>RJWH01000144.1:694659-981179 GCA_004363575.1 Solenodon paradoxus
AACAACGAAAAAAAAAAACAAAAAAAAAAAAACAATGGAGAAAGGAAATGTGGAGACCACCAGTTCTAACAGGACCAACATTCATGGGCTTCAAGGTCAGAAAGTGTTCAGAGCCTAATCATGCTGAGGGCAGCTCCTCTGATCTTGAATGATTTATTTAACTTTTCTATGCTTGTTTTCTCACTCATAAGAGAGGTAATAATCCCTGTTTTTCAAAATTGCTCCCAACATGGATATACAGGAAATATCTTATCACAGTATATACATAGCTCATAGTGGATACTCAGAAATGTTAGTTCTCTTCTCCTTTTTACTAAATATCTCTATCACATATGACTAAGTTATTCTGGAATCCTCTCCTTTATTAATGCTTATGATGCTTTCCAATGCTATGAACTGAGACAAAGCAGATGCATATGAAGTGACTTAAAATCTTTATGAAAGTGTGAGTGCAAATATGCTGCTTAACAGAGCTTAAATTCTTCAATGCTGTTTAGAAGGGATTCTAAGCACTTGAATAGGAAGCTGAGCTTAGAGGTCTTTGCTGTGTCTTTCAGCCTGGAGATTCTGTAATTTGGTAGTCTCTGATCTCACACCACAGGTAAGATATTTGTTTCATCTATTGTCCAATCTCGTAGACTTTTGGGAGTGAAAGAGAGTGGCATCAAAAATGACAGCCGGACAGCAGGTGTAATGGGGACAGTCTCAGGCATGTGGGTGTATATTTTTACCTGTACACTTTTGATCCTAAACTCTATGAGTTACAAACCTTCAAATTTGCCTTTTTTCCATGCATTTTAGACCCTGCCAGTTCTCTCTTCCAATCAACTACTCGTCTCATAGAGACAAGGATCTTCAGGAAGGGAGGTTAAAGATACATGACACAGTGGACATGTTAACAGCGTATCGCTCTACGTAAAGAGACAAGTGAAAGCCAGAGGTTGAGCCAGATAATCCTTCAACTCCAGACCCCTCCTCCACATGGCCTCCTGGCAGGCAGATCTGGAGCCTCCATGGCAACCAGCTGTGGTAGGAATGAATGGGCTGGGGAAAGGCCAACCAGATGTGACTCCCAGAAAATGCAGGCCAAATTTGACATCTGTTCATGGTCTCATTGACTGGCTCTGATGTTCCCTGACTCATGAGGATGAAAATTAAAGGGCGTATTTTCATCACTGAAGTCCTCAGGTACAAGCAAACCTCTCAAGTGTCTCTGTGTGCCAGAACACTGCAGCAGCAAACTTCAACTTTACAGAGAGCATAGCCCTAATGAGGGCTGGGGTCCAGAAGCACAGCCTGGGAGCACAAAAGACCCTTGGAGACACAGAGGAGAAGAGGAAGGATCTCTGGGCTTCTAATCAATACATATGAGTTTTTCTTTCAGCTCCAGAAGACGCCAGTGTCCTTACCTAGAAATTGAGGATAACCTGCATATTGTGTTCTCTGTCCAGAGTCACTGGAAAGATAAAATGAGAGAGTACATATAGAGGTAATGTAGACTACAAATCCCTACACAAGTGCCAGATGGCATCCTAATTGGGGATGTTCCATTCAAACCTCTGAATTTACAGATGAAACTCTGCGACAGGTTTGGGTGGGTGCCAAGAGTCTGGCTCAGCCCCTTTCTAGATGCTTGGCATACTGTAGAACATGAGCCCCTTTCTAGAGAAAGTGTTTGATGACATGAATGTGATGGCGTTGGGGTTAACTGAGAAGATAAAATTTAAGAAAAATTTGAAACAAGACAAATCAAGGAGGGGAGAAAATTTTCAAAGAACACAATTTAAATCTGTGCTAACTGAAATGAAGAAAATGATTCTGTGGTTTTTTTGTTTGTTGTGTGTGTGTGTGTGTGTGTGTGTGTGTGTGTGTGTGTGTTTAAGGCAGCAGGGTCTTTTACCGACTTTATTCCTCATGGTCATGGACATTAACTAGAGTTGATTTCATCTGAATCTTTCTTCCTGAGACCTTGCAGTTAGAACTGATCATGATGATAATCCAGTTATGCCATTTTCTTACTAAAAATGCTCCCTTGGCCCTATTGTTCCGCTCTGATATTAATATAGGTGATGGGGACCTGGCCAGGTTGGGAAATGATATGAGGACCAGAGTGGATCTACCTTAAGTAGAAGGGAGAGGCAGCTTAGTAGAGCAACTGAGAGTGTAGACTCTAGATGGAGCCCTGGGGAGAGTTCCAGATTTGCCCACTCAGCCGTGTCACTTTGGGCAAGTTACCTAAACTTGCTGTGCCTCAGGCTCCTCCTCAGCTGTAGAATGAAGAAATGAACAGTACCCACAATCCAAGGTTTGTGAGACTTAAACAAGAGACTTTTGAAATGCTTGGAAATGTACCTGGCTCAAGTCAATGTTATTTACTTGCTTATTAAATAAAAATAAAATAAAAAGGATATAAAAATGGATATGGGTGAGAGGCAGTGAAGAGTAGTAGAAAAGATACCGGCTTTGTCATCAGACTTCCACAACCTTCTTCTACCAGCATTTATATTTTTTCTAATTGTAAAAGGCATGTGTGTCTATAGTAGAAAATTTAGAAAATGGAAGAAGCCAGCAAGAAGTTAATAGAGAACAACTGTAACTTGACCACATGGAGAGGGTCACCATGTAAGTCCTGTTGGCAATGATATTTGCATTGGAGTTTGGTTCTGGTTCTAGAAGTTTATTGGTTTTTATTATTTGTGCTATGTTTGCATAGCCCTCAGGGAGAGATTCAAGAAGCATTGGGGCAAGAAACTGAATGCCTAGTAGTAATAAATTTTTTTAACAATGATGAGACTCAAGAAACGTAACCTTAATTCACACAATTTTTACAGTTCTATGTCCCTGACTTTTAGGAGCTCAGTTTTCTAGTGATACAGTATGCCAAGCATTTAGATTGAAGCTCATAAATACCTTCTTCCAACTTTCTTACTGTAATTACCTGGCCACCCACATTATTTGTGCCTGATGTGGGTCACACTTGTGCTTGGTCTGAGCATTTTTATTTAATGCTCCATGGAGAGACCATAGGTAATCATCAGAATAGGAGTAAGAGAAGAAGTCTCCTGTATGGTGATTTGGCAGCTTTGAGAAAAGTTGTAAATTAGATTGTCAGAAGGAAACTTTCTGTCAAACTCAGTGAGCAAACACAAGGTGTGAGGTAGCCAGAGCTTGTAATAATCTAACTTTCTCTCTCACTAGTGGTTTCCTCTTGTTGGTCTTTTGGCGAGGTGGTTAGATGTGTTAACTATCAACCAAACAGAATCTGAACTTCTCTGGGGTTGGGGATGCAGTGATGGCCAGCAGTGGTCTAGAGCAGGGGTACAAACATATAGACTCACAGTCAGAGCAGTGTTCTGTGGGCTTAGAGACTGGTTGGTGGTGTAACCAGATCTATTCCTAGACACTATCCATGAACCATGGAACACAAACTAAGTTTTCTACTCATTTTTTGTGACTTTATTTGGACAGTCCCTAATAACCGACTCTCTGCTTTCAATTTCAGGGGAGAAGAGAACTTATTATGTAAATTATGACATTAATGTAAACTCATGACATTAATATTACAGTAACTTTAGGAAGTTTTTCTTTCTCCTTCCCGTTTAGTAGAAAAAACCAAAACCAAAACAACAAAATCCTTGCTATATACAGTCCAACCAATTGTATAAGTTAATTTTCCTACTGTAACCATCTTCTTTTGTCAATGTAACAGCAATTCACACTGATGACAAATCTTAAAGTGGGTCTATCTTTCTCACTAAGGCCTGTATCAGCAGGGCCAGCTTCTTTAAAAAGGGTGATCAAACTTTTTCAGATTAAAAGTTAGAAGGACCAATGAATGTTTAAAGCAGATAAAAAGGAACTTTTCCTAGTTGAAGTAGAGGTAAGGAGCTCAGATACCCACATATTTGAGATTCTCTCTCTCTCTCTCTCTCTCTCTCTCTCTCTCTCTCTCTCTCTCTCTCTCTCTGATGTGGATCTTGTTGAATAAGTAGTATGGCTTTGTGGCGCACAGACTAAAACTCACTGTCAGAACATATACTTCCATCGAATTAAAATGTTGTGACTTTTTAAGGTGAAATTATTTTTTTCCCTACTAAAGTTGGGTTACCAATCTAGTATTAAGCTTGGCACAGGTTAATAATAATCCAACTCTTTAAAGAAAAAAAATTCTACCACTGTGTTCAACTTCAATTCTCAGTTAGGATATTCTAGTGGCTTTCATTCATGAAATCAACTAAATCTTGACTAGCAGCTTTGCTGTCCTCCTAAAAATATGGCTGAAGAACAGTCATACCTGGGCTACTTTTACTAACCATAGGTTCCCTGGGACCTGGTGATAGTAATTCCTTGGTCTCTTAGTCCCAATTTCTGCTTCATGGCTCCTCCTCTGTAACTTGATCCTTTGTACTTGGAATGCTGTACTAGCATATTGATTTTCTCTTCTTTCTCTGAAATCTTGAGCAGCCCATCCTGGGTCCTCTCTTTTGTTGAACTCCCTTCTATTTAAAAATTTTCTGTATCTTTAAAAATGCCTCCACAGAAGCTTTTATACATATAAAAACCATTTTAAACCCTTCATTGACTGAATATCAGGAGTCTTTCCCAGGTTTGCCAGTTCCATTATTTTAAACATCTTAAGCAAATAGTCTTTCATGAGAAATAGCCACGTATGTACTATTCCACACATATATTTCAACCACAGCTGACTCATCAGCCTGACGACCCCCATCCATTTTCAATGACCGTGGGGATCAGGTTATTTTTCCTGGCATGGACCCAAAACATTGAGGTTAGAATTCAATATTAAGCTGCTTTCCCTGGGATGTCATTAAGGGAGTTTAGTTACTCAAACACTAAAGGATATTGTCATAATACAGCAATTTCACCCAAAATGGCTTCATGATTCAGACAGTTGTGACTGCCACATTTTAAAGCTCTCTCATATGCCCTTGGGGCAGAGGGTGGTGTGAGAGGCTTATTTGTTTATCTAAAAATATTTGGAATGAAGTGTGACTTTCTTGATAAATAATTTGAGGTATTAGTAGTTACTTCTAAATGTATAGAGATATTCAAATGAAATCTTTCTTTAATCAATTATTTGCTCAGGTTATTTACGGAAAAAGTCATTTATACTTTGAAGAAAGTATGCATTTAAATATGTAGGTATACACACACTATGCATTGTATATAGAAAGTTACTGGATTTTACAAAAGGATAATTTTTTTATATTTAATAAAATTTTTACCATACAATTCTCTGGACTCAAACTTATACAGTCTTATAAGGGTGAAGAATCAAATAAGTTTAACCAAAGTCATAGAACAGAGTTTCTCAACCTTGGGTTACATTATTTTTTGTTTTGGGGGGCTTTGTAGGGTTTAATATCAGCCGTTTCTTTCACCCATTAGATGTATATAATACATTCCACCCAGTTATGACAAACAAAATTGTTTCCAGATATTATCAAAAGTCCCTTGGAGAGGAAAATCACCCCCACCCCCCATTGCAAACCAATGCCATTAAAAACGTATGCAGAGCTTAAAATATAAGTAGCTGGTACTATTTTTATTTGGGTAAAGCTAGCAACCCAAGAATGTGCTTTTTATCAGTTGACTATTGCTACTTAACAAACCAGTCCACAGTTCAGAGTCTGACAAGCCGTTTATTATGGTTCATTATTGGATTGACTAGGGTTCAGCTGACCCAGGTCACACTTGATGTAACTCTGCTTCTCAGTGAAGATTTCTGGGACTCTTGGGGCTGCAGCAGGTGGTCAAGCTCTGCTCAATGTCACTCTCATTGTCTTCCTGGCATCAGTGGGCTTCTGAGGACATGTTTGTCTCCTGGTGATAGTAGAGGCACAAGAGGACAAACAAACACACGACACCTCTTAAGATCTAAGCTCAGGCTAACACAGCATCACTTTCTATTCATCACATAGGCCAAAGCAAATCATGTGGCTGAATCCAAAGTCAATGGAGGGAAGATATACTATGGCCCTTTAGCAGAGAACTTCAAAAGTTATCTGGCAAAAGACATGGATAAAAGAAGGTGTGAGAAATTGAGATCAATAAAACCTCTCAGGGTTCTTATTTTTAAGAGTCAAAGTTTCAGGATTAAGTCTCTTTATTTTACTTGACACCTCTGTCATGAAAGAATAGAATTACATGGACATTTCAAGAATAGAATTATCTAGTAGGATGAATGAGCCAAACAAACTATCTGACAATTTATTTTAACTCCAGTTACTTAATCTTGCATCAATTAAGCAGCATTATGTTTCTGTGGTTTTAGAAAATGGAAAAATCTGGATTCGTTCAACATGCAGATAGAGAGAAAAGGTATTTTCAAAGATGTATGTGAGATTAAGATGCAAAAAAATTGCTGATTTTTAATGATTGGCAGATTGTAGATGTGTTGGCCAGAGGACTGTTGAGTGAAAAGTTCTGGAATGTTTTAGCAACTTTTTAAATATATTGCCAGGAAATGTGTGCTTCTTGCTTTCCATGCACTTTTTCAAAAGATTTCTTGTAAATTCAGTCAAGTTTTGTCCAGGTATGGAGGTTAGAAACAGTGATGAGTGAAGGGTGTTTTCTGCGGCTGTATTGCAGCTCCAGCCTGATAGAGCACCCCTTAGATGGAACCGAACCCTGTCACTTCTTGTTTACAATTCTTTTCAGTATTCTTCTCAATTGGTGAAAGAGTAGTTCAAAGTCATCTTTTTTTCTTTGCACTAATCCATAATCTCTCAAGGCTCAGTGGCAGAATGGAGTAAGTCATGTCAGGGGGCATTGAATCTGGTAGAATTAAAATCACTTACTTTATTGCATATGCGAACATACTGAAGGCAGATGGACTAGTCTGTGCAAGGATATGACATTATATCAGGAATCATATTAACGGTTTATACTGAGATCCTCAGTGTAGAAGATGGTCTCCAAGTTTCGTACAAAAATGGGTGTGTATTGTAATTAGAAGGGCTAAAACAAAACAGAATAAAGCAGAATCAATATGCTGACAATGACAAGTACTGGAGAGGGTACAAGTAATGAGAGCACTCAGATATTGCTGTTGGGAAAGTTAAATGGTCCAGCCACTTTGGAAAACTATTTTGTAATTTCTTATTCAGTTAAGCATATGCTTACCATAAGACCCAGGAATCCCATTCTTAAGTGGTTACCCAAGAGAAAATGAAACTATTTTCACCCCAAAACCTCTTTGTGAATGTTCATAGTTCACAATTCACAAACTTGCCCTATAATTAGTGAATGAGTAAACAAATTGTGGTTTATTTGTATAGTGGAGGTTTACTTGGCAATAAAAAGAAATGAGCCACTGATCCATCTATCTATATATCTATCATCTATGGATATAAGCATATGGATTTATGCTTATGTATACAAGGTTATATATTTATGTACTATACATAGTTTTATGCATATATATGTGTGTATATATATATGAAGTGAAATAAACCAGACTCAAAAGATTATAAACTATATGATTCTGTTTATACGACAGTCTGAAAAGAGGCACACCTATAGGGACAGAGAACAGATTGGTGGTAGCAGGGCCCAGGGTTAAAATCTGTTTCTAAAGGTAGTGATTGCATGACTAGGTACATTATGTCAAAACTCATAGAATTATGCACTACAAAGAGTAAATTCATATTCCAATAAGGCTGATTTTTCATAAAGTGTATGTGTATTGTCTTCTAGAAGCTCCTATTTTTGTATTTGTTAATGTAACATATAAGTCAACTGATTCACACCTGCTTCTTTGGAACTAGCTCCCTGTCACCCCAGTATCTTCTGAAAGGATGAGCTCGGGCCTTGTTTCTTCCAGGTGATTCCATATCCTGAACCCCTTGATAGCACCATGAGTGGATAAACTTAAACAGGAGTCTGCTCGCATTTGATAGTCTGCTCCCAGAGACATGGAAACCGTCCTCCAGAGGGTGTAGATTCTGACTGGGAGATGTTTTGTTTGACCTGCACAATGTTGAAAGAAATGGAATTAATTGCCTACATTAAAAAAAATGGGAGATTTCACATAAAAATCCAGATTTCTGGATTAAGAAATGAGAAGATCTGAAAAAATGGGCCCTTATTCTTACACAGAGTGGCTTGAGCAGAGGTTGCTTTCCCCACCACACAACCTGCTCTTTCTGTTCACATAGCTCTGCTTCTTCCTGGTAGTTGTGCTTCTGCTATTATTTAGCTTATAATGCAGTGTCTATGGATATCTGAAATTGTGCTTTTGAAAGTTTTTTTTTTTAAATTGAAGTGACATTGGTTGCAATTATATGTAGGTTTCAGGTATATGGCATTATAGTTTGACAGCCTCCCCTTTTGATAACCACTATTCTATTTTCAGAAGTGCTTTTTGTTTCCTTGCTTTATTCTTTATCTACTACATATGAATGAAATCATATGGTGTTGGTCTTGTTTGGTTTATTCCACAAAGTATAATTCCCTCAAGTTCCTTCCATGTTGTCACAAATGGTAGGATTTCATCATTTTTTATTAGAGTTGAGTAGTATTCCTTTATATATATGTATACATGTATATGTGTATATATGTATATATGTTAAATATAGTATTCTATATCTATCTTCATCTATCTATCTATCTATCTATCTATCTATCTATCTATCTATATATTCACATCTTCTTTATCCATTCATCATCAATGGATTCAGGTTGTTTCCATATCTTGGCTATTGTGAATAATGCTGCAATGAATATAAGGGTTCGAAATTAGTTTAAATTAGTGTTTGGTAGCTACCCAGAAGTAGAATTCCTGGCCCAGATAGTATTTCTATTCTTTATTTTTTTAAAAAAAGATCTTCGAACTGTTTTCCATGATGTCTGCATCAATTTACATTTCCACTACCAATATAAAGTCTCCTAGTTTTATTGTGTTGCTGTCATGAAATATTTCTTATGACTTCTTTTTCTGTCAAGCATGGCAAAGCAAAAGGAATTATAAAAAGTGAGAATGAGCATATTACAAATAAGGATTATTCTAGTGGCTTATAATAAACACACTAGATTTGTCTATACTGAAAGACTACAAATTAAGATTCCTTTCTGAAACAAACAATTTTGTAAACTCATCTCTATTATCTGACTGGCCTCTGGGGGCATCGGTAAATTTTCGTGAGTTGTGGAGTGCTGAGCTTTCAACATGCAACCTGTCTTCATGTCGTTATCTTCATGGATGTTACTGGAGAGGAGAAACTGAGAGTCTTACAAAGAAGCAGGTCTGCAGAGATGAAAAGAAAGTGTATACTTGTGTGTGTGTATGTATGTGTGTGTATATGTATGTTTATATATGTATATAACAGAGAGACAGAGATAAAGATTGAGAAAGATGTTCAGGGGAGAGTGTAGATGCTTTTCCTTCATTCACTTACAATAAGGAACATAGAATTATAACCCAGTCCTCCAATCAGTGCTTCTCAAACTGTAATGTCGGGGGACTCTGAAGAGTGTGTGAAAATGCTCATTCTTAGGCTGTGATTCTGCATTTTTAACAAAACCCCCAGATGATGTTAATATTGCTGATCAGTTGACCACATTTTGAGCAGCAAGTCTTTCAAATCATACCATGTATAAAGAAGCAGTAAAAATCTACTAGCCTAAACTTGGCTTTTTTACCATCTATTCGCCATTGAGGAAGTCCTTGGACAAACGAGTTTTTTCACTTACTAAAGCGAATGAGAGGCTTATTAAAAGGTAGTGGAGGCTGGTGTTCTGGGAAGCAAGAGTAACTTTATGAGCTACTGGCTGGCATCTTCGGCCTGCTGGTTATGTGAGTGCATCTGGCCTTTTTAGTCTTGATAGCTTTGCTCTGTGGCCTCAGGCAAATAACTGCAGTTTTCTGCTTTCTCACCAGTCAAATAGCAGTGAGATTTTGACCTTGTAGGCTGTTGTGAAAAATTTAATTAGCATTTGTGAAAGCTTGCAAGGTCTGTGGAGGGAAGGTACTTCAGAAGAACAAAGTAATTTATAGTTACTATCATGTTTCATTACTGGTTTAGCTGATATGCCAAGCAGCCCTGACTAAAAGAAGCCTTCTCCACAATCTACAACTCCCTCATGGTTGAACATGCCGCTGTGAGGAACATTACATCTCTCCTTGGAAGAAGATAAAATGTGCTTCTTTTTTACAACCCTTGGTACTACTTGGAGTCTACAATTTCGGGTTTCAGAATAATTTTTTTCATGTAAAGAAGAAGAAATTTTTAAGTTGTCTCTTGCTTCCATATATGGGCCACAATGGTGATGCTTGTTGAAAACTTAGAGTCTCTGGCTTGAAAAGAGTATGTTCCTTCATTTTTCTTTCTCTAAATCAACAATCTAGAGAAGGACTGCCCAAAAGAAATACAGTATGGCCTACATATGTAATTAGAAATTTTCTGAAAAAAAGAAATAGAATCAGATAAAATTAATTGAAATAATGCCTTTTATTTAATATTTCTACAATTTGAGATTTCTGTATGTAATGAAATAAAATGAATTTGCCATATTTTCCATACAATCTTTGTAATTTTATGTATGTTGCACATTTCCGAATGGATGTTAAATTTTTATTAAGAAATAATCTGTGTTTAGACATCCTAAAATTTACAGTTGAAAAAGTAGATTTGCCTATCCAAGTAGTTCCAAACATACTTGCACTTTTCTCTAATTAAGTGAATTGAGTATCAATTTTTAAATTTAAAGGTCAATTAGAAAGTGAAAAAGCATTTACAAATAGGTCTCACTTGGCCACATTTCAAGGGCTTGATAGTCACACGTGGCCATGGCTAAATCTCATTGATTGGGCAGCCCAGACCCTGAAGAAGAGGCCTCCCCTCCCCAAGATGCGTCATTTTGCATGTGGATTATTTTGAGTTAAGGTCAATCAAAGTCCTGCAAACTCAAGAGAAACTTAGTACTCCTTTAACTTACTAGAAGCATAAAAACTGGGGGTCATAGCTATAATTAAGGTTTTTACCAGAAATACTTTTCTATCAGAGAACCCTGTCTATCTGGCAGGCAGACATTTGATTGCAGAGCATCTGATCGTCTCCATACAAGTCACCCTCTGCTCATCTCATGTGAGCTCCTTCCTGCCTCCTTGAAGCCGTACAATCCTCCTGATTCCTTAGCTCAGGATATAAAATATTCATTCTGTCTTATTTTCTTTAACATTTACTTCGATGTAGATTCTCCTTACATAGGTAATCAAATTGGTTTTCTCTTACTAATCTGCATGATGTTATTTGCTTACTAAACCAGTTCAAACCCAGAATGGGAGGGAAAAATATCCTCTCTGCTATCTATAATGAAAAGCAGAGGTCTCCATGAGACACTTAAGGAAACCTAAGGAGGTTCAACAATCCCTCTTGATAAAATGGCACTTCCATTGGGATCTGAAGAAGTTAGACGAGTGGCAGAGGTTCTGTTCTCCTCTGAGAAAGTAGCAGGTCAGGTCAGGGTAGCTGAAGTGTGGTGAGCCAAGAAGGATGGAATGATGAAAGGACTGGACATGCAGGGCCTGGAAGGCCTTCAAAAGGAAATCAGTCTGTGTTCTAAGAACAGCTAGAAAGTAACTGAATGGTTTTAAGGGGAATAGCCTGATCAGGTTTGGGTCCTCCATTCTGGGTTTTACAGTATGGCATGTAGCTGAAGCTTTTCTTTTGGATTGTCGCTTAAATTCAGTCCCATTTGGAAGTGACTTTGGAAGCAAAATGACACCTTCATTTTGTACTTTCACTTGCGATGAACTCCATGACTGTCCAAGGAAGAAACAACCTATAAACATGGTGAGGACAAAGGAAGCCTGATAGCTCTGAAGTAAAAAAAGAAAAAAAAAAAAAAAAAAAACCCAACAAAATGAAACCAAAAAACACAGCAAACAGAGAACCCTGGTATTTCAGGTTGAATCTAAATTGGGTCTACAAGGGCAAAGATTCGATATTATTGTATTTTCATTAGTGGTACTATTACTAATTATTATGACCACTGCTACCATTTTACTGATTGGCTCAGTGATGCTAGATGTATATAAATATATCCATAAAGATATGAATATATAAATATATGTATTAATATTTACATATATAGCCTATATAGTTAATTTCTAATTCACATAAAAAGCCCATTTGCAAGATAGATATTATAATTCCTATTTTACTTGATATGCAAAGATAGGGAGACTCACAAAGTTTAAGAAACTTGTCCAGAGTGAAGTTGCTAGTAAGGGTAGAGTCAGGATGGGAGCACATGTCTGTCTGACATCAAGGTCCCTATGTGTCCACATTATCACATGGCCTCTGGTAAGTAGAGGCCAGGTGTATCCTGACTTCAGCATCTGAGAAACAATGAACTTGGATAGAAATGACAAAGCTTACTTCTGTGACAGAAGCCAAGGATTAGTAGCTGTTTTGGTGTATTTAATATGTTAACCCAGAAGGAACAAAACCTGTTTGAAGCAAAATATGTGTTTATTTTAGGTTTTGTTAGTGTTGCATTCTGGGAGATACAGATTCAAGAAGCCCTTGTATTCATGTTCTGAGTTGACTGTAGGGCTTTTCACCACCAATAAAGAACAGGATGGATTTCACTTTTCTTTGCCATGCAGGTTAGGCAAAAGTTAGTCAAGTACAGATTGGTTAAAGTTCCAGTCTCTGGGCCATCTGTTACTACTGGAATTGGAAGGAGACAGTTGGCTTTATCTCAATTGCTTACTGGAGGTGAACATGCCTGGATGTGCCTGGGGCCTGATTCTTAATACCCTTCCAACTCTATTTTAGTTACCCAGATTGAAATGACCCCACTTTGTTTATTATTTCTTCTTAGATACTTAACTGAGACTTTGGATAGGCTCATTCTCAAAATATTCTTTCCAGGTGATTTTCCCCAAATGTCATGTCTTTAGTTTCATGATTTCTCTTCTCTTTCTAAATTTTAAAACTTTTCTTTTTACCTCTGTGACTTGTCAGTTGCCTTAATTGCTTTTGTTGACTTAACTCTTTTTCTATAGTTTGTGCAACAGCAGAGCATTTTCTAAACCTGGGTTTAGAAAACTGTGGTCAGCTGCTTCTGACATAGGAGAGACATGTTCTAAACTCTGGGACACACAGAGAGCATGGAGGAGTATCCCTAAGCATTTGTGCTGCACTTCCCTACCAAACCAGTCAAAGACTTGGACTTTTCAATCCATTCATCACTAGCATTGTTCTTAGAGGGAGGTTAATATCACATCCCCACCAAAGGAGACTAGCTTAATACAATACTTAAGGATGTAAATCAGGAGATTTATTCAAATTTCATTCATTCCAAGGAATATCCCTGAGCAGCTAATATGGACCAGGAAAGGCTCTAGGTACTGGGATACAGCAATAAACCAAACTAATTAAAAATTAGCAAATGAGAGTATAGATCTTAAATGTTCTCAGCACACAACCACATACAAAAGGTACTTATGTGAACTATAGATGTTAGCTAATTCTATGGTGGTATCATTTTTGCAATACATAAGTGTATTAAAGAACATTTTATGCATCTTAAATTTGTACAATATTATATGTCAATTATATCACAAGAAAACTTGAGGAAAAACCCTATCAAACAAGCAAATAAGCCATCACCAACACAAAACCTTATCTAAATGAAGCTTTATTCTAATATGGGGATATGGACAAATATAACAAAATAAAATATAAAATATATAATATAGTTGATGGCAAAAATAGTACAGGAAAATGATATGAAAATGTGTAGGGGAGTCAGGGGAGGTTTTGTTGAGAGGGCGACATTTCAGCAGAGATCTAAAGAAAGTGAGGGGATAAATGATGGGGAAATCTGGAGAAAGAGCATTTTGGGCAGAGGAGACAGTAAGCACAGAGGGCCTGAGGCAGAAATCTTAAAATCAAGGCACAGCAAAAAAGGCCGGCATGGCTGGAATATGTGTAGTAGGAGATGGGATTGGAGCCCTAGAGGCTCACAGGGCCTTGCATTCACCTTTGGCTTATCATCTGAATGACATGAAAATTCACTGGAGTTTCTCTGCCGAGGGACATTTTTAAGCACTAACAGTATGGAAAATATTATTCAGTATGCAAGCACAGGACAAAAGCAGGAAGAAAATCCAGGCAGCCACTGCAGCCGTGCATGCAACTTTGACATGCAGTTTTGACAAGGGTAGGGTGGTGAGAAGTGGTTGAATTCCACATCAATTTTGAGAAAGATAAATGGATTTGCTGAACGATTAGATAAAGAAAGTAATTTATTTGAAGTCGTATTTGCTTTCTACCTAAAAGATGTTTTAGTCACTTTGGATCTAGATAAGATGTTATCTAAGTCATCTATTACCTTTGGTTACATACTCCTTATAGTCTTTTAAATAATGTTCTAAATTTTCAAATTATACAAGTAAACTATCATTTTATCATTCATAAAAAAAATTCATGTAGTGCAAAATGGAAATTTCCATTAACTGTCTACAATCCCCCTTTTTCAAAAAAGGGATCATCTCTATTATATTTGACTTTTTCTGTGCATTTATATGTATCAAATGTATATTTATATGTATAAAATGTATTATTTAAGGAAATGGGATCATGCTTTCCACATTGATTTCTGCTTAATATCCTTGAAGATCTCTCAATATTAGTACATAGAGGTGTACTTCATTCTTTTAAATTGCTTAGGGAGCCCCCTAGAAAATGTCTCTCATTTATTTTACTCTTCTCTTCTAACCACTGTATAAATTACGGGATCAAAGACAGGCATCTATGCACAAGCCCCAGGTAGAGTCTCTATTTCTACAAAACATCCACAGGATGATATTTTAAGGTTGAAAAGAATGAGCCCAGCATGCATGGTCAATCTGTTTGAAATGTCTTTCCTGCTTTTGAAGGGGATCACCGTTGACTTGTTTAGTTTGAAAACACCTTTGTTGTGGGAAACTCTTGGGCGTTTTGTGCTCTTGGCTTCCCAACATCTCACTCCCTAGCGTGCGTGACTAGAGAAGGTTGAAGAGTTCAGGGCAGCAGGGTAGCCTGGCATTATATAGTAAGCAGTCTTTCCAAACCAAAATGGAGCCGCCATCTGAATGAACAAGAATAAGTGATGTTAATGGGTGAAAAGAATTCTCTCTATATATGTTCTTTCCTGATTGTTACAATGTTGCATTCTATTATTTATTGCAATTACATAGATAATGCATGAACATTATAGGAAAATTAGAAAACACAAAAAAGTTTAAATACTAATAACCAGAATGATTCTATCTAAAGATACTACTTTTCTGTATTTAAAAATTTCAGAAATTGGGATTGTTTATGATATTTGGCTCACATAGTTGGCACAGTACAAGCAACTAACTTTGCTTGATTTCTCCCCCTCTCTGCAGGATTGTCATGTGGAGGTGGCAGAGAGTGAAAACACATTCTATTGGAAAGCCATCTCCAGGGATCTGCTTTCCAGTGCTGGTGCCTCTTCATACAGGAAGCCATGTTATAATGCCAGAGGTTGTTGAACTACTTAGCCATGGTTTCCAGAAGTTAGAACAATGCTCAAAATTTAGCCACTACCCTTCACCCTGCTCTTTGAATCCTCCATAAAGGCACCTGGAACACAACCATATCTTCCTCTGTGATTATTCACAGTGTTAGTTCATTTGTTTTAAATTAATGGCAGGGACCGCACTCCTTAACTTTCAGTTACCTGCACCAATGGAGGGTAGAAGAGTATGGAAATGGGAAGAGTTTCTGTCCAATTGGGTGGGAACCTGCAGTAAAGGAGAAGACTGAGGTGAATTGGAGAGTTGGACAATAGGATACATTGGGACTTAGTGCTTCCTAGCACAGGTTGGATACTAGGTGATGCTCTACTGAGCTCTGGCATGATGACCTGGAATTAAGGGAGAAATAATCATGCATGTTATGCTAACAAGGTGATTGATGCATGAACTGTTGTAGCTGATGAATGGAGAACATTCTTTTAGTCATTTTCCTTAGGTAAATATGTTTGTGCTTATTATTGCTTTTGAGGTGGCAAAAAAGTTTTTGTTTTTCATTATTATGATAGTATTTATCAAATGTGAGGTTAGTACTACAAGATGGGGTTTTAAATAAATACTAGACAGAGTGCTTGCTCCCCAAAGACACTCATAATCCAGTAGTAGTAGGGGTGAAATGTGAGAGAGAAGTAATATTACCATTTAGCAAGTGGTGAATGCCATCTGAAGTAGTACAGAAGATAAATGTTAGCAGTGGTCAGAGACAAGAGAGAGACCATGATGTCTAAAGTGGACATGAGAGAAAGGCCTCATGAAAGAGGTGAATTTTGGTTTGGACTTAAAGCAAGTCCAGGGTTTAGAGAAATGGAGATGAGAATTGGAGGAAATGCCAGGTAGAGGAGATGGCTCTGGTAAAGGGTCTTGGGTGGAGGGAAGATATGCAAGAATCACTGCTGGTAAATATTGCAAAAGAAGAATCAAAAGAACATGAACACATGGGCAAAGAGGAAAAAAGGCAAGAAATATTTCTAAGTCATAAAGAAAGTTGATTGGAGAAATGATGTCATTGGTGAGCAAGGATTTCTGGATGAGTGATTAGTTTGGGGTAAGATTATGACTTTGGGAATTACTAAACTGACATATAAAAATGCACATGAAGAGGACTTTTAAGTTCAAGAGTCATTTTCAATTCTCATTGAAATGATAGAACTTAATGAGATCTCCAAGGCTGGAACAACAGAAAACCATTGCCTGAGTCTTGCTCATGTTAGTAGGTGTCCTCAAGTGGACATAGCAAAGGACTTGGGGTACATTGTAAGCATACGATTAGAAGTCTCCCAAGAGAAAAAGAAAAGAATGTCAAGCAAGTGGAACATGATTCCCTTCTTGATTGCCACAGAGAAGCCAAGAATGAGCCTCAATCACTGACTATGGGTTAGAAGTCACCGGTGACTTTGAGAAAGTAATAGCGATCAGTTAACTTAGCAGACACTGGAGTGGGTGGTGATGAAACAAAAAGAGTCTAGATCAGTTTTTTCAAACTTGACTGAGCATTCTAATCACTCAGAGGGAGACTGAAAAACATTAATTCCTGTGTCCCACATTCAACCTCCTGAGTCAAATCTTGGTAGAACTAGGGAACAGAATTTTCACAGGCAGTTCAGATCAAGTTATTGATCAACATTCAAGAACTATTGGTAGGTGACAAAAAGGGAGATAGGCTGTTCTTGAGGGGAGAGTAGGGTTGAATAAGATTTCTTTGAAGTTTTTTTTCTTTAATTTTATTTTTAGGTTTAGATGAGAGCTGAACTCATTTTCTAGGCTATTGGAGAAACAATTCGAAGTTACAAGAGACATGGGCGTTATGAGGCGTTCAAGTATCCCCAAGGAGAAAGTAACTGTAGAAAATAGGAGAGGGATGCCCATAGGCATTGGGTGAAACACAGCAATGTAGAGTTAGAGGTGCCAATGAAAATTTGAGGAAGTGAAAGTCACCTCTGCCTTCTTCAGTGGAGTCCAAGTCAAGCTTTATGCATTCTTCAAAGACTGATTCAACTTGCAGATTTTTTTTTGTAGGACTGTGTTGAGTAAATTACCTGGCACTTTCATCATGCCAGCTACACCCAGGAAATGCAAGTTATGAAAGTTTAGAATTACGAAATGACACAATTTGTGTGGTTAAACATGAACTTATCTTTTGAAAGCTTCTATTTCACAGTTTCCTAGGGGATGTACTTTTTTGCATGACATTTCATACCTGAGTTTAAAGCGACTGGAGGTAAGAGGGAGAAATCACTAAGTAGCTGTTTTAGTCCCGGGAACATCATCCAGTTCAGAGGGTAGAAAGGGACATTCTGGGTACTGTGCCCATGGAACATGTTAAAGATGGGCTTTCAGCATTGTGCCAGGAAATACTGGGTCATGAATCATACCTCACACCTTTCTCTGTCTGTCTGTGTCAAATCTGGGTCTCTAATCTCCTTTTTTTTTTTTAATCTTTTTCTCCCCTCCACCCAGTGTCCACATAGTCTAACTGTCATTTGTGGGTTATCTTGTGTGCTGTGAAGCACATAATGTGTTCTTCAAATAGTAATAAATGCGGGGGTCTGGGCAGTGGGTAACAGCTACCACATTCTTTTGAACCCTTATTGTGTGCATTTTATCTAATGTCTCCCTTTGAAAAGAGCCCTGGTCAAATTTCTATTATAGCATTTTATTACAACTAAATATTTTTTCTTATTATAAAAGATAATACCAGAATTACCGGTAATAATAGTATTCGTTGTATACCAGGTACTCTTCTAAGTAGTACTTAAACCTCACAACAACCCCATGACATAGTTATTTTGATTCCCGTTTTCTAGATGAGGGAATTGAATCCCAAAGAAAGAGGATATGTTACTGCAAATCACATAGCTAGTGAGGAGTGAAGCATAGATTTGAATGCTAGTCCATCTGATACCAATGCCAGAGCAGCTCTTACACTGTAATTGACGACATTCATTGAAGTGCAGATAATGGACGGGAAGGAAGAAAGGATGGAAGGAAGGAAGAAGGGAGGGAGGAAGGGAGAGAGGAAGGGAGAGAGAAATGGCATCTTTGGATATTGAAACAATTCATTTTAGTTGTCTCTGATTTTTCAGTACCATCTTGACCAGATATTCTACAAAGACTCAGGTACTTCATCTGCACCTTTCATATACTGCTCATATTAGTAAAACCAGTTGGCTATGTCCCTGAAATCCTATAGTGTACTCACAGAACATGAAAGTGAGACAGAGATGGATCCTGATGCATGTGTCTCAGAAATGTGATGGATACAGAGGCTACACATTCCTTTAAGACACAGTTCATATATTGCCCACCTCTGTGTCATGTCTTTATGTTATATAAAAAGGTGTGGGAATATAGTGTCCCGGGAGGGGACATTCACAAGGAGACAAAGAGACCATAGATAAGATGGGTGCACAGAAGAGGGTCTCACTCAGACAGTGAGGTGAGTGGGAGGTGTTAGTTACTGTGAACTGAAGTTTAGCCTGTGCATGACATAGGGCAAAACCCACAGATGGCAGACTTTCAGCACTCCGGGTAGAAGAGTGGCACATTCCCATGATGCTGGGTCACATGTGATTTCTCTGTTGCCTATGGAAAAAAGTGTGACCAGAGCAGTCTCTCCACTACCTCTGGAGAATTTGCTTAACTGGCAATGTGCCAATCTGGAAAGCATTTGGGACTGAAGTATTGGTAGACCTTGACTGGAGAACCTCCCCATAATTTGCTTTTCTGAGTGACTAGGCAAGATTTGTGTCCTGTGAACCTCAGTTTCTTCTTTATAAAGCTGGAGCTAGTGCCTACCTCACTGGGTCATTGGGAGAGTTAAGAAGTCCACGAACATCGAGTGCTCAGGGTAACTCTCAGCACACGCTCAGGAAAGAGCACTGCTCTCTGCTTGGCGTTCTCAGGTGGGGATGATATTGTCTCCCAGAGGACATTTAGAGACATTTTTAATGGTCACTATAAGGAGGGAGGTGCTTACTGTGTTTAGTAGGCAGAGGCCACAGATATGGCTAACTGTTCTATACACACAGGACAGCCCCCACAACAGACCTGCCCAACTCCTATTCACAGTGCCAAAACTGGAGGATTTTATTTTGTATGTATAATGCATACAGACCTCCTAGGAACCCCATGAGATGGAGTCTCCTATTTAAGATCAGAAAAGGCTGGAGATAC
The DNA here is from genome assembly GCA_004363575.1 of Solenodon paradoxus. Classification (NCBI taxonomy): domain Eukaryota; kingdom Metazoa; phylum Chordata; class Mammalia; order Eulipotyphla; family Solenodontidae; genus Solenodon; species Solenodon paradoxus. The sequence continues at coordinate 714,410 of RJWH01000144.1, forward strand.
CAAGTGACTTGGAGCTTAAATAGCTGGCTCAAGGGCAGGCAGCCAGAAAGAGGTGGGAATCTGAGCACTTTATCGTTTTCCCTTGATCACCCTCTGTGGAGAGGGCCACAAGGCAGCATAGGTAGGATACTGAGTCTTCTTTTTGCCCAGTGCCAGGGGTTCTTAAACTCCAGAGAGCATCAGTGCCTTCCTAACCAGCCTACTCCAAGACAACATCTCCAGGACAAGCATCAGAATGACTTGAAGGGCACCCGAGAAATGCAGACTCCAGCCCCTCGCCACCCCAGGTCATCTAAACACAGCTGTGTTTGGGGCGTGACGTTCTACACTCATCCTCATGAAAACTTGATAGCAGCTTGATACCAGACTTCAAATCTCTCAGGTTACTTTCTGAGTCTCAGTTTTTCAGGAAATATACTTCGATGAACTTTACATAGTTGTAGGACATTGACTATGAAAAAAAAAGTTCGACACAACAGCTGTAGAACCTCGGGATGACAATGTTTCCTTAAGGCTCTGTAATTTGTTTCAAATGCTTTTCTCCAAATGAAGTAAATACTATTGTATTGACTGTCCTTTCATCACCTTGAAAGCTCAGCCTGGACCTGTGTACCTTCTCCTGCCCCCACCCTCACCCTTGCTCTCATGATATTGTCCTTGATTGCCCTTGTTATTACTGCAGACTCAGTCACTTCCACTGGGGTCATGGGAGTGAGCAAACTTCAACACTCTGGGATTTATCTTCCAATAGGTGGTCAATCTTGAAATTCTTCTGCCATTAGTTTCTCCTGTTGATCACTAACTCTTCATGGTCACCATTGCTTTTGTAATTGCAGTCTTTATCACTTTGTGCTCAGACTGCTGCAGTTAAATTCCACTTGGTTTATTAGTCTCAGCTCCTTTTCTTTCTAGTCATCCAGACAGAGAAATCTTGTACAAATGCCATTTTAATTTACAGATCTACTAATTTAGATAAATTAAGATATTTATTGATCTCGACGCCAAGTTAGGTGCTATCTTGAGTCTCCAAAGAAGGCATGACTCTCTTCTTCAGTGGTCTCTAACTTCTAGTACTGTCACAAGCTGCCCTCCCACCCCAGCCTCACATTTTCCTACCCAGTTGCTCAACTCTGCTCATTGCTACTTTTTTCCACTCAGCTCATTACTACTCTGAAGCTTTGTCATGCTCTACTCAAAGTCATCTTCTCTCTAACCCACATAGCTGACTTCTACTCATCCTTCAAAACCCAGATCAAATCTCATTTCTTTAGTCAATGCTTCCCTAATCATCCTATCCCAGGAAAATTTCTCCTGTTCTGTAGTTTCACAATATCTAAAGTGAGCATTATTTTTGGAACTGCTACTTAACATACACATATGGATTCATTTTTGTGCATGTCTGGTAGGGGAGAACAGGTTGCAATATGGAACAGTTCATTGTAGAGGATTTAGTCACACTGTGTGGCATGGTGAATGCAGATACAAAATAGGCATCAGTCTGCCAATTATAGTTTTAAATTCCTGTGGATGAATCTTAGAGCCCAGATCTGCAGGCTGGGTGCCTGGCTTACCCACTTGGACCAAAAGTTGCTGCTTAGAATGGCCAAAACCCACAGAGGCCCTAGTTAGTGTCTGTGTCTGGCAATAATTCCAAGAATTTCTGAATTTGTCCTTCAGTGATCCAGAGTTCTGACAACTAAAGAGAAAGGGGAATGCTTTTAGCAATAACTAATTTTTATTGGGTGCTTATTATATACTGAGCATTGTCTTATTCTACATACATTATCGTGTTCAACCCTCATGGTAACCGAATAGGTAGGGACTACTCACCTCCATTCTGCATGTGAAGAAACAGAAATGAAGATAAATTCAGTAAGCGGCCCACGTACACATAGTGAGTAGCAGATGCAGTCAGGTGATTTCAGACCTGTCTCTTTCCACTCTTAACTTTTAATCCTTCTGTGCATTATGGGGGTCGGGTTTAAAAACTGTGAAGGACCACCTGTAGCTTTCCAATTTTTGAATGAACCCTGAGACTTCGAGCATTTGTGATCTGAAAAGTTTTTGTAGGAGCGGGATCACCGCCATGACAGGCTCCGGACAGAAATAGCTATAGGCCTGAGTTACGCTTCCTGAAATAAGAACCCCGTTTCTTTCTGGCCCTGAAACTAGAAATTCCTTAGAGAAGACATACCCGAAACCTGGGGCCAAAAGATACTAAATATGTGAATGCTTCAAGGTCTGGAACTGTAACTTTCCTTAGAGATGACATACCTGAAACCAGGGGCCAAAATATACTAAATATGTGAATGCTTCAAGGTCTGAAATTGTAACTAATCCCTTGCTCTGTAACCTTGGTTATAAAAACCCTGCTGAAACAAAGCCTGGGGTCTTTGTCTGACTCCACTGTGCTGGAGGAGGCTCAGACCCCAGCTAGCTGGAAATAAAGTTTCCTTTTGCTTTTGCATTGTCGACTGAAGTGTGTGTGTGTTTTCTTGGGAGGACGAACGCTGACCCTAACATTTTGTATTCAAATGAGAATTATTTTAGAAATGTTTGGTTCCAGCTGAAAACGTGTTCTGCTATATTCAATAAAAGAAGATTTAAAATAGCTGCTGCTTAGTTAGAACCCTAGTCTCTCCTGAAAGCCCTGCTCTACACAGCTGAGATGATGTGTAAAAAGGTACACACATTACACTTTTTTCTAGCAAAATGTGGGGTGAAAGTTTTCCTGAGAAATTTCATTCTGGAAATGAATATTTCTGTTGGTTATATTTCAAGGAAGATAACGAAGTCTTTTCTTTGGGGTATATGTCCCTTGCCCAGAGTCTGTAGTTTTTCCTTGTTCAGGTAGGTTATTGACTCACTGCTGCTAGCAGCAGATATTGTTGTCCCCATTTTGCAGACAAGAAAACTAGAAAACTGCCACTTAGATTATATGACTTGCTTAAGGTCTCATAGAATGTAGCTAAACTGAGACCCACACTTCTTTTCTGTTCTTTGAGAGTCTGGATAACTACTTCATGATATTGTTTGTTTCTTTTAAAAAAAATTATTATTTTATTTTATTTTTATTTTTAAGAAAGGTGCAGGCAGGAATGGAGGCAAGTAGTCAGGCATGCAGGCTGGAAGAGAGAGGAGGAAGAAGTACTTTATTTTATTTTCATTTAATTGTTCACACGGGTTGTTTATCCTGGACTGAGGTCTTCCACCCAGTGGTATGGACCTGTGCTCCTTTGCTGGTGATTAACCTAACTGCTACTCCACCAGGGCACAACGATACTGTTTGTTTCTGTTGCAAATGACAGAAACTGAAAAGATGACATAAGCGAAAAGGTGCTATGTAGCTAAAGTCCAGAAATATTTCTTTCTTCAGAGACAGCAGGGTTCAGGCTTCCCCTGGGTCTCTCTCTTGCCCCCTTACCTAGCTCTTGCTCATCAACTCTTGGCTCTGCTGTGCTCTGTGCTCCTTTATAGTTCGGATCTCCATGTGGGAGCCTCCGGGGGCTCCTCACCACTGGTGACTTAAGTAGTAAGACAACTTTCTTTCTCCAAATGTCCAGTGAAAGTCCAGGAATAGAGTCCCATTGACCTGACTTTTCTATGTGATCATCTTTAACCCAATCACATTTGTGAGACTAGAATATTCTGATTGTTCATGTCTTAGTCACATGACCAGCATATTATTTGGCAATAGGGGAAAAGGTAGTAAATTTGAGTTCTGCCCAAATTTCATGGACTGGAGCAGGTAGGTGGTATTCTCTAGGGAAACTCAGGTCTTTTATCAGGAGAAGGTGAAATCAACCACTTTCCTCCATGGTATTTGTTCACATGCAGATGTTTTGGGTTTTTTTCCCTTTCTCTCCAAAGGAACTTATACTTTGCCGTATGGTGTTACCTCCCAAGAAAATTTCATTTAGTCTTAGAAAAATAAATAAACAGCTAATTTTCAGATTATGCCTTCCTTTCATGACTTATTTTTGGCAAAGCCTAAAGTCAAAGCTAGCTTCCCCCTGACCCCCAACACAAGAATAAGTGACATTCATTGAAGTTGAGTGTCCAAGGATGAATTTGTCCATCTGAAGAGAATAGTTAAACTTAGAGAAGAATTGCAACTTTTCAAATAATGCCAAGCATCAATGTCAGAGTGAGGAGCTCATGGACAGGTAGAAGAAATTTTTTTCTGTTGAACCTGGACCAAACCTTTACTTGAAAGATTTGTGAATCTGGAAGAAACCCTTTATGGTCACATTAGTTGCACTGAAATTCCAAACTTTTCTCAGATTATCTCATGTGGCTTGAGGACAGCATAAATATAGAATTCTGGCAGTGGATAAAAAAAATCAGAAATAAAAAAATATGGGTTCTAGGGTTATCTCTGACCCTCACCAGCAGAGTGGTCTCAGATTGGTTTCTTTGTGTCTCTGGCTCTTGGTTTCCTCTATGAATTGAGGATTCCATTTGTATGGGTTACTAAGTACTAGGGACTGAACACTCCTGGATGGGTACTCATTAGGATTACAATTAATTGGGCCAATGGAACTGCTCATGGGAGTTGAACAAGTCTCAGTCCAGTCCTTTAAGAATGTCATTCCTAATATATTTGGAGTTTCTATTCCTGGCCATGATTAGCTTGCTCATTGCTATGCTCTTTTTCTACCTAAATGTTCTGGAGAGAATGGATGACTTTAGCAACAGAAGAATAATTAAACTTTTTTGAGAACTTGTAAATTTTAAGAATTTACTTTACATAACTGAAGGCATCTCAAAATTTAGGATTTCCAATTCAAATAATTTAGGATTTCCAATTCAAATAATTTATTGAGTAAAACTTATGGCTTCAGAGTATTCTGAAGATTCAAGAATCCCCTAGTATAAGATATTGGTGCTTATTCAACTTTTAGTTTGTCTACTTTACTAGTATATGTTGATTCTTTATGATTTTGGAAGTAAAGTCTTCTAGACCTTCATGTTATGTCCTAGAACTGATGTATAAAAATATTACTAGAAAATTCAACATGGGATTCTCACAAATGTTCACCCATTCATCAGTTACTGAATGCATATTCTCTATCAAATGCTGTGAAAGAAATGTATTTACTGATACAAGTTTTAATAAATAGCCTAGATAGATGAAAGTTCTTTTTAAAGTGGAGGGGACATACTTAGGAACTAATTTCTTTAAGGTTGATTCAATAAAATACAATTTCATTCATCACTCTTATTTTCCTATTTATAACAGCCTTTTAAACTTGTTTTTTTTATATTTAAATATAATTGATCAATCTAGGATGCCAGTTGCTGGTTGGGTCCCAAGGGAATATTAGGATATTCCCTGGGGTTTGATGAGCTGGTAAATCCATGGTTACAAGGCAGAGCCCTGTGATGGGTCACTACCATAGAGGGGCTGCCATCATCTGTGTATCTTGGTTTTGAGCTGATCCTTGGGAAACTGGATGAGTTGGTGGTGGAGCTGCTGCCCAATGACCTGATTCCACTCACTTTCCAAAGTCTCCAGTGGCAGACAGTGGTATGTCTTCCTATCATTGGGTTATTGTTGGTCTATTATTTATATACCAACTTCTTCAGTATTTTAGAAGTCAACTTTATGTAAGACATGAGAAGCAGCTGGATGAAACACTGGCTGCACAGATTGAGGAGAAATGTCAACTCATTGACATGCTTTTTGCTGCCTTTAAAAAGGAGTATGCAGAGATTGAGACATCTTTAGAGAATGTCAGACTAAAGAGTCATTGAATATAGCCAACCTTACAGACAGTTCCAGAAAGGTGATGAGGACCAACACAATTTTGAAGGAAGGAGTCAGTTTTTGATTCAAGAACTGATGGAAAAGTGTTTGCTACACTCAAAACAAGATGAGGATATGGTGCAGGTGCTTAAAGTGCTCAAGTTTCTAGAAGTTTCCATGAGAATACTACCTCACAAAAAGCTTTTCCAAACCTGCCAGGAGGTCAAGATCCAAGACCTGAAGTTCCTTCCCCAGGAGTGGATTTGAGTTTTAAAGCAGCCCTGTTCCTACCTGTCCACTCACCACCCTGACTGCCAAGCTCCATTCACCTTCTCCTCTCCACCTGAGACATGAGGCCAGTAGAAGCAGGGGATCCACCTCCATGGGCTCTAATTCCTCTGATTTTACATGCTGGACACAACAATCAGTTATTCCTATCTAAAGAATATTAAAATTTCTAGAACTCACTGAGAAGAGCGTAAGACACTTCACAGAGTTTAGATTATCTCATATTTACAGTGAAAGAAATATATTTAAGAGACTGAAATTTTATTCATTTGACTCTTCATTAAGCCATATTTTTCAATAGAGGTTAAACAAATATTTATAAATTAATCTTAAAAGTGAATATTTTATTCTCTGTATAAATATTGAATTACAATTTGAAAATATATATAGCTCATCAATAAAGTCTTTATTGCATATAGCACTTATTTCTTAGACTTGAATTCCCAACCCCCTTTAGTCATAATTTAATGAAATTTTTGCCTATGTATGTATTTTTGAAACAACAATGAATGAATGTGGCGCAAATGTGGTGGTACTGATGGACCCTGGAACTCTGATGGAGGATGTGGTGAGATGTGCGCATAGACTGTGGTATGAGTTTAATATCCTGAATATCATATAAAGTGTGGACAGCAAAAATAATTCAAAAAAGGGAAAGAAAAATAGAGGGTGAGAATTAATCTTTCTGGATGGAGTTAAATTTTATGATTTTTGAATACCTTTTTATTAATGTTTACATTTTAATATACCATTGACTATTAAAAAATAAAATTGATACATTGCATGTGGATTGTTTCCTTTCACTGTAAGAATGCTGCATTATGAGTTTCCCTAAAGAAAACAATTTGACAATTTTGGGAAAACTCCATGTCACTGCTCCTCATCTCTCTCTTATACATCAGCTAATAATTCTCAGTGTAAAACTGAGGCAAGTTTAAAGGTGTTTTTCAACATGATTAAGCCTAAACTTTCATAATATATCTAGTCACAAATGAGATCTTCTCTTTGAACACAAACAGATTTTTATGGTGGGAGAAAGGAAGCAACACATAACACTTCCTAATCACTTGACATGTTTTTAAGGTTCATTCATTATTAAGGTGCTTCATTTATTCATTGGTAAATAATATTCCATTATATGAATATACCACATTTTGTTTATCTATTCACTAACTGATAGATATTTGGGTCAAGTTTTTTGGCTATTATGAATAATGCTACTATGAAAATTTGCATGCAACTTTACATCAATGTTTTAATTCTCTTAGATATATATCTGGGAGCAAAACTGTTGTGTTATATGGTAATTCTATGTTTAACCTTTTAAGGAACTGTCAACTAAGTTTCCAAAGTGGTTGTACTATTTTACTGTTAAACCAGAAATGTACACTTTTTTGTTTTTTAATACAAACGATTTGTAACCACCTTAAGAGTTAGATTAGTGATGAGAACATTGCTTATTGAATTATTGATGAGGACAGTAAGGTAATAAACTGAAAAATGCTTTCCTAGGGTCCATATCCAGGTTTCATTCATTTAGCCAATATTCATTGAGCCCCATCCTTTTCCTAAGTCTGTTCCTAGTTCTGAGGATACTGAAATGAAAAAAGTATATTGTCCATGAGATGTTGAATCACGAGTCTGTGGAACTTCTTTGGGATCTTTAAAAATGATGACGACTTCAATCTTTTTGTCGTGGTTTAATGGAATCTGCCTAGAATCAAAGGAAGGACTGGAACAAGTAACCTTAGTACTGGACACATTCTGGATAGTATTCCTCAACTGTAGATCCAGCTTCCTGGTCTCCAGAGTAAACTATCAATTCATGCTTTATTTTCTTAATGGAGAAAATGTGTGAGTCTCTGGCATTTGTTATTTCTTTGAAATGAACAACTGATAGTAAAATCACTTAATCCCAGGAGTTTGGGGATAAGTGTAAAATTTGGGTTAGGAAAGAAAAACAACCCTGAACATTCGTGCAATTCTTCACCTTTTCCAGAGTCATTCTGTGTATGTTACTGTGTCTTATTGACCACAGTCCTATGAGGTAAGCCAGGCAACCCCATATTATTTCCATACATGAATGATAACTGAACCTCAGGGAAGCAGAGTAATTTATCCCATGTCACATAAATGAGCCAGGGGGAGACTCTTCACTGAAGCAGTCTTTCTCAAATACTAACCCTTGGACCAGTGCCAGATGGGAGAAAGTATTCACTGATACATAAGGAAGTGAGAAAAGTAAGGGCAAAAGTGAGGTTTTTAACATCACAAAATTTATGTAATTTTAGACCTGTCCGTAATTCTGAATTTAAATACCTTTTTTTTTTTTTTTTATGCTGATGTCTTTTTTTCTTTATTGAAATCTGGCTATAGTAAATGGTGACTTTACATTATTTTAATTTTTATTTGGCAAAAGAATACTGGCAGCCTCATTTAAAAAACTTTATTTTTTTATTTTTATTGTTCAATGAAATCTGTCTCAGCAGGAAACATTCCTGATTAATCACTTAGCTGTTTTCTCCTAGGTAGACTCTTAGGTAAAGTAGAAAATATGTCCCCTTACAGATATGGCCGTTTTTTCCTATGTGCCTAGGTCACATGCAATTTTAGTATCCAGTCTCCTGGTTTTTATTTATTTCCCACATACAGAGACTGGTGGAAAAACATATATTCAAGCAGGCAGAATGACTTATTCAGTCTTACAGTTTCTAATTGTGAGTGTATATGACTTATTTTTCAGTTTGTTATTTGTGTGATTTTTTTGAGCTGGGCAGGGTGGGGAAGAGGGGAGGCATGGGGGTTGGGCATGACATTTCTAACAAAATGCAATTGGCTGCATTTGAAAGGATGTGGCAATTATTCACTTTATGCATGGTTCTCCTCTCTGGTATCAACCCAGAGAGGTTAATTAACTAGCCCACATCACATACCAATGAGAGGAACTACAAGTGGAAAGCTTTCTACTTCTAAATATTACTTGTCAATTTTAAAATGTAATCATGGGAACATGCAAATTACCAATGGAAAAATCTGCTTGACTCTTTAGAAACATTGAGTAAAAAGATGCAGCAAGATCAGAGACTTCTGGAGTCTCCCTGGTGGTTCCTGGATTTGCGTAAGGCGGGTCGTCACTGAGAGCCAGATACCCCTACCCCTTCAGTGGCCATCCCCAAAGTGTGAACATTGCTCAGTATTAGGTGGGATTGGGGGTACTGTACTCACTTAAGATTGGAGAAAAAGTAGGTTAAACAAAGTAAATCTTCTGTAATGTAGGATTCTGGATTTGGTTTATTATAGGGCATTGTCAATACCTGAGTGGCAGAGCGACAGGATTCCCCAGTTTCTTCCACCTGTCTTCTTGTTACTTCTCCTTCCTGCATGTCTCAGAACTAGTCCTCCTCAGAAGGTGATGCTTTATGTGTGCTCTGCCTACCTTATCATTCTATCCCTGTAAAGTCTTAAAAGGTAACAATATTCTCACCCCCATTTTACAGATGAAGAGTTCAAGGCACAGAGATAGTCACACTGTGGCAGGGTCTCTATTCAAATCCAACAATTGGGTGTCAGAGGTGATATGAACCCCTGTATTGTGCTGTCTTCTGTGGTTAAGAGGCTTACTTCACTGTCATCTTTTTTACCTACGTGCAGTGTACTTCCTTATATAAATGAAGTTAGCAGTCTCGACCACAGAGCATTCTGAATGGTTCCAGTGCACTTGGCTTGCTGGTGAGTCTGCTGCACACGTAATGGAAAGAACGCAACCTTTGGAGGGAGGGAGACAGAGCTGCACCTACTTGCTTTTGAAGCTACTCCTCACACTGTGACCTTTAAGAGCCTCAATTCACATCAGAGATAATAATGCCATGATATGTCTTGTGAAGGTGTAAGTGAAGTCTCAGGAGGAGGATGGTGTATGGCACACTATGTGCTCCATTTGTGTACCCCATTTTCCTCCTCCCCTCTTTCCTATACCCCCCTTTCTCCCACTCAAACACTCATGTGTGTTTGGAGTTTCCTTCAATGAAAGGGACTTTGCCCTTACATTCACCTGTAGCTTTATATAGACAGAACAGTGAATTCATAGAGAACTATAAAATGCAATGTTCTCTTAAGAAATTGAAAACACCATCAAATCAACAGAGTGAGTCTAAAGTTCCCTAAATTGTCCCATGTACATGCATATACTAAAGAGAAGTGAAAAATTGAGATTCAGGACAGATGTTGAAAATTAGTCCCATTTCCCACATGCCATTGATTGAAGAAGTAGAACTGTGGAATGGGTGAGTTCATTCCAGTGGTGCAATTTCAACACACAGGTAATATAGGCATCAAGACTGCCTACTTCGCACAAGACCCTCTTTGGATAACCTTAGGAACCCACCAAATTTAAGGAGATGCCATTGTTTCCTCCAATTTTTAAGAACATGAATATGCATTATGAATCTTCCTATTACACACTTACCATTTTAGGTGGAGATAGGTTCCTATGTTTAGTAGGTATATATCCTCATGTCTCCTGGGAAAATGAAATCATTTAGTAGTAAATAAACAGCAAAGATGATGATTTGGAGAACTCAGTATTAAAAAAAACTTTAATTCAAGGGATGAGGCAATAATATTAAAAACAATTTTGCAAAGAACACATTACTGTAATTAGCACCCTCTTTCCCCATTCTGAAGTATATCTGGGAAGGAGAGAAAACAGAACTAGACCATATTTGGTTCATGACCAAATATGACCAAAGAGAAGTTTGAGAACTATGAGATTTCAGGCAGTAGTAAAAACCCCAAAGTCACTTCCATACTCCTCCATGTCTTTGCTATCTGGGAGGGGATTGCTATGCTGTGGTAAAGCGCGACCCCTAAACTCAGTGGTTTTTCAGGGGCTGAAAAACCCTGACTCGGCAGTTCCTCAAGAATTAATGGATTGCTAGACCAATGGGCAAACCTCCCTGTGAGTGGAGTATTTCTGACCTCAGTAATAAAAATTGTAAGTTTCCTAAGGGCAGAGACTCTACTTACCTCTGCATTTCTGTACATGACACCTAGAAGTATCTGAAAATATACTTATTCTTTCCCTAACCCAAAGACTGAGAGTCATCTCATAGGTGACTTATTCAAGATATTATGACACTCAATTTGTCATTGCTAATTGGAGCTAAGAAGGTGTATCATATTTTTGATTAAAATCAATGATAGCGATTGCTAACCAATCGAACTTTTACCCTGTGTAGGTTGTTAATACATCGCATAATTTAGCCCATTTAAGCCTTCTTACACTAGTAGGTGTTAATATTATGCTCATTCTAAAGAAGTTACAAACAGAAGTTCAGTGAGGGCAAGTAAATTGTCCAAGGTTACAAAGCTAGGAAAAGGAAACACGAGCTCGAAACTATTGAATATGGGCATAGATTTTCTAGAAAATCACTGTTAAATTTTTCAAGTCAATTTTAAGTATACTTTAATTGAATTCATTTATTCATAAATGACCCACTTTGGACACATGACTTCATATCTTTAATCCTCAGTTCCCTCATCCAAAAATGGGCAACTAATACTCCTCACCACACAGAGTTCATATGAGGCATAAGTGAGATAATACACATACAGTGCCTGTTCAGTATAATTTAACCATTGTTAGTACTGTCAGTCTTGTTAATTTTATGAATAGTGTGTAACTGATGGTATAAATTGGATCATTAGGGAAATTTTTCAAAATATAGAGGCCTGGTCTGAGGTGGGATATTTTTAAAGTTCCCCAAGTGATTCTGATTCATATTTCCTTATGAGAATCTCTGCTGAAAATGAACAATATTCATTAAGGAACTATTTTTATTCTTAAGACACTGTGCAATGTAATAAGATGTATGTTAGCTGCATAACAATAGTAAATGTCATGTAAAAATAAGTACATGACTCTAGGGGATAAGAGACAGGGTGGGTGGGGGGTTCCTACCCTACCAGGCACAGTCAGGAAACCTTCAGGGAGGTGATCAAAAATGGACTGGGAGGTCACGCTCGGCAGGGTTATTTTGGTAAGGATGGTGGCAGGATAGTGAGTGAGGGCCAGAGGCAGAGGATGTGAGTGGTGACACTTGACTGAAACACATCGCTGCTTGCAGGAGAGTTAGGAAATGATGTCAGATGGCTGCTTGGGGTCAGGGAGGGTCTGGAATTCCTGATCAGTTGGGTTTGTAGTCAATTTGTAGGACTATGACAAGTTACTGAGACTTTTCAAGACAGAAAGTGAAATGTTCAAAACTGTTATCTCAGCAGATCAGTCTGGTGACCTATATGAATTAGAAGTGAAGAGCCCAAAGGCAAGAGATGAGCAAGGCCAGAGGCATCTACTGCATCTGTTAGGTCTCAGAATAAGGGCGGAGACCAGGCAAGGTACTGATAGGATGAGGAACAATTATACAACCTGGAAACTGATTGGATGATGAGAAAGGGGTGGTGAGGGGAAGAAGAAGTAGACTGTGAGAGTTGAGTCTGAGTGATGGGAAGAACAGCACTATGTCCAGTAAAAGGGAAGTTGGGGTATATGAGTCAGGCTGAAAGAGGAAAGATGAATGTGCATAATTTGAGATGTCCAGGGACTAGGTACACTCATCTTGGAGTTAGGTGGAAATACGTGGTTTAAAGGAGAGGATAGGGCTATGCACACACAAACAGAAGCAAAGCGAGACAGCTGCATTGTGTAATATCGCCTGCAGCTTCAGCAGAGGGTGACACAGGGTCTGTGGATAGGTTACTTGGGTGTGGAGAGACCTGTAAATTCCCTAACATTTTAAGCAGAATATTACATGTATGGTACAATATTTCATTGTATTATTTACCCTATGGGTAGAGAGAGGTGGGTGGATTTTTTTTTTTTTTTTTTACATAGTAGGCACTACATAAAAAGAACCCAATCAATTTCTGTTTTCCTGATTGCTATACCTGACTGTGTTGGTGGTTGTCTTTATCTTGGCAGACTCTTAGATCTGATTTATCTTTAAAATATCTCTTCTTGCCAAGATCATTCACTAGGGAAAGAATAATCTTTTAAACAAATGCTCCTTAGATAGCTGAATATCCACATGCAAAACTATGAATCTGGAAACCTGACCTCACAATATATACAAAGTTAAACCAAAAGTGTTCAAAAACCTAAATATTAGAAATAAATCTATAAAATGCTTAGAAGAAAACATCTTCTAAGGTGGAAATCTCTGTAACCTTGGATTAACCAGTATTTCTTAGATATGCTGCCTAAAACATGAGTACTATAAATTATGACATACATCCTTAATGTGTGGTGGGCACTGATGTCAAGGGGAGGCAGAAAAAGAGTGAGAGCAATATCATTAAATGAACCTTTCTCAGTCTCCCTCTCTCTGTATGTATGTATATATATCTATAAAAAATTATATATAGATATTAATATATAAGAGGAAATGTAAATGTAATATAAACATGAATCAATATCAAATTAATATGAATTTTTATATATATTTATCATTGTAATATATTATATAACTTATATGTTTACATAAATTATATATCCTTGTTAAAATTTATAATTTATAAAACCATATAAGTAGAATGTAAAATTAATATAATTTAAACATTTATATATTTATTAAATTATAATATTTAAAATAATATATACCACATAATACATTATATAATTTATATAAATTATATTACACAATACAATATACTGGATATGATTTACAACACATAATATATATGTTTTACAGCATGCACATTATAATATATAAGAATTTATATGTATACATTTAGTTTCCTTCATAAAATTTATTAATCTATATATAAACATACATTATATATTCATCTACATAGATTTAGTTTGATTTTTTAATGTATTTTCTTCCCAATGTAGATGCTATTCATGTTTATTCATTTATATGTATGTTTGGTTTAATTCATTTGTCACTACTCTTTTCCATAGGAAGGCCTCTAAGTCTAGTCACAGCAGGACAGGTACAGATGCTGACAAAAAGCACAGCACAACCTTAAACCACAAGCTTTACTGACTGCCCAGAGCTTTTGTCTGATGTAAAGGTCAACACCAAAGGAGACCCCAGTCTCAGTCTCAAGGTCCAAAGGTGACAGGACCTGGGTCATTTTTACCCAGAGCACAACTTCCTGAAATGTGTTCTTTGGACTCTTGGGACAGGATCAATGTGAGTCCCACAGAAGCCATCTCCAGAGTCAGACTTTTGAATCTTGCCCCAAGATCAGTGGCTCTCAAACTCATGTGTAAGAACCTACCCACTAAGTTGATTAAAACACAAGCCCTACTTCCTGCCATTCCGATTTGGTCTTGGTAGAACTGGAATCTGCATGTTGAAGAGAAGTGATGATTATGTGAGAGATGTCCACTTTAGGAAACTTACTATTCCCATGCCTCCAGGTGAGTCTTCCGGATGAGGTGACAGCAGGATCAGTTTGGTGTCGGGTGTAGGTTTATGTCCTGTCGTGTCCACTTACAAACTGTGTGCCGTAGGCGAGAGTTACTCAGCTTCCCTGAGACTTTGTCCCCTCATTTTTAAAGAGGATAATAATACCTGAGCATTCTGTCCTCCCAGATTCACATTGAAGATAAGCCATTCACTGTTTTGAGTTGCTCAGGGATTCTAGACGTAATGTCAGTCAAAGAGGAGGAATTTGATAGCAAAATGTCTGTTAGTTCCTTAGTGAATTCAAATGACTTACTGATAGTTCTGCAGACCACTGGGTCCTGGTATTATTTGCATTCTGGTCACTGAGACCTCTCCTTTCACATAGAACAATTCTGCTTCTAGGGCCCATGCTTATTAGGAGGTCTGGAGCCATTTCTTGCCTTTGTTTGAAAACACCCACAGTGATTATAAGAAGAGAAGAAAGAAGTGGGTGGGTAAGCTGGGTAAAGGGGCAGACAGCATGGTAAGGGATGGGATTAGATTTTAGTGGTGAACAATGTACTATCTACAGATGTCGATTTACAATGATGCATGTACCTGAAAGCTATTATAGAATCTTATAGACCTACGTTAATTTATATCTTATGTGTCTAATTATACCATTGCAAGGAAACCTTGGTAAAAATAACAATTTGCTTGTCTTTTTCACTCTGCCCCTCTCTCTCCTTGGGTCCCACGTATTCAATCATTCACATCATCACCCCAGCTATTTAAGTGCCTGGAAGCCATTACATCGTGGGCAAGTATGCTTCTTGGAGAGTTGGAGTCTGGCCCATGGCCCAGGCTACTGGCTTTCCTTTTTCCTTGGATTGTCTAACTGGAAGGAGGGCAACCAAGCCAGGTGAGTTGAGCACAGTGTTTGGAAAAGGGGGAGCTTGGGAGAGTGGAGCATGAGGAGCCCCCTGACCTTAGGAACTGCCTCTTTCAGCCATCAGGATGTCATCCAGACTGCTCTATTATCCTAGTTGCTACTGGTTTCTCTTGTTTAAAAAGAAAAGTAAAGTGATTGCTAAAGCTTTTGTTCAGAGGGAACAGGCATCTACCTTAGAACAGGAAAGTCAGCAACGGTGAAAGGAGGCTCTGGGCAGTCCTCTCACAGAGCCACCTACTGACTCCTTGCTGTAATTGCCGCTACGGGAGCTGGAGCTGCCGCCTGCTGGGTGGCCCTCTCTCCATGTTTCTTCTCCTTTTTCGAGAGAAAGACCTCCCCCAACCAGGAAGGAGACTGTTCTCCGCAACATTGCACCAAAGGGCTACCCACTTTGACTTTCCTCCCTGCGGCTTTCAAGGACCAGCAGGACCTGGCTCTGGGCTTGCTTCGCACAGCACTGCTTCTCCCTCTCCAATACCAGCCCCGTCCACCCTGGGACCTCACAGGTTCTTTGTATTTCCTTCCTCTGCTAAGGATGCCTTTTCCCAGCATCTTTTTCTCTTTCCTCACAATTGAGCTTAAATGAGACTTTATGACTCCCTTCTCTAAAGCAGTGTCTACACCAACTTATTCACCATTCTAGATCTTTGCTTAATTTTACTCATAGTCCATTAAATAATATCTCAAATGGTATATATTAGTACAAAAAAGTACACTTATTCCTGTACTTTTTCCCTTTGTTTATTGTCTGTGTTAAATTTAAGAGAGCAGGGCCCTACCTATTCACCTCTGTATCCCAATATCAAGAAAAGTGCTGGCGTGTATTTGATGTTGAGAATATATGTGGAAAAGTGACTACACTAAAGGCATAAAGCAGGAATAGTTAGGACCTTTAGTTGGGTCTGTCTGTGCTTATGATGGGCTCTTCTGTTTTACCCTCTGTTTCACTTCAGATAATCCACTGAAGTGTCTATCTCCATGGCGAGCATTCGCTCTTCTATGGGGTTATATTTTGGTAGCCAAGATTCCAAAGGATACCAGGTCATTCACTGCTAGCTAGGCTTCTTCTGAATCTGGGCCCAGATCTGACCACATGTTCTCCCTTGACTTTCTTCTTAGTTTTTCCAGGGTTGGTTGTTTTTTTAAAACATATACATATACATATATATATATATATATATATATATATATATATATATACACACACACACACACACACACACACACACACACACATACACACATGCATATATGTGTATATATACATGTATATATATGTGTGTGCATGTGACTGTTTTGCATGTATATGTGAGTGTGTGTACATACCTGTACACAGACTCTCCCTTCCCTTTGAGGAAAAGCTGAGCTTGAACTACCAGTTCAATACACTGTGAATGTCCAGTGATGTCTCCAAAAAATTCAGGAGTTATTTTTTTGTCACCACCTCTGGCTTCTTCTGTTTTCTTATTTTGTACCCCTGCTGTTTGTTACTCTATTTCTGCATTTGACTCAGACTTGAAATTGAACCTCATCACTGAGTTCACCAACACAAACAATCCCACTCATACACAGAAGTTTGTAGAGAAGATTTTACAGAGGTTGGAAAAAGTGCTAGAGGGATTTATTATAGTGGGACACAAATACATACTGAAAACAGACATTCAAGCTCTGAACTTGGGTTCCTGGGATTTTTCTGGTTACTCCACCCATTACAGTGCCCCAACCTCATGTATTTTTGCTGCCTCCTCTTTTCACTCTCCTTCCTGGGTTCTCCCACAGATTCCAGTTGTTATGAGCTATGTAGAGCTCTTCAACTCCAGTTTCTCTTCCCATACTTTGCTCTGGGCCCATTTTGCAGACAAAGACAATAAAGGTACTCATCAGATCTAAAGGATTTCATGCTTATCAGGAGTCACTTATCTAGCATCACTATCTACTTCCTGCTCTCTTATGAGTTGGTAAATGATTGGAGAATCCATAGGAGCTGATGAAATGAAGTTGCTAAAAGTATTTGGAGTGACTTTATCTACACAGGAAGCTAAGTGTGCCTGAGGCCTTTTGCTCTTTTACTGGGGGTGTCTTTTCATCTTGGGTGAATGAGCAATTTTCATGAGTTTTTCTCAGCCTGGAACTTAATTAAAAAAAAGAAAAGGAAAAGGTTCTTTCCACCCTTTACACTGGCAATGGAAGAGCAGGGTTGATGGCACAAGCTTAAGCCAAGTTGTGGTTGGTTTTGTAGGTTGTGTTGAGGAGGGAGGGAGCCCAGGAGAGAGAGGAAGGTTGAGTCATGGACTGAGGGTCCCAGTGGAGCTTGGAAAGGAGAAGCCCCTTACTCTCCAGTTGAAGGACCCTACACCTAGAGCTAGCAAAGTGAATATCTGCTCAAGTCACACATCATGGCAGTATCATTTATGGTCCAGTGTCTGTTTGGTTCAGGAAGTAGGTATCCCCTGGCTTCGGACACAGGCCCCATTACAAGTGAGGGCCACCCTAGAGAACCCATAGTTCTTTGAATCAAGGAAAAGTGAGTCAATTGCTCTTTTTTTTTTTTTTTTCAGCTCTTGAACTTTAAAAATCTGAGTAGTGCTTCAGGATTTGAGGTGGTATGTGCGTCTGGTGAGGGGGTGGAAGGTGCCAGGGAGGATTCAGAAGATGGTGATTAGGTTCTTTGAGATATCTGGGGGAGGACAAAGAGCCTGAAAAGGAAGTGGGTTCCTGCTCATTGGGGGAATAAGAAATGTAAATGGGTCAATTGGATGTCAGTTGAAGATTCTCTTTGGCAGAATGACTGTGTTAAGTGGAAGTAGAGAAAAAAATTGGTACATAGGTTTGTGGCAGACACTCTGTTGTGATAAATTTAATTCACCTTAACAAGGCATTCTTATGTACCTAGTGTATGTCCAGCACAAGGCCAGATGTATGGTGGTGACAGGAAGAAAGACTCTCCATTATTAGTGTACCCATGACTAGACAATTCTATTAGAAAAGCAAGACTCATCTGTGTGGAGCAAACAGAACAGGAAATGAAATAGCTTCAATGCCAAAAGTTATGGTACGGAGCATGTATGTTCCAGAAAACCATGAGGAATGGGGTTTTGAAGAGGCAGAGTGAAAGTCACCAAACTAGAGTGAAAGTCACCTGTCTGGGGCTGTGTCTTCCAGGACTTATGTATTCCCTAGCATGAGGCTTTGCCCAGAGCAGATGTTCAATAGAATTCTCAGTGACGGAAGGAGGGAAGGTCAGACAAGAAGAGAGGAGCAGAAGTAGAGGTGATCAGAATCTACAAGGACCAGATGCAACTAGTAGAGGAAAGAGGTGTGGCAGATTTGCTGGCAGGGTGGGAGGGCTGTGGTATAGAGACTGTACTTGCTGAGGCCCAGGAAGCACTTGAGAGGCATGGGGTGGGCGTAAGTTAGGAAGAATCAGTGCTAGACTGAGCTCTGTACTTGAGCATGCCAAATGGAAGGTGATTCTGTGAATTCTCTGTCAGATCTCTGTTCTAAAGGATGCAGTTAGGCTGGACACTGGTAAGCAGAGAAACCTTTTGATTCTGGGAAATCAGGGCCTTGAAGACAGGGACCAGGGTGATGGTAAAGACAGTTGCAAGGAAGGGAAAGATTCCAGAGATTTCCTAGAGACTTTAGGATGCTGGAGTTAACACAGTTGGTTTTACATGGTTTAGCACAATTTGAAAGAGAGATTTGAGGGAGGGGTGATATTTGGGGATGTGAGATAACTGGGAGACTGTTTTTAAGGCAGCCAGAAAAGAAGGATTAGAGGTTGGCTGAGCAAAGCAGGGTTGGTAAAAGTAGGGCCTTAGAGTTAGACAAGGGTTGGCTTTGGATTCTGCTCTAACATGAACCAGCTATGTGACCTTGGGCCTCTGACTAGGGTAGTGTGACTGACTCCTCCGTTTTGCAAGGGATTTTCCCAATTTAACTGCTTAAAACCCATATTCTGGGAAAGATACAGTCCCCAAGCTGGGACAGCTTTCCCAGGACAGTCTGGGTTTGAAAACTGCAAGCCCAGTGTCTTGGAAACTCCCCAGAAGCAGGCAAAGTGGAATGGTTGGTGAAAATACCTGACCTATGTTAGCTTCAGTTTCCTCACCTAAAAGGTAGGGAGAGAAACAGTGCCTTCTTCAGAGTGGTATATGAGTTAAAGGATTAAAGGATTAAAGGGTGGGGCCAGCAAAGAGCAACAAGAAAACAAAGGGTGAAAGGAAGGCACCAGCTGTAGGGGTAGTTGCTGAAGACAGGAGACCCTGAGGAGAAGCAGTTGAGAATGGGGGAGGCTCAGGGCATGTGCTTGCCAAGCTAAGATCACAACCCCCACCCCCAACTGAATACAGATGTTGAAATTAAACGTGTGAAGGTTTTTGCTTTAATGGGTGATGTTTATTCTGTAACCACAGCTAAGAGGAAGCCAGGGCAAAGGCCAGAGTGTGTTAAGGAGGTGGGGATTTATGAGCCCCACACAAGCTCTGCAGGCTCCATTTGACCAAGCTTGTGTCTCCTGTTCCAGGAGTCATGCCTGAGCCCCTTTCTTGATCTCAAAGGAACAGACCACTGCTCTCCCTGAGGGGACAGTTGAGACTGAGTCTCCCAAGATTGAGGCCACCTCCTTCAGAGTGGGCAGCTCCCCTGAACTTCTCAGGCTGCTTCCTCAAACTGCTTCCTCTTCAGAACTGCTCTGGTGCAACCTTCACGCCACCCTTCCTCTTCCTCCACCTGAAGAGGCACAGCAGGGTCAGCGAGAACACTGGTTTCCTCCTCCTTCCTTTCATTTTGCTTCAAAACTCGTTCCCCTTTTCCATTTTCCTGAGTTGATTATCCCTAGGACTTTCATAAAGTAAGAGAGTCAGGATAAAAATGCTGAATATACTCCAGGCCTCAGAGTTCAAAAATGAGGAGTGATATGTAAGTAGTTAGCTCTCCGGCCTTGAAAACTGACCAGGTGGGAAAGGCCTGCAGACAGCGGAACTGTTAGCCAAGAGCCGCAGACCAGGAGGTCAAAAAATTCGTTGATGTTGTTGTCCAATCACTAGTTGCCCCAAAGTAAGATCTGGCCAGCCCAAGAATGGCTACCACTGGGGTCTGGCTCTATAACCCCACATTCATTTATCTCTTGGGTTTTCAAGAGACAAACCATTATAGAGAATAGGCATAAAGAGGAAATTTCCCCTACCCCTGTGGATTCTTCTTGAACTGGTAATCAAATTAACATTGGAAAGATTAGTAATATAAAAGAACACATTTAACACCTATGTATGGAAAAATCTACCTGGATGTAGATTCTAAAACAAATGGGACAAAATAAGGGTTTATATCCTCAATTAAGGAATGGGTTAGGGGCCTGGGGCTTCAAGAAGAAGGGCACTCATGATAAGAAGAGGGTGACTTTGTAATTAGATGTTTGTCCTGCCATATACATAGGTTTCTCTTATAGAAAAGTACTTCTGGTTAAAACACTAATTCTGGGTAAGATCTCCAATTTTTATTCTTTTAGGCAGTTAAGGAAGTAGTAGAAGTTTTTTTGTGAGCCCCAGGGCCTTGACTGACCTCAAGTGGAAATAACCCACATGCCAAAGTGATGCCTGTTCTGAACATCTTAGGGAGGCCTCTTCTTCAAGATTCTAGGTCTAAAAGGAAACTGTGCTATTGCTATGATTTTTTTAAAAAAATATAACCAATCTATTTGAAATATGCTAAGCTATTAAGTACAATCAGTCAGGCAATTCCTGTCTGAACATAGCTTGGCTCTTCATCTCAAACCTTTTGGAGTTCAGGCTTCCACACTTCTGTCCCTCATTTTGCTTTGCATCGTTAGACTCTAGATATTACTCAGCTGCCCAGACATCTCATGCTCCAAACCAACTCATGTAGATGGCATCTGCCCAGTGTTTCCAGAGGCTCAGGTCTAGCTTGGAGACAGTTATGTTAAATTATACTTGGATATCATGTAAAGTTTGCAAGTCCTTTCCCTACTCAGCAGTTTACTGAAGCCTGCAACAACCCTGCCAGGTGGATATGATTATCTCCAACTTGTTGATGAGGAAATGGAGGTGAATTGACTAGCCCGAAGTGGCAGATCCAAATTTCCTGACTTGAATTGTATGCTTTCCTGCCAAACCTGTTACCTGTCAGTGACATAAAAGTAAAGATGACTAATATGGATTCAGTGTTTGCTAAGTACTTTGACATAGATATTTTATTAGTTTTCTCAAAAATACATGAGAGGGCTCCCCATTTTACAGAGGTGGAAACTGAGGCTTAAAGAGATTAGGTTAATTGCTCACTGTCATACAAACAGGGACTAGAAGAGTAAGGATATAAATTTAGCTAGTTTGACCTGGAGCTGGTGATCTTAATCTCTGATCATTCACCCAATAGGCCAGAGGTAGGGTATCTAAGACAACTTGGACCCATGTATTTAATTGTCTAACCAGTTTCTTTGTCTCCTGTGTTCTGGATTTCAGACTCTGGGATTCCCAACATCCCCTTAATCCAATCCCTCTCCAACCCAAATATAATTAAATTGGTTCCCAAGTCTCCTACTTGGGCCAACAGAGAAGAACATGAGATTTTGGGAGACAGGGGAGCATGAGACTGAAATGGAGAAGTAGGAGGGGATTTCCCATGTCAATCTGGCCACAGTGACAAGGACGAAAGTGCAAATGGTGTCATGCATGTGCAGGGACATGGTGCTGTCATTTCTTCCCAGCCATAAGCACCATCATAGTCTTTATTTATTTGTTTTTTTAATGTTTATAGTGCCACATATAGTGCTTTCTTAACTGAATTTTTCATAATAATTGATCCGGCCTGTATCATTCTGTTAGCTTTAGCAAAACAAATTCTGACAGGTTTTGATATTAGAATTAAAAATACGTTGCCGACTAGCTGAGGAGCCATAAAACAGGCTGAAATCATACTAATGCTAATGTACAATCTGCTTACCAAAAAGTTCTTACTATTTACATGAAGCAAACCATTCAGAGATAATGTGAGCCTTGAGTGTCCATCCCGTTTTTGCTCATCTTCTCTAATTTACCAAATGGGGTAGAGAAGGTCAGAAAAAAAGCTCTAGGTCATCTTGTGTGCCCTTTCTGATGTCTCACTAGGTCATGAGAGTCTTCTCAGTGAATCTCTGGGTTAAACCTCCCCAGTGGAACTGGATGACTGTTCAGTTAAAAAGTCATTGTTTCAAGGAATGGGTATACATGATCATTTTCTTAGGTGTTTCTTTCTTTTTTAATATTTTTTTAATTGCAGTAACTTTTACTTTACACACACAAAAAAACTCATATGTATAGGTTCCATATATGTGCAGTTTCCCCATTCCTGAGATTTATGTCAGCGCACCCTGCCCTCCACCAGATCACCAAATGTTCTTCACCATTATTCAGTGGGCTCTGCTACCACTCCCAGCCCTGCTCCCCCCACCATCCCATTCCCTCTTAGTAATCTCAGTTCTATTGCAAGGGCTGGTTTATTTTCTTAGGTGTTTCTTTTCTGGCATCTTCCCTGAAACATTCCTGGTGGTGTTCAGAGGGGAAGTGCAAACAGATTGCCCCTAATCTTGGCTCCACCTTTAGAGAGAGCCTGGCTTTGGCCCTCCTACCTCATGTCTTTCACTAGACTTCAGGTGTTGAAAGCCCCAATTCCTGCCCAAACAGCCCTGAGCACATTCCCACACACAGACCTCTTTCCTGGGTCTGACATGCTGTTGGTAGCACACTCCCCGAGTTCAGAGTTTTGACTACATAGAGAATTTTGCTTCCAGATTTTATCCCATAATCCTTTTCCTATTTTAATCAACACGGCAATGGACATCCTCATTTTCTCATATATATAAACACCCCCCAAGACCCACTCCCCATTCTGGTTAATATTGCAATGGACATTTTACTTACATAATTTTTTTTAGGAATTATTTCCAAGTTTGACTGTCTAAGGAACTGACAATTTCACCTCTGACTTGGCTTCACTGTTGAGCGCTCTAAACAGACCATATACAAAATAATCAGAAGAATTTTTTTCATGTTCTCTTTTCCTTTTTATTGGTAAATGGACCTTCTTTCTGTGCATACTATTTGCCTAACTTTACCTGCTAAGCTATTCACCATATGTTAGGAATGATATATCAAAAAGTAAGAAAGCTACATAGAATTTGAGACTATTAGTCAGGAATGGAGTTTTTGGGAAAGGAACATATCAGGACTGTGTGTTAGATAAAGTGAAACCATACTTAAATCAGCAGTGTGATTTGTCATTGATACAATTTTTACCAAGCTCTTTACCCTCAGTTTTCTGTCAGAATTTATATATATATTTTTTTCCCTGTAAGATTCAGAGTTGCTTTTTTTTAAAGATTTTTTTTTTCCTTTTTGGAGACTTTTGTCCATCTAGAGAATCCAAAAAGGAAAGGACTTGGTCTTTGGTATAATATAAATTGATTTAGATAGAATGTGACATTAAGGGCCTCCTCTGAAATACTGTCAAAATAAAGATGTCATTTAAGCATTCTTGCTACTATGGCATATAAATGAATCTCTTATTCTGTGGAGCCCTCCAAGTAATAATATATTTTTATAACAGCATAGTAGTTACTTCAGCCGCATTCTTGTTTGTCTTTCACAGGAAGAGTTGATTCTAGGAAGGTTCCTCCAGGAAGCTGAAGGAGACTGTCTTGGCATGTAGGATGGTTATTTTTTAGGATGCTAGTTTCAAAACTATGGTTTGAGACTAGAAATTTGAAATTCATTATTTCCTCTTTGAGATCTCCCTGGTGGAACACTGGGGCATGGGAGACATTAAAGGTAATGTACAAATATCCTGTACACAGAGTTGGGAGCACTAGAATACTGTCTCTACTCTGTCCTAATTACTTCATTATCTATAAGGCTCTGGGTAAGCAACTTTTTGAGTTTCCTAATAAAATTCACATGGATTTACTGGTAAAGAAGTAACAAAGGATGATTTAATACTTGTCTGGAAAAGGACATTCAACTCTTCTCTAGATTGTCTAAATTGTTTGCTAAAATATATCATCGACAATGCCTGGAGTTACTCATATCAGGCCACCTTGTTCAGGAGGCAGAGGGATTCAGTAATGGGAAGCTCCTTGATGAAAAGTATTGTGGAGCAAGGGAAATAGATAGGGTGGTCATCAAAAGACTTGAGTTCTACATGGCTCATCTTTCCTGTGATTGGAACTTGAGCTTTAAAAATGTTTTCCCTGGTTTCTAGGAAAGTTTTCTCAACCATCAAGTGCAGTAGATGGGTTTGTAGTATTAGAGAATTCCTCTGAGCATTTTGGTAGCTCTATACTTTCTTTCTAGCAGACTCTCCATTTATTTTCACCTGGAAATTTCATGACCTTCAATAGCCTGACTCCCAGAATCTCATCCCAAACAACTGTCTGTTGAGTTAGAAGACTCCCCTACGTCATTTATATCATATTCCTGAAGTGTAGTTTTGACAGCTTATGTTTTCATATATTGTTAAGTGGAAACTATTTTTAGAAACTGATAAAGAAAAAAGGACATTCATATTTCATTCGAATTTCCATGGAAGGAGACAGACTATCCAATAATAATGGACTTGGGATTGTATTACTAGAATGACTCATTTTATGAGACAAACGGGATATTTAAAGAGTAGGAAGTTGGAACTGAGGAAAAGTTGCAGGTAGACCTATGTCCTCTACTTTGTTGAAAATATATTTTTGTTGATTCTTAGCTCAGAAATAGAGACTTCATTTAGTATTTCCTACAGATAGGACACAGAAGATTTAGAGTTATGTGACTATTATTTCTCAGACATCATGTTCAGCATTTGACTCCTGCACTGTGTCTTGAGTGCATGTATACTTCATAAATATTATCATTTTCAAGAGCAAGAAGTCTCCTTCTGGTTACATAAGAAGATACTCTGTGCTTATGCTCTGTTTATATGACTGAATCAATAGAATGAAAATGCTCCTTTTCATTATATTCTTCATTGCCATTATGATTTCTCTTCTCACATGATTATATTTTACTCAATTCTTGGGGATGTTTTGGAAAGGAACTATCTGGAGCTCTGAAACTAGCTTAGTTTTGGGAGTATAAGACTAGGGAGAATAAGACTTTGGGATGATAAGACAGCTGGGAAAATGATAATTTTGTGTCAGCTGATTTTTCTATCTGAAGGGGATTTAGCTGTAAAATGAATTGGATCCTCAGAGTAGAACCAATACATCTTCTTTCCTTGTTTTCTGTCCTGTTTCCATGAAACCACACCACTAGTACTAAACATAAGTACTAAACACAAGTGCTCAGATTTAAGGCCTGGTGCTGTATTTATAAACATTCTATCTTGAAGATGTTCTTCTAGGTTGAGAACTCAGTTCAGTGATGATCACTCTTCCAAGCAGAACTTTATGGGTTCTCATGACAGTCACTCACATAGCACGGGCTGTGCAATGTAAGAGGAGTTTGTGTTCAGACATTGAGCCTTCTTTCTAGGCTCCAGTAATAGTCCTTGACAAGGCAGTAGGGTCTTCCCATCATCCTAACAATAGGAGACCTGGTTATGATGGTTCATCTGCCTTGGTTAGTCTTTCTGAAGGTGGTGAACAGTCAGGGAATCCCTGGGATTCATCAAATAATTCCCTTGATGCAGAAATCGGTTAATTATGTAGATTGCATACTATGGTGATTAATTTTATTTGACTGAGCTAATAAGAGATGCTTAGATAATTGGTAAACATTATTTGTAGCTCTATCTGTGAGGGTGTTTGGGGAAAATATTTGAATATGAATCAGGAAGAGTAAAGAAGATCACTCTTACCAAAGTGGTTAGGCATCGTTCAATTTACCGAGTGTCCTAAAGAGGAAAAAAGGTAAAGGAGGGATGAATTTACTCTCCTCTTGAACTAGGGCTTCCCTTTCCCTCAGATATCAATGTTCCCCATTCTCAGACCTTCAGACTCAAACCTGGACTTAAACCACTGGCTTCCCTGTCTCTTAGAACTTTGGGTTTGAAATAAAGTTCTATTACCAGTTTTTCTGGGCCTCCAGGCAGATGACAGAGCTTCTCAATGTCCACAATGTTGTGAGCCAATCCCTCATAATAAATCTCTTTCTATACCTATACTTATACCTATACCATCTAGATCATCTTATTCTATTGGTTCTGTTTCTTTGGAAATTCCTGACTAATACAAATGCCAAAGCATCTTCAAATTATTACCAAAGAAACAATCAAGGTCTTCCATTAATTCAAAAGCATTTGTTTTCTAAGCACAAACAATACATCAGACCCTGGTGATACCCGCAAATCAAAGTCATGACTCCTTGCCTGAAGGCATCTTCTTTTTGGTGGGGGAGATTAGTGAGTAAACCTGAAAGTACAATAGTGTAATGGCATCAGAGAAGGATGACCTTTACTCAAAAGAATCAGGGTAGACGCCCCAGAGCAAGTCAGAGTTGAACAGCATCCAAAGATATAAGCATGAGAATGACTTTTACTCAGTAATTTAACAAAAATTACCAGGACCTACCATATAACAGTGTGGTTTTAGGTACCTAGGTTACAGGCATGATCTGATGTGCATTGTAGAAGGAGCTTTATGGCAGCAAAATGGGGAAGAGATTAGGCTTAGGAACAAGCGAAAAGTGGGAATCTAGACTTATTGTTTTACCTGCATCAGGGAAGTCTGGGTTGTGTCAAGCATCATTTTTTGAACAGAATGGTACCTTATTTGCAGTACTTAAAAAATCCAAAACACTGTAACCTGGGTAAATAATAATGAGAAGCCTAACAGATTATCAAGGTAGGACATTTCATATATAAATTAAAGGCATATTTTTATACATTAGTCTACTAAAAGAAATAAATGAAAGATAAAGAGGGATGTGGAAAGAGTTTGGACAGTGATCCTAGGAAATAGCTGTGGTGGAGCAGTGAAGGAGGAAGGTGCATTATAGCTAACATGTGGATAGTGGAGTCTCCTCTTGGAAATTCAGGGAGACAGTGGAAAACACACTTCAGAATTCTCTAAATTAAGGGTCTAGGAGGTAGAGATGTTGATCTACCAACTCCTAATCTATCAATGGTTAAAGACTGATTCCAAGGGCATCAATTTCCCACTTACCCTGTTCACAGACTCCATATACTCTTAAGGTCAGAGAGTTCCACATGTTCATGGAAGTGGCCATTAGTGTATTGAAGTGGATGGTAAGGGATGGATGCAGGTAGGGCAGTGATGGCATGTTCTACAGGAGTTAAGTCTGGCATGTTTTCATTCATCCATTCATAGATATTGGACTACATTTGTAATGATAAATATAAAACAATGCTACTAACAATTCAGTTAGGTCAATGTTTCTCAACTGGTTTCAATTTAGCCTTCCAGGGTACATTAGCCAAAGTCTGGATTCCTTTTTGGTTGTCACTATTGAAAGGGAGAGAGGGTTTAGGCCAGGGATGTTAAACATTTTGTAGTTCACAGGCAGACCCTACCCCCATCCCTCTGCCCAACTCCACAAAAGTATACAGTCCAAAATGTCAATAGTGCTGAGATTGAGAAATTATAGGTTAGATTAACACTATTTAAGAGATAAGAACTCCATGGTTCAGAGAAGTTGAATCACTTTTTGGGATTTATGAGCCCAGTGCATGTCCCAGTCAAGATTTGAATTGGTTTATCTGCTTCCAAATCCTGTGCTTTTTGATTTACATTGGAGAGAGAGAGAGAGAGAGAGAGAGAGAGAGAGAGAGAGAGAGAGAGAGAGAGACAGACAGACAGACAGACAGACAGACAGACAGACAGAGACAGAGAGAGACAGAGACAGAGAGAGACAGAGAGAGACAGAGAGAGACAGAGAGACAGAGACAGAGACAGAGAGACAGAGACAGAGAAATGGAATCCCAGAGACTCACTGATAAAAATCTCAGCCTCAGCATCAGTACTGACCATGCCTTCTGGTGCAAAATTTCAGAGTCTGGAGCTAGCTGGAACTGGATGGAGGCAGGGAGTGAACATCTTCCCCGTCTTTCCTTGGCTGCTCTCTCTACTGGGCAAGTTAGGGCAGGATCTGTGGGCACAGATCCTGGATCTGCATACCAGGGCTGGCAAGGTGCCCTTAGCTGGAAGTCCTGTCTCCTTCCCAACACACAAGGCCACACTTCTTTGCCAAAGCTGGCTGGTGCTTCTTTCTGGAAAGGCTCCCCATCCCCCTCTGGCTTGGGATGATCTTCTGGCAAGCATATGTATTGAAGAGTTACAGGTGGTGCAGACACGGTTTGGATGGAATCCCAGCTGGGCCTCTTCCCAGGAGCCTTCTGATCACTCACCAGATAACTCTAGCTGCTTGCAGAATCCCAGGAATCTTAGCTGCTCCAGGAAACCAGTTTCAAGGGCAACAAGAGCTTCTGGGAAACGAGAATAATCTTGGAAGCTAAAACTGCTTTGTCCTTTTGCCTCCTTAGGTTAGAAATACTTTTGCAATACCACTTATTTTTTTCTTATGAAGGGAGATAGTGAATATGATCATTAACAGAGGAGTGGGACATAGCAGGGAAGAAAGGACAGGCTCAAAATCTGATGACTTGATTCAGATATCTCTGGGCCTCTGAACTTGTCGTTTCTTTTTTTGGAGGCAATAGTTTTCTTTGGGCATAGGCTTTGTCAGCTCTGTAGTGTCAAGTCTTTCGGTTTCCAGACCCACATCCTGTCCTGGGGGGAATTCACATCTATCACACATACTGTTTCTGGTCTGTTTAATCAAACTTTCATTTGATGTTAGTTGGGATTTCACATGTGGACCAAGTATAGAAAAAGTAAGTGATTCCAGCAGCTGAAGTCTAAAGGGAAGCATTATCCTTGGTATCAAACATTTGAATTAAAACATAGTGCATCTCAGTAATATGTTTTTGGAGGCATGGAGTAGCAGCTAGTTTACTTGTTTATTCCTTTCTTCACTATGTTCACTCATTCAATATGCAGTTATCAAGCTCTTACCATGCTAAAGGCTTTTAGTGGGTGCTACATGAACATTAAAGTAAATATGATAAAAATATTGCCCTTCAGAACCTTCAAATCCAGTGGGAGAGAAGTGATAAATAGCTGTTGCTCATTGTAGGATGTAAATATTTAAAAAAAAAAAAAAAAAAAAACGTAGGAAAAAGTGACTTTTCTGTTCTAGGCTATGAAATTGTTCTGGCAGGGGCATGAGACATTGAATGTGAGCTATATTAAAAATATATATACATCCTGGAGAGGAAGAGAAAAGTAGTCCTTTAATCTTAGGGGTAGGTAAAGTTTGGGGAAAAAATAGAGAGTAGGCTTAGATCGCAGATAATTTAAGTTTCCTTCAAAACTTCTTGTCCTATCATCCAGTATTGTCTCCAGTAAAACAGTCAAGTTATCTTACTATATATCAATACTACACAAAATGTGACTTTCTGGAACAGGTGTTTATTGAGTTGAAGTAGAAATGTAATTATAAGTGTTTTGATAAAAAACAAAAAACAACAAAAAAACTCTCAAACCAGGAGAGTTTCACCAAGGTTTAGATCATGTGGCACTTTCTATGTATGCTTAATGTGACCCTGCAGATTATATGGATTTACTGAAGACTTTTAGCAAGAAGTAACATGATCAGACTTGTGTTTTAGAGGATTACTTTGCCTCAGAATGATTGAGGAGAGAGACTGAAAAATCCGAGTTAGCACAATCACTGTGGAGACTATAGCAATCTTCCTGAGAAGGCATGATGAAAGTGTGGAGAGGGGTAGGAGGTGGATCTGGTAAATATCACTGAGATCAAATTTAAATCACTGAGTGCTGAATTGCATGATAAGGCAGGGTAAGATACTGCTTTGGATGACTCCTGGCATAGTTGGGATAGGAATAGTGATTGCTGTCACAGAGAAAAAGTCTACAAAAGAAGGAGTCAGTTTTGATGAAAAGGGATGAATTAAAATTTGTATCTCTTGAGTTCTAGGTGTCTGTGTCACATCTACATGAAGTTGTCAAATAGTAACTGCACCCATGGCCAGGAAGCTCAGGTGATAGAGCTACACCGGGTACACAGATTGGAAAGCCATCTTGACTTTACAGAGGGCAATGCAAACTATGTAGATAGATGAATGACCATGGGAAAGTCATTTTATTGAAAGGGGCATATTGAATTGACATCTTCAGAAAATAATTGATATTATTCCCTTGAGTCTGCAGAAGATATCTGAGTGAAACCACTTAACTGGAGAGAATCATTTGCAGGATGTAATCAGGACCAATAGGCCAAATCAAGAACTCAAGGAAAGAAAGTATTGTGGAATGACAGGAATTGTCAGCCAGAGGGAGGAAAAATAGAAACAGAATCTGGTGAAAACAGATCAAAAAAACGAGGCAGTAAAATCAGGAATTTGGGTGTTTAGAGAAAGGCTACTAAGTAATTCCTGAAATTCTGGATACCGAGAACACAAGGTTTGGTGGAAGCGCCTTAGTTTAGAAAGTTTCAATTGATCAGGTCTGCAAGTATGTTCTCTTTGTCTTATATAGATTTTACAGAAAACTTTGAATTCCCTGTTTTTAAAAATTTTGAATTCCTGGAATTAAAAAATGAAAAATTTGGCAATACTGAGCTTGAATTGCCTAGTGGTGTTGGTTGGCTAGAGCTGAGTAATAGCTACTTTGAAAGAGAGTTCCTGATTTGTAGTTTGCGCCGGTCTCCAGCATGCTCTGTTCGCCTCACTCACATTTCCTGCCTGGCCCTTGGAGACATTTACATTTGCAGTTATTAGAGGGAGAAGGCGCACATTATCTAGGGAATCCTGAAAGGTAGTTTTTGTGTGTGTCCAACTACTTTTCTCCACTTATCCAAAAGCATTATTTTTTGTGAGTTAGAACTAATAGTTGAGAATTCATTGCTCTATGACTGGAGATTGTATGTTTTTACCTGTACTTTATATCACACATGATGAAGTCCAACTAAATATGGTTCTAGATATAGCAGCAGCATCACCACCATCAGATAGTCACTCTCACCATTTTTATCACCATATCAAGCTTTGCTCTATTATTTTGATAGGTACCGACAATTCCTGATTTACAATGGGTGGACATATGATTTTTCAACTTTACAGTGATATGAAAGTGATTCGCGTTCAGTAAAAACTAAGAGTTTTAATCCTTTTCTAGGCTAGTGATATCTAGCAGGGTGTTCTCCCATGATGCTGGGTGGTAGCAGCTCCCAGTCAGCCATGTGATCGTGGTGGGGAATAACCGTCCATCAGCTTTTCTGAAGTCTCATTAGAAGGGAAATCTGTGATCCTGTTACTGTAGCATCCACATCAGCCAGTAATTAACTTTAGTTAGTGCTTAAATAGTCTTCTGACCCACTGTGCTCTCAGCTGTGCCTCTTAGTAGTGAGAATCCACACGCCATTCTGTTTTTACTTTTAGACAGTATTCAGTAAATCAGAGGAGATGTTCAACACGATTAAAAAAATAGACTTGTGTTAGATGATTTTGTAGGTTAATGTAGGTGTTCTGAGCACATTTTAAGATAGGCGAGGCTAAGCAATGAAGTTTGATAGATTAGGTGTAATATAAATTTTGGATGTTTTTCAAATAAAATGCATGTTGGCATAGTTTTCAACTTATGATATTTTACTGGAGCATAACCTCATCCTAAATTAAGGAACATCTGTCTTTTTTCTTTTTCTTTTTTTAAAGAGAAGTTGCAGGCAGGAATGAAGATGAAGGCAAGTAGGCAGAAAGGCAGGAAGAGAGAGGAGAAAGAAGAACTTTTAATTTTATTTCCATTTAGTTGTTTACGGTGGTTGTTTCCCCGCTGGACATGGGACTCCAGCCCAGGGCTGTGTGACTTGCATGCTTTAGAGGGGATTGACTTCACCACTGTGCAAGAAGGAACATCTACATTTTACTGCTGGGAAACTTTGTGTTATTTTCAGGCTTTTAAAAATTTGCTTTTTAAGTTATCTATAAAAATGTTAAACAAGAACAAATCTTCAGGAACTCCAAAAGTGAGCAATTTTTGAGACTGTGAAGTATATGATTACCCCAAGCTGGTATTTTCTACCTTTAAACCATTTCAGAACATTGAGACATTCCATTCCTTGATAGAGTATGACTCAATAGAACCAAAGGCATGGCTTTCAATAAGGGGGATTTTTAGAAGCCTCAAAATATTTCTATTCTGTCTCATGCATATATTTATATCAAATATTAAGCAAGTTAGTGATAGGCACGCCCTACTGATCACGTGTCCTAGTGGCCTTCGCAGGTAAGTCTGCCATGGTACAGTCCGCATATTTCCCAAAGACCAGGGTGTGTGTCTCTGGACCGATGGGGGGAACAACCAAAGTTAGCAACTAAATTAAATAAATGAATGTTTCTTTGTCCTCTCCCTTCCTTCCTGCCTACTTGCTTTCATTCCTACCTGTACCTTTCTTAAAAAAAAAAAAAAAAGTCAGTGGTAGGTGAGGATTGTTCTTCATGCCTAATAAAAAGTTATCAAGAATTTCATCAAGCACTTACACATTCTCTTATTTAATTTTCTCAACCAATATCCACCTTTTTAGATGAAAAGATTAAGACATATTGGTACAGTGAGGTGCTACATATAGTCCTACTGACTGTTAAATAGAGGAGCAGAGGTTTGATCACTGTGCCGGGTACCCACAGAGCCCACAGTTTTTATGCTGCTACTTAGGAGAAATAGGAGTAAAAAAGTAGGAGAGTGGGAATTTAGGGAAAATGTTAACTTTACAAATGACTGTATCTTCCTGAGGTGCTCATTGTACTTAGGCCTAGATTTCAAAAACCTGTAGAGAGACAAGGCAGAGAAAATCCCTAGAAACACTGCCGGTGCCTGAGAGTCTCGCTGGGGTGGTGCTGGCTTTGTCCCTGCAGCTTTAGCACTTTCCCTCTCCAGGCCACTTCAGACACCATGTTGCACTCTGGCCTGGCTGCTTTCCTGCCATTAATGGGTCTAGTAGTCGACTTATCCTATCTCAGTCATTATTGTTTTGAAAGAAACTTCTGAAAGTTTAATCACTGGGGGATGCTTAGTCACTGAATATGCTTTCTAAGAGAGTTTCAAAACAAAATACTTAATCATGCCTTACCTATCTGTAAGATACTATCAGGCTCGACTGAGATAATGTGCTAATTTTTGAAAAACACACACCTTTATTCAAATAAATACAGAATATGTTGTTAAGATTCTCCTGAGCCTTAGAAGCAAGGACATCTTAGCATAGTTATCTGAAAGAAGAATAAGAAATTAATTCTGGGCAGAGATGCTACAGAGGAGGCCCATAGTGGGTATTCATCAGACAAGCAGTTCTCTAGGTCTGTGAACTTGGGCTTGTTTTTTAATACCTCTAAGTCTGAATTTCCTTATTTGAAATATGGAAGTACAAATAGACACTCCTCCTTGGGCTACTGAGACTATTAAATAAGCTAATATGCTTAGTATAGGTACTTGCACAGAATCTCAACAGCACAAATGATAGTTACTCTGTTATTCTTCTTAATCACTGTATTGATCGACCTGCGAATTCCATCTACCCACCGACCAGCTAAGGTGAGTCTCGAGTTGTCAACTATTCTTTAGTACAATTGTTCTAACAAAGCTAGAAGAAACTTGGTTGCTAACCAGGTATTCCCTCTCCCCCATTAAAATGGTACCGTTTTCTCTGTACAAATCATAAACGCACTGGAAGAAAACAGGGCCCATGAGGCTGTCAGGAGCCCAGAGCCCTGCAGCAGTGACCAACGAGGCAGAAGAGAAAAGACCCTGCTGATTTTGTAAACTGGCAACTCCACAAATTGACTAAAGAGTGCCATCCCTCTCATCACCCATGTTCTTTGGCTCTTCTAAGAAAAAGAAAAACTACAAAGAAAAAGGAAAAAGGAAAAGAAAACTCAATCTCTCTCTTTTCCTGGTTGACTATTTTTGGGAGTTCAGATTTGGCTGCTTGTCCAGTGGCTGCATTAGGGTTTAATGACTGATCAGTTGTTTTCACAAGCACTTGATACTTTCTGCTGTAGGTTAAAATGACTAGAAGTTCTGGTTTTGCAGGGACTGTCCCCAGTGACATGGCTAAATGTGTTTCTTTGCAGTCACCATATGACGTAATGTAGTCTTTATTGCTCCTCCAGCCCCTCACTGGAGACATGAAGTGATGCTCTTGAAAATGTTAATTGGAAAGATTAAATACCATCTTAATTTTTTCTTCCTTCTTTCTTGAAATGGAGGCTGACATTAAAATCAAGAAGAGCCAAGCTGGGATTCTAGAAAAACCAAACTGCAAAGTAACTTTTATAGAAGGAGGTGGACACAGATTTGGTTAAACTAGTTTGGAGAGTCCAGAGGGGAGCTTACCACAGTTAGATGCAAATCAAGGATAAAAACTACTCTGGGAAGTGACTCTGTGTTGGGGTTAGGAAGAAAATTAACCAGAGGATAGCACTCTAATGAAGGCAAAGGCAATGGCTTCTGAAATGCAGAGCTCCAGGCAGTCAACAACAAAGCCGAGTGAGCATCACACTGGAGCTTCATTGATGGTTAAACTTCAATGACTTCCTACATGTTAAATGAATTTTCAGTCAGTAGAATTCTAGCATTCTAGGATTAGAAGGGATCATGTTGATCATCTAGTCTGATCCCTGATTGGGACACTTTGAAAGCATTTGTATACATCTTGCAGTAGTTATGCCCCTATCTGTGTTCATTATCATGAGGTCCAAGGGAGTTACACTGGAAACACTTTGTCCATTTGCAAAGTTTAAGTTATGCTTGATTAGACTGCATTTTTATATCATTTGAAGAAGATAAATGATGGTGCAGAAAGGTGTTTGAAATTTTTAATTGCCTTTGAGATGTAGTAGTTTAGATAAGTTCAGTTGTGGGCCAAGTGAGCATTTGCTACTTCAGAAAATGATGCATTATGGTATTGGGCGGGGGCATCTGGTTCAGTGTAGATATTCATGGTCACCAGCAGCTCGTGAAATATGGAACTTGTGGTATAACTATTGTGTAATTTTTGATATACCTTCTTGCATTGGACTTTTGAATTTCATAGGCAAAAAGAACCATAAAAATATAAAAATGATCTTTATGGCAGCTAATTTAGCTAGTTTACCAAGTACCAAACACTGTTATATGTGTCTGTATGTGTCTCTCTATATAAACACATACATATATGTATATATAAGGACATTTAATTTTTTAATAACTACATGTGGCATATTGGACAACAAAGATAAAGAACATTTTTATTATCACAGAAAGGTTTTTGGACAGTTCTGCCTCATAGTCAAGAACTCTTAGAAAGAAAGATAATCCAGTCAAATTAATTGAAGCAAAACAAGGGACTTATTTGACTAATTTAAGAAAAACGCATGAACCCCAAGGTTTGAAAATGTAACTAGTCTTTAAGAGGAATTGGAACCAATTCCAAAACGATTATTGGAAACTAAAGAAGTCACTGTTTCTTTCTCATGACTTCTTTTTCTCTTGTCTTCCTTTCCCTGAAGCCACTCAAATTCTTGTCTCTGTTTCTCTGTATGGTTGTGTTTCTTTCCTTCTCATACTTTCTCCTGCTCCTCTTCTTTTTCCTCTTTCTCCTCTTCTTTGTTCTGTACTCTCTTCCTCCTCCTTTCCTTCTTCCCTCCCTCCAGGAAGACTAGCTTTCTCACCTTCACTGCACATGGTCTAAATAGGGCTCAATTAGACCCAGTTTTTAATAACTTCTCAGGGATAATATCTCACAATGGTTCGAGTTTGATTCTTAATTTCTAGGAGAGACAGTCTCATTAGCCAGCTTGGTGTAATAAGAAGGATGGGACAGTGACCCTGTGTTTGCTCAATAGGGGCAGTGGGGAGTGAGGCGGATGCAAAAGAGACTATGTGGGATAGGGACAGGTCATTGACGATCATGCTCATTCTCAATACTTTGGAGAGGCCCACTGATCACACAGAAAAGTCATCAGATATTTGACTAAGGTTATGAAGGAAGAGTGTGATAACTTTTCTTACCTTTTTTAAAAATTGAGGTATAAATGACATATAAATTATATAGTTTCAGTGTACAACATAAATAATACTTAATCTCTATAATGTCCTTTGAGGTAGGAACTATTATTGTCTTAATTTTACAAATGAGGAAATTAAGGCACAGAAATACAGGGTGACTTAACCAAGGCTATTCAAATTCATGTTTGATGGAACCATATTTTTTAAATAACTAGTTAATCTCCTTTATTCACAGGGAGGAATATTTGAACCCCAAAGTAGTTTCCTCAACAGAAGAACTGAATCAGAATCATGACGCAACTTCTCTTTTGTAATACCTTCACCCCTGTTGACTGGGAGTTAAATTAGGTGATTCTAAACTCCTCAGTCCCTAAATTGATATAATTTTATGAGTCAAGGAAATGTGAAATTTAGATATTAGCTTGAAAATTTTTCTTCTACTTACATTGCTTTCTTTCAAGGGAAATGTCTTTCCAGAAATGGACTTAATCATCATTCAAAGGAAGTGATATAAAAAAGTGAATGGAATGACACTTTCATCTGATTCATCATTAATTATAAAGAAAATACTTAGCATAGATATGCATGTGTCCTTATATGCTGAAGTTGGAAGACAATCCTCTCCTAAGGTTAATTTTCAAATGTTTAAGCTTAGATATAGTAAAAGAAAGTTAAAGTCAGTAAGGTTAAAACAGAAAGGAATAAACCATGCTGATACAGAATTCTTCTAGAATTCTTCATCCATCTCCCTTTCACTGCTAGAACTTTGATTAAAACCAGAACTACTTGAAGTGCTTGGGCGTCGTCAATAAGTTTTCCCCTTTTGTCTTTCTCTTGCATCTAGATCAGTAGTCCTTGTCCTTTTAATATGCTTAAGAATTATTGTAGCTATAATATATGGTTGAAATGGGGTTGTTAAAGAGTACTTTTCACTATGGGACATTTTCTGTTTTAAGTACCAGCTTTAAAACACAATAATTAGAAAAGATGTAGCCTCACTTTAAAGCTACATGGCAAGGCGTGCTCTGGTGGATTAGTGGTTTGGTCAGCCATCTCCAAAGGACCACAGTACACTTACACCCCAGGGAACCTGCTTCGCAGGGGTGGGGGGACAACCAGTGAGAACAACTGAAATAAAAATCAAATGAAAATGCTTCTTCCTCTTCTTTGTTCCTGCCTGCCTGCCTACCCACCTTCATTCCTGCCTGCACCTTTAAAAAAATCGACATGTCAAATTCTTTGTAAATACAGTAAAAAAACAATAATAGAAAAAGCAACCATTGTCACTGAGAATTGTTTTAGTGTTGCATAGACACAATTAGAGAGAAGTTTGCCCAGAGGAATTCTGACAGCATCTGCCAGAGAATTCAAAGGTATTAAATTTAGGATTTTAAGAGTTTGTGATCATCAATATACAATGGAATACATCCAGATATAAAAAAGGAAATTCTGCCATTTGCAATAACATGACTGGGACTTGAAGGCATTAAGCCAAGTGAAATAAGTCAGATAGGGAAAGAAAATACCGTATAATCGCATGTATTTGCAGAATCTTGGGTAGTTGCCGAAGATGGAGGGACAGGGTTGGGCAAGGTGGTGAATAGACGAAGTTTCAATTATAAGGTAAGTAAATTCTGGAGATGTAATGTACAATATAGTGACTAAATTTAACAATATTATAATATATAATTAAAAGTTGCTGAGAGCAAATCTTAAAAGTTCTTATCACAAGAAAAAGGTAATGTGTATTAAATAAATCCATGTGGTAATCATTTCATAATATATGCATATATCATGTCAGGTTAAATATCTCAAATTAATACAATGTTATATGTCAATTATAGTTCAATAAAACAAGGGGAAATTTGACTTTGCATCCCATCCACTAATTGCACCCCATCCTCAAACATTCTTGGCTCACTGAACACACGTTACTTCTTTGGTCAAGATCTTTGACTTAATTGTTTCTCTAGTGCTGCCACTGCATTTAACATAAAATTTTGCAAAAGTGATTGTCTATTGTAGATAAATGGCTTAATTGTGTACAGCTGACTTCTCAAGTTAACTAGGATGCATCTTATAATTGATGGCATGTTAGATTCAAGTGTAAGCATTTTTTTCACTTTTAGTGATATGTTATATAAAATTTTGGTGTGTTTCACGATCAATAATGTCATAGATTCAACAAAAGGAAGCATATACATTTGAGGCTCCAAATCTCCCTCCAAA
The DNA here is from genome assembly GCA_004363575.1 of Solenodon paradoxus. Taxonomy (NCBI): domain Eukaryota; kingdom Metazoa; phylum Chordata; class Mammalia; order Eulipotyphla; family Solenodontidae; genus Solenodon; species Solenodon paradoxus. The sequence continues at coordinate 753,082 of RJWH01000144.1, forward strand.
CTGTGACTTAACTTACAAGCTTACTTTATTTGCTTTTTTTTTTTCTCTCAGTCAAATTCTGGATCATTTATTCTGTTCTGTCTTCCCATTTATTAACTCTCTCTTCAACCATTTGCTATTCAAATTTATCATTTAATTTTGTTATTTAAATCTTGATTTAAATCTTTGTTATTTAAAGCTTATTTTTCAAATTTGCTATGCTGTTTTAAAATTTCTTACTCTCTGAAGTATTTTCAAGTTTATTTTTATTTATTACAGCATAGTAAAGGGTTGCTTATCATCTGTATTTGACAGTTCTAATATGTGAAGTATTTTCATCTCTATTCTCTGCTGTTTCTTTTTTATTAAATGTTTTTTATTTTATTTATTTTTTAATATTTTTATTGTAGCAATTATTCTACACATTAAAATAATTTCCTATATATATAGGTTCCCCATGTCTTAGATACATTTCAACACACCATACTCTCCACCAAATAATCAAGTGTTCTTCACCATAGTCCAGCGGTCTCTACCACCATTTTCTCTGCTGTTTCGTATGGTTTTCTCTCATGGAGTTGTTTCCTTGTGTGCCTGGGTATCTTTGACTGTATGTTGTTCATTATACTTTAATTAAAAAAAAATTAGTATAATATATTTGCATTGATGTGTAAAAATCTTAAATGTACAGCTCAACGCAAATCTATGTAACTACCACCCAAATAGAGATAGAGAATATATTCAATTCACCAAAGCCTTCCTTGTGTTCCTTCTCCATCAGTGCCTCTGACCCCCAGCTCCCTGCAACACACACAGACAATAGTAAGCACTCATTTATATAATCATAATTTGATTGTGGTTATTGTATACTAGAAATTATTTATAGCAATAATTTTTAAGATTGGGACAGGGATGAAGAAAACTTCCATCAGAAGGGATGTCATTTGTTTCTCTAGCGCATGAAGACCAGTGCAGGATACCTAAATCTATTCAAATTTGATATTCCCTGGACCACTTAATGGTCATAATCCCAGGCTGCAAATTTGTTGGCAGTTTGGCTGACTTTCAGAGTCCCAGTTAGAAGTGGGTCATTTATGTGAAAATTCATCTTAAGCAGTTTCTGCATCCTTTTTTTTTTGCTAAGCAATATAAACTGTTATTGATGTTGTTGTCATTTGCCCCCATCCCCATCTTTATTGATGTTTAACTAAAATAAAACTGTATAAATTTAAAGTATACAAAGTGATGATTTAAAATAGATATATACTGTGAAATAATTACTACTGACCCTCCACAACCACTTGCTCCTACCTCCCCAACCCCTTCCTCTTTGATAACCTCAGTTGTCTTGTCAATGTCCAAGGACTGGTTTTTATTTTGTCTGTTCATTTGTTTTGTTTCTTTATATTCCACATATGAGTGAGATCATTTGATATTTTTCTTTCTCTCTCTGTCTTATTTCACTTAGCATAATCCCCTTTAGTTCCATCCATATTGTCACAAATGAAAGCATTTCTTCTTTTGTAGGTCTGTGTAGTATTCCATTGTGTATATGTATATAAATGTATATGTGCATATATACATAATGTACCTCATCTTCTTTATTAACTCATCTGTTGATGGACACTTAGGTAGTCTCCAGTTCTTGGTTATTGTTAATAATTCTGTGATAGACAGCACATATATCTCTGTGAAGTAATGTTTTTGTGAAGTAAGGTGACAGGATCATATGGAATTTCCATTCTCAATTTTTTAAGCAATCTCCACACTATAGTCTATAAAAGTTGCACCAATTTACACTCCTACCAAGAGGGTAAAAGTTTTCCCTTTTCTCAATATCCTCGCCAAAATTTACTGTTTTCAGTCTTTTGGATAATAATCATTTTCATTCATATGATGTTATCTTGATGTTTTGATTTGCATTTCCTGAATAACAAAAGTGTAGAACATCTTTTAATATGCCTATTGGTCATCTGTATTTCTTCTTTGGTGAACTTTCAGATCTTGTACCCATTGTTTGATTGAGTTGTTTGATTTTCTATTGAGTTTTGTAAGTTCTTTATATATTTTGGATACTAAACCCTTTTCAGAATGTATGATGCGCAATTATCTTCTATTCATTAAGATGTCTTTTCATTTTCTTGATAGTTTCTTTCCTTGTGCAGAAGCTCTTTAGTTGAATGTGGTACTATATATTTAGGGTTTTTTTTTGTTTCTTTTTGATGCTGAAGTTGAGTCCCCAAAGACCTAAGTTTTGTCATGGATTGTATTACCTATGCTTTCTTCTAAATGTTTTATGGTTTCTGGTCTTACAAGTTTAAAATCCATTTTGAATTGATTTAAGTGCAAGGCATTAGAGAGAGATTTAGATTCATTCTTTTACATGTGGTTGTCCAGTTTTCCCAGTACTATTTACTGAAAGATCTTCCTTTCTTTAGGTAAGATGGACATTTTAACAATGTTAATTTTTCCCAGCCACTAGTATGGAATATTTTTCCATCTTTGTATCTTTATTTCTTTTAGTAAAGTCTTGTGCTTTTAATTATACAGAACTTCACTTCCTTCATTAAGTATATTCTAAGGTATTCTTTTTGTTTCTGTAATAAATGGGATAATTTCATTCTCTTCTATCACATTATTTACATATAAAATGCAAGAAATGTTTGCACATTAATGTAGCCTGCCACTTTACTGTACTCATTGATTAGGTCTAGTAGCTTTTTTTGGTGTAGACTTTAGGGTTTTCTACATATATTATGTCATCTGTAAATAATGATAGTTTTACTTCTTCTTTTCCAACTTGGATTCCTTTGATTTCTTCTTCTTGCTTAATTGCTCTGATTAGGACTGCCAAAACAATGTTGAATGCTGAATAATAGTGGACAACTTTGTCTTGTTCCTTATCTTACAGGAAACACTTTCAGTTTTTCACCATTGGCTATGATGATGGCTGTGGGTTGATTATATATGGTCTTAATTATGTCAAGGTATATTCCTTCTATCCCTATTTTATGTAGAGATTTCTTTAAATCATAAATGGGTGCTGAATCTTGTCAAATGCTTTCTCTGCATTTTTTACCCTCCACCTTTTTGCAGTTACATTAGATTTGTTATGCTGAATCACTCTTGCATCCCTGGAATAAATCGCACTGGTTGTAATGGATAATCTTTTCACCATATAGTTAAATTTGGTTTATTAATTTTTGTGCTTATGCTTATCTAAGATATTGGTCTAATTTTTTTCTTTTTTATATCCTCGTCTGCTTTTGGTGTCAGTGTAATATTAACTTCATAGAAAGTGTTGATTCCATTTGGTAGGCTGTATGTTTCTAGAAATTTGTCCAGGTTCCTCTATGTTGCTCAATTTCTTGACATATAGTTGTTCATAGGAGTCCGGCTTTCCTCCTTCCCTCCCTCCCTCCCTCCCTCCCTTCCTTTCTTTTTTCTTTCTTTCTTTCCTTCCTTTCTCTATCTACCTACCTATCTATCATCTATTTCACATTTTCTTTCTCAAGGGATTTATTGCTAAGCACTTACATTGTTCCAATATCTTGTCTATTGTGAATAATATTGCAGATAACTTGGGAGTGCAGATATCTTCACAAGGTTAATTTCCTTCGGCTATATACCCAATGCAGGGATTGCTGGATCATATGATAGTTTAATTTTTAAATTTTTAATGAAACTCCATGTTGATTTTTCTTTATATGGACAATTACTTCCAATTATGTGAGCTAGACCAATTTACACTCACACCAACTGTACATGAGAGGATCTGCACTTTGACATAGACCTACCTCACCAATAAGTTCACCATAACTGAAATTTAGATTTATAAATTTGGCATTCTATTGGCAAATGCTCTTCAGACAAAGCAACTTTGAAGGCTGGGTTTCTCTATCTTGTTCTGCCTTTTCTTAGGTGTTGACTCAGAATTCTTTGCTAATTTACTTGTTCTTTAATACTTTTAATAGAATGTTTTGTTTTAATAGCATATCCAGTTTAAAAATTTATTCTCAATTTTTCTGTTGTTATGGTATTCACCTACTATTATTACATTTTATTTTTTCAACAATGGAAATATATTTTCAAAATTCCAGGAAGATTCATGATATGACACATTAAAAAATGCTTAAAATTATACTTGTACCAGTGGGCCATTTTTTTTCTGGGTTCAAGAGATGCTCTCACTTCCCATTTGGATTTCGAGTGTTCTATACTTATTTTGTCCTCACTTTCTACCTTAATGGTCTTAATCAGTGCCCTTCAGAGGTCTTGATATTTTTAAATACTAACATAAAATTTCAAAGAGAATCACAAACACTAAAATTACTTATCTAACAAATTAACAATTTGGTGAAAATGTCAAATTTCGGTTCCCCTCCTAAACACAAGATGTAGGTCTAATGCCCCCACTTACCTTTATATGTCCTGTTTTGGCATTTTCTCACTTATATTCTCACTTTGTTGGTATAAAACTTGCTCAATTCCTATTGGCTGCAGAAAGATGGAATTACCTTGCCATGTGTGGCTCTTCCTTTCCTTCCTTCTAGTTAGTAAATTATTGATTTTGCATTGGCACCACAAACTAGTTGTAAATTATGAAAGCACCCAAAAAGATACTTTAATCTAAATAAATGGGTGAGTAATAATTATCTGGTGAACAATAATTTTTAAAAGATGATGATTTGGTCAATTGAAGCTCCCTTCCTCAGTGATGAAGGAGGGGTAAGAGAGAATCACATGTGCCCTGACTCTGTATAGCTGATGGTTAGGACCTATTTTCGATTACACAGTCTTGCTTTATAAAATGAGTGAGTGCTATTGCTTTTTGCTTCCTAAGTTGAATGTTGAGTAGAATCCAGGTGGTTGTATAGAAGTCTTCAACAACTGACTAGAACATAATTTATTCGTAATTTTCTTTCTCTAAGACAATTTAGGAAGCAGAAAAAAAACCTTGAGTTATTTCTCCATTAAATGAGGAAGATGAAAAAAAAAACAAAAAACATCTGACACTCAGTCACTAAACCAACAACTCAGAGTTTTGCAAAAAGAAAAATGTCTTTGCATGGTTTTGAAAACTCACTTAATGAATTAAGTGAGGGGAACAAGCTGATATATCCCAAGTCAGCTCGTATATACATGGAGCAACTCTCAAGTTAACTTTTCTATGCTTGTGCCCCACTAACAAAGAGGTTAAATCAAGGTTTATTTTCAAAGTTTGTATTATGAGAGCAGTACATTTCTTTTTAACAGTACAGCCTCATTTATAATATTTAAATATACTTTATCAAAATACTGTTCCTTGCTCCCCACTTGATATTGCCCCTTCTACCCCTCACTGTCTGCTTGAGCTTCATTAAACAACACAATTCAACTGCCTTATTCATGATACTACAAATCTGCAGGTAATTCTGTCTAAGGTCCTAAGGGTATTCTCCTCAGGAAGTTCAACAACAGTGTTGGACTTCCTATGTAGAAAGTAACATCTTTGCAAAGCTAAGCAAAGTCGGGGAATGTTTGAAATATAATGCATGCAGCGGCTCAAGCTTTCTTAATGAGCACTTTTAGATATATGAGTCCCATATTTATTACAGCAATAACTGCAAAATCAAGAGCTGGTAAACAACCTAAAATTCTAAAGACAACTAAAGGGGATGTAATATATTCATATTTATATATATCCATATATTATTATATATAGATATATGTATACACACACAAAAATACTAGTTATTAAAAAGATGAAATTCTGCCATTTATAGCAACATGGATGGACCTAGATGGAATTATGCTTATTAAGAGATGTTAGGAGAAAGATATTGTATGATTTCACTCATATGTGTTATACAGGGAAACCAAGTGAACAAATGAACTAAATCAAACAAAAATAGAATTTTAGTCCACAGAATCAAATTAGTAGTTACCGGAAGGAAAGGAGGAAGGAACTGATCAAATCAGGTAAAAGGGGTCACTTATATAGTGAAGGATAGAATTGGACTGCTTAAATATAGATACTGATTTATGATGATATACACCTAAAATGTATATAGTGTTATGATACAATGTTTCTTCCAGAAAATTAAAACATAAAATAAAAGCATTACTCTGAAATGAATTATGTTGTTTGGGATCTATGATAGTCAATGAACTATTAATACAATTATGATTTTTGACTCAACAAGATCTTTTATTTAGCTCTCCCCAAGCCTTAGAAAGAAACTTAATTTTTGTGTCATATCTACTGGCCATAAAAACAGATCATTGGCAAATGAGGGGATAGGATACAGAGAGGCGACTTTTTTCCAAGTCAAGAAATAAGCCAAAACAAGAATTCTTTACAATTGCTCAGTGCCTAATATAGTGCTGGTATGTAGGTGATAATTTGCAAATATGTTTAGAACAAGAAATCTTAAATTTTCTGCATTGACATACATACTTGAGGGCTAGTCTTGCTGTTTTCCAGGGAAGATACCAGGTGAGGTAGCAAAGGTTTAGAGGAAAGAAGAATAAGACAGATCTTGGTTTCCAATGCCATTTCTGTCTTTGGAAACATTTCTTGCCTTCTGAGCCCTAATTGTGTTGTTAGGTAGCAATTAGGCTTGGGAGGAATGCAGGAGGAGGGAGTGGTGGAGCAGGAAGGAAAGGATAAGGAAGGATACCTGAACTCCACCAATCAGCTTAAAAGTCAAGGGGACCCTGCAACCAGTTTGAAAGGCAACCACTGATGGACAAATGAAAGCCCTTGCCTACTGGGTGGAGATAAAGACTGGGAAATACTCCATAAAATCCCCAATCCCAAGGCTCCAGCAGTCTGCTTCCCCCTTGGAAAGGCATGCCCTTACTCTGTCCCTTAAGGGTGTACTTTGGTTTTCCCTTCAACAAATCTCACTTGCTTTCTGTTGGCTGTGCTTTGTTCCCAAAGCAGGCGGGTCCACTGAAATCTTCTCTTGGACTCACGGGAACCCTGCAGGGAGTTCTCAAACCCTCTTGCGAAGTGTCATCTGTAAAATAGGAATTATAATGTCCTGCTGTATTATTTATAGATATTAGAAATTGCATATGTAAAGTACACAGCACATATTTGTTTCTCATTAAGTGGTAGTCACAATTATTCTTGGTAATAAAAGAACATTAACTTCAGAATTCTTTTCTTAGGGGAAGCCTTCCCTGAACAAACTCCCTCCCAAATCCCTGTAGCAGAGACTGGCTTAACCTCGAGTTTCTGAAACATGTAGCCTTGCCGTGAACTCTGCACCCAGTCCCTTTCTGTAATCCCCATAGACCCTGAGTTCAGCTGACCCCAAAGTGCCTTGGTCATGAGAGAATTAATGAGACATTTGACCAAAAACTCTTAATGGAGAGCTTCCAAGGACAGAACATTCTGAAATCCAGATTGTTTTATATCTTCTTTTCATAGTGTCTGGAGTCAAAGCACAGCTAAAGGGAAAATTGTCTGAGTAGACGCACACACGACAGTTTTTTTTGTTTTTGTTTTTTCACTTTGTGTGTTGTAAATAAAAAGTAATGACATCGTATTTAGAATTCTTTTGGCAAACTGGCTATCTTTTTAGCAGTGAAGTTAATTTGAAAAGTGAGACAACTTTTAGCAGTTGAAAAGTAATTTAAAATTAAAAAAATCATTTGAACTATCTTATCACTTTTAAATGATTTTATATTAATTGTATATGCTATGGCTCAAGTGGAAGCGTAATCTCATTTAAAGTTTGTTCATCTTACTTGCAAATAGTTTCAAAAACATTCAGAGTCACATAATTGGTAAAAGTATCTATTAATTTCTGTGGGGGCTAGGAGGATATTTTCTTGGCACAAGACTGGCATGGGGTGCACTTAAGATAATTAATGTGCTTTGTAGACCAGTATGCATGATACAAATGATACTAGAAAAAAAAAAAATAGAAAACTCAGCCATTTCATAAGTTCTGACTCAAAATGCCTACTAGTGTCTCAGATACCAAACAAATTGGGAGTAACTAGTATTCTCACTGAAGGCCATGCTGCATAATAGCATAAATGAGAGTAATTATGTTAATTTATTATATGTTCATTTATTGAGTATTTAATATAAACTAGATCCTGGGCTAAACATGTTACATTTTTTTAAATCTTCACAATAACCCTAAAAGACAGGAATTATTATTTTTATGTTACAGACAAGAAAATGGGAGCTCAAGTCCTACCTACAATTTGATGTGTTTGACTCCAGTCAAACTTTCCCACTGTGCCATGCTGCCTCTCACAAAAAGTTTTAACAGGTTTTGAGTACCATTGTAACACAGGCTTGTCTATTAGCAGATTTCAGTGAATTCTCACCACAACCAATCAGGTTGATTATTATTATCATCCCACTTTATCAATGGCAAAACAAGCACACAGAGATAACCAGGCCTGTGTGACTCCAAAGCATGGCTGTGTTTACTATATAGTACTAGAATTTGCAATATTTTGTGTGTGTGACAGGGAACACTACAAAAGACAAGAACTTAGTCATAATGTGTACTATTCTTCCCTAGCAGACTGTCTTTCTGTATTGGAGGGAAATATCAGTCAGTGTTAAGAATCTTATTACCCAAGTTGTGCAGAGTTCATGCCCAGATTCTAGTGCAGCTCACACACAACTATAAGCACCGAGGCAGCAATGTTTCAGGGGAGGGAGCCCAGAAAAAGACTCACTGTGTGTGTAGATCTCCGTCTGTTGTAGTGGGCTCAGTTTTTCTGTGGCCTCAGCAGCAGAAGTGGCAGCTTCCCAGGGGTCTTCTCATGCTTCCTGCTGTAGAGGTCATGTGCAGTTGGTGCCAGTGGGAGTGGAGGGGAGATTTAGCAGAGTTCCTGCCCTTTAGTGCTCAGTTTTTCCTCCTTATCTCAGAGCTAACCTTTGCTCTGATTCTCTAACCACATTCCCCACCCCCACCCCCAGATCTCCTGTGTGTCTTTCATAAAATAACATTTGAAATACACCTCTGCTGATGAAAAGAGTCAGAGTGAATTCTGTTTCTGGTAGATAAAAATATGCTAGATTCTGTCGTCATGAAGTTCAGTCATAGGAAGTCTCTGCCACTTCAGCAGATTCCTACCCCATGTGAGCTTTCAGCAGGGCCTGGCTGACCACCCTTAGTGGCACCTCAAAGGGAGATCTGCACCAACCTTCTCAGGGTGCGCATCACCTCATGGTATTCCCGAGGCTGCTTTTACTGACTTCTGAGGGTCAATTGTTACGCTTCCAGGAACTTTATGAGTCCATTGACATCACTGGTCCTTTGAGATGACCTATGGTGGGAGTATCTATTTCACAGAAGTGGAAAAATGCTACAAATCAGACCTCCTTCCTTCCCTAGTAGTTAAAACTTTACCAGCCTATCGCTGTCCTAGTATCTTGTATGGGTATTTTGCCATAAACACTTGGTGAAATGTTCTGCTAACCCTCTTTCTATTGGTAGCTGAGACTTTTGCTGTGAATCAGTTTCAGGTCAGAAATCATGTTTTGTAAGAATGTTGTCAGTGTTGTCTTCTAGACTGTGAAACCTCTTGTGTTGCCTTCTGTTGGGTAATCTTTAGGTTGCGGAACAAATATAACCTTATTTGGGACTTACCTGACCCCCCTGCCCCGAGACAGACTCAATTATCCATATTTTGTGCACCCCCAGCACTAGGCACATGGATACACTCGTCTCCTTCTAGCTCATCTTAAAACACTTACACTGTGCTTACATGTTAGGCTCACATCTAAGACATTCTAGTACCTTAGATATATAAGAACTCACAGAATCTTCACAATTTCCCAATAACAGAAATTCTATTATTATACCCATTTTATTGGTGAGAAGACAAGAGTCACAGAGAGTCAAAGAAACTTGTCTGTGGTCACAAATTTTAGAACCTGCATAGTTTAGCTTAGTGTTTGGCTAAATGTTCTTTCTTGTTTATATATCTACCTCCCCTGTAGATTTTTTTGTCTTTGTTTTTATGTTTTTTGAGGGAAAGTTCTGGGTCTTAACCATTTTTGAAATTATAGTTCCAAGCATGTCCTACCTACTAAGTACTATGCTCTTACTCTAGATGCAGTAGAGGAGGGAAACTTCAGTAGTTTCTCAGTCAAATCCTCTTTTGTAAAATTCTTACAGGGAATTACAATTCATAGGAGATAGGAGTAGAGCTGTTGTGGCACCTTGAACTTTTCTATGCTTCTCAGGCATCTCTGTGAACCCTCAGACAGCACCAATTTATTTATTTTTTTATTGCTAACCTGGACCATAGCTTCCAAGTTCCCATGTAGAAAATAAGGCTTTGATTTTAGCTGATCTGAGGTTTTAGTGCCATTAGTGCTAGTATTAGGGCAGTGATTCAGGGAGGAGTTCAATGATTTCAAAAATAATCAGTTACTCTGCTTACAGAGGTAAGTTCAGAAACATTAAAGTAGGAGGAGAAGGGGACACCTGATGGATCTCAAAGGGTAGAGCCCCATTGTAGGAGTACTGTTTTTGCTGGGCTGCCCTCCCCACCAGGGAGTGGGCCTTCTCTGCTTAGACCTTTGAACATGCAGTTCCCTCCACTTAGACTGACTGCCATTCTGTTGGGAATACCCTACACATCATCCATGATTTGTTCAAATGTCACTGTCTCTAGGAGGGCTTCTCGTTTTTCTTCTGCCACCCCAATTGAGCACAGTATAAGGGACTTTATGGAATTTATCACAACAGTTAGGATTGTTGTTACTCTAGCCAGCACTCAATAATTGTTTGCTTCCTATATCAATTAAATCCAACAAAGAAGTGGGGATAAAAGAGACTCCTCTTGTGATGGCTTTAAAGAAAGCACATCTTTCCTTGCATAATTGCCTCAGTTCTCCATTTGGTTATGATCATGGGTTCATGGCCACATCCATCTCCCATCACTTTTTTTTTTTTTTTTTTTTTTCACATCCCTGGAGCTATAGAAGGTAAAGTCATGGTTATCTGCATGATGGGTTTGCAGGATGAGTGTGCATGTATTGGGGAGATTGTTGTACGATCTTTTCCTCTGATGTCCCTCTTAACCAGCAATCTCTCTGTGTATCATATGACAATTTCTTCGATTATAGTCCAGAACCAGGGCAGTGTTTGGCATCCAGGAAGCTGTGGAGAAGAGCCTGCCCTCTAGAATTCACCAAACCTGCTCGAAGCATTTCAAAGGAAAACAAGTGATAATCTCTGGAGCAAAGTTCTTGACAATTTTATTTGTAATTAGTTAAGGTACTTTCCTACTTTGACCTCTGAACTGTCACTGAGAATCAGTGTTTGCTTCCCATGGCTACGTTGGAGTCATCCCTGATCTCCCCAGACAGTCCCAGGGTGCAAACCGTGAAGGAGACTAGGATGGACACAGCTTGCTCAAGTGCCTGGCTCAGTGTTTAGGCTCAGTAATAGCAACCACATGGTGCTTCAGAGAGCTTTGCCGTGCCTGAAGGGCTTGGGTCCTGTTCTTATCCAACCAGATCTCTGACTGCATCCAGGCTGACAATGACATGACCTGCTTAGTAACCCTCAGCATCCTCTTACGGGATTCTCTGACTCAGAACTCACAGACAGGATGTGATCTCAGTTTCTCACATACCTTCATGCACATGGGCATGGGGCTGTATTCCCTCCAGTGTTAATTAGAGTGGGAAGAAATATTGAACATGTGTGTGTAGGAGGTTAAGAGGAATTTCTTGGGGGAGGATTTTGAAGAGATCCCTGGGAAGCTCCAGAGTGTTGGTTTTTCTGCCTGAATTTCTGCCCTGTTGCCAGCTGTTAACATTTTACCCAGGACTGACATCCCAGTACCTGGTTCATGTCCCTGTCTTTATTTTCTTACTTCCTCATCATCTCAGAGAGATACCAGTCACTAATCTCAAGCACTGCTTCATCATATCCAGGCTTTTTTGTCAAATCAAGTCTTTCCTTCTCTATCCCTTCTGGTCAACAAAGTTGCCCATTAACTTACCTGATTTTCAAGACTCTCCCTCTTACCATTCCTTCTTTTAGGTTCTACAGGCATCCCATGAATAACTGCATTTTACCTTCATGATAATTCTGTGAAGTAAATGCTATTTAATCCCCACGTTCACAAATGAGAAAATGGAGAACCAAAGAGATTCAGTGACTTGTCAAACTCAGTCTCTCAAGGATATGAAGCTTTTACAAAATCAGGGATTTGAACTTAGATTTGTTGGATATCAAGACATGGCTCTTAATCACATACACTCTTGCTAATCCAACCACATGCTACCCTTTTTTTTTTTTAACTTAAATCCTGCAGAAGTCGTTTAGGATTCCCTTAGGCATTTGAGATACTGGAGACATGAGGGAGTTTTAAGATCAGAGGAACTATGTGTGCATTTTTTTTGTTTTTGCTTGTTTTTAGATAATTTAACAGTTGAGATAATTGAATACTAGAGAGGCAAAGAAGTTTCTTTAAGAACATGAACTGGATTAGTTGAGGAACCAGGACCCAGTCCCTGATCTCCTGAGACATGCACAATCCTGGTCTTGCTCTAGAACAGCACATACCATCTCTTAGTGGTCTTGAAAATTTGTTCTTCACCTATTTCAAAATTACATAGCTTGATTTCTCAATGATAGTGTTGGTTTTGAGGACAGAGATCATATGCAAGAAGTGGAGACTAAATGTTAAAGGAGAGCAACCAGCAAGCTGGCTGGCATAAAAGGGTCCCATGGTGGTCACCAAGTGGAAAAAGCAGGAGATGTTGGCAGTGCTAGCACAGAGTAAGCATTCGGTATTTTTGAAGTGTATGAGTGGATAAATGAAATGGTGTCAGAAAGACTAGAGTTGAATTTGACTAGGAGGTACTTCCAGGAATATGGATGAAGTTTTGCAACAAAGGGAAAATATCCAGCTTTGAATGCTGCTGACAAGCTAGTCTTTAAAGAAAATTACAACATATGTGTATGACGAGATGAGTCATTTGAGAAGAGTTATTGACCCTGACAGACATGGTGAAGAGAACACCAGTGCTGTCTGCTGCTCAACGAATATGCAGAACATCTGCTCAACATCACCAAGATCATCTCTGCCTACTGGCCAGTGGATGTGCCCCCACGTCAAATGGTGGCCTCTCATGTCTGGCATTGTTCATCTAAAGGCTCTGAAAGATGCAATTACTGCAGGGAGTAAAGTGCCAGGTGTTTTAGGCATGCTGGTGTATGTTATTCTCTAGCTCAGTGCTTTTCAAACTTTAATGAGTTTATGAATCATTGGAGTATCTTTTTAAAAGGCTGATTCTAATGTAACAGGTCTTGGGTGAAGCCTAAGATTCTGAATTTCTAACAAGCCACCAAGTGCTGCTGCTGCTGGTCTGAGCAGCTATACTTTGAGTAACAAGGTTCTAGATGTTCCATGGAAAAGTACTAGAGAATGCAACAACTGAGTGTTGCTCTCTGCTTCTCAGATTTTGCTCTGGTCGAGAGTCCCCACTCCATGGACAAGCTCTCCAACAATGGGCTAGGCTTCCAAATGTTGATTAGGATGCCTCTTCAGGGGATGACTGACCTCTCAGAGGTCATGGAGTTATTAAGGGAACAGAAAATGAGAAAATGATGTGGGGACACACCCACGAAGGAAGAACACCCCCAACCACCATCTCTCTCTCTCTCTCTCTCTCTCTCTCTCTCTCTCTCTCTCTCTCTCTCTCTCTCTCTCTCTCTCTCTCTCTCTCTGTACAGATCATGCACACACACATTTGCATTCCCTTAATAAAACTTGCCTGGCCTTCAGGGCACTTCAACTCGCTATTTCTGCTTTTAATAAACTTGCTGTGTGTTCATGATCAAATGGCACTCTCCACGAAGTCTTTCTGGATAAATCCAGCATCTCATTAGTGTGTCTCAGTCAATCTCACCCGCATCAGAAATCATGGAAGCATCAAATCTCACAATTCCTAGAGATTTATGCCTGAAGTTCATCGAGGAGGATGTGAATCATTTAGAGATTAATGTTTATCTCTAGGGTACAGCAGACAGTAGAGCATCTAAAAAAGACCAAAAGGATGAACCAAGGAAAAGGGAAGAGGCTTTAATCAAAGAACCTATAGTCATACTACATCTCACTAAAATTAATTTTACTTACAGGATTAAAAACCAAACCAGAAATGCACTCAAGTAAACAAAAAATAGATGTTTCAAAGACTATGCCTTACCTTTTATGTATATGTTTTTTAGAGTAATTTTAAGTACTCACTCAAAATCTATGTGTGCTTTTATATTTTTAAATAAAAGAGTGAAGTTTATTATCAATATAGAGTGATGTGATATCTCACCTTTGGTAAGATTTTATAGTCTATAACGCATTCTAATAATAACTATTGAGGGAATTAACATATCATAAATTTTGTTTTTTTAAAGTGTTATTTGTACTTATTTTACAATCTAATTTGAAAAGTTTGTGTATAGTAGAGGATAAAAAGCAAATTAAAGGGGTTTGGAGAGAATAAAAGACTACTAGGCAGGCAAAGGAAAAGATGTGATCATGGTAAAAGACAAGACAAAGAACATGAAAAAAAGCGTAGGAAAGCATTAAGAAAGTTCAGTAAGAAAAAAAGAAAAAGAAAGAAATAGAAAGAGAAAAATTTCAGAAGTATAGAACTATTTCATTCGGTTGAAATTCCTATCTACTTCAAAATATCCTAAGGTGGGTTGTACACAACCCGGTATAATAATGAATACTCGTTATGACGTCCTTGAGTTGTCAGGAAAGGCTAAGTTATACTCATTATGCTCTGCTTAAAAAGGTAGCAATATCTGTGATCCATTAGCACATTTTCGCTACAAATGACAACAGTAATATTTTTTAAGCTTTGGCTTCTTTAAGGAGTGAGTCCTCAGCTGTCTCCACAATGAATCAGTCCATAGGAGTTCAGAAAGTTGATGTTTTATGTTAAGAGCTGCGAGATGAGACCAAAGAGTATCTACATGCACTTGGTTCAGCTGACCTGTGGGAGGAGGTCCCCACCAAGTGCCACCATGTGCATGGCAAGGCGTCTGGCTTCCGTGGAGCATCTTCTCCCACTGGCAACACCCTTCCCTTTCATTTTTAGACACCGCTGTCTCCCTAGAGACTCCTTATTGTAAAACAAAACTGTTCTGGGTGGAACTTAGAAAAGTCCTGCCTCTGAGAGGCAAAGAGAGCACTGCAACGTTTTCTGTCAAATTTTCCTTTGGGTTAAAAATCTGCAACTCATTTGTTCCTCTGACTCTTCCCTAGCTGCAGAGGGGCATAAGCACATGGGCACAAAATGCCAGCTGCCACTGTCCAGAGCACGCTTATTTTTGATTGCGTACCACGTTTTCTAGTCTCTCTCTGAGGGCCTGCACTTTCTCAGTATTAAGAAAGTCACGTTCTGAGCTTTATTTTCTTATTTGTGGCGTGGGAATAGCTGCCCTGGGCACCTAAATTTCACACCTAGTATGAAATTTATCAATCATTTAAAAAAGGAAGTAAAATGTGTTGATATAAATATATTGTTTCGTTTAATTCTTACATCACTTTGTATTTCACCTCATTTAATGCTAACATTAATGCTTGGAAGTCAGTAGTTTTAGCATTCTCATTTCACAGATGAGAATGCTTCAGTTCATAGAGGAGACTGGTCCAAGAGCATTGTGGCTAAAATCAGTGAAGCCTGAATTTGGAGCCTAATTTGAAGAACAGGCTCAGAAATTAAATGGAATTGTTGCTGACAAAATAAAAATGTGTTGGAAACTTTAAAATTCTTGAAATATAAGAGATAAATACTATGTCCAGGATTCTTATTTACAGAATCACATTAGAGCCTGCCTCCTACCATCATCTTTCTAACTTGAGTTTCCTTTCCAGAGTCGCCCTGCTCTCTCCCAGGTCGCAGTGGTCTTGAGGACTGTCATGGTCTCTCCTGCCAGCTCTGGAGCATGTTTGACTATAGTATCTTGAGATCATTGTGGGTGTCTGAGTCTTTGACATCACTTGTATCTGACATATTGCTGGTGTTGGCCTGACCATGCATCAGGGAGAAATGTTTTCCCAAATTGGTGAGGAATTATCCAAAAAGTTTGCTCTTTTATTTTATATCACTTGGAGATGCAACCTCTGTGCTTTTAGGATCAAAACTACTTGACTGCCACCTCTGACAGATTCCCAGCGGTCACTGTTTTATTTCTTCCCTTCCCAACAGACAACCTCAGACGGAACAGCACCAGCAGAGCGTGAGGGCCCAGCTGATGCGGTTTCTCAAGGCTGCATGAATAATTTCAGGATTAGGAAATATTTCATTTCATTTTTAAACTTTTCCTTGAATGAAAAATGTCTGTTTCTTGCTCTACACAACGATAAAATCCTCTGGCTCAGGTGTCTTTCTGGTTACTTTCTATTTCCTTCTAATGGTCAGTTCTGGTCATCTTTGCCCTGGTGTATGGCTCAGTCTAAGAGTCTCTCTGTTTCATTAAAGTTTATCCAGCTTGTAAACATCAGTTACCTTTTTTTCCCTACTGTATTTCACACAGATTATCCCAACTCTTAGCATGATTTTCTATTTAGGCCCAGAGCCACAGTGTTTGTAGTCAAATGTACTTCTGATTCCTCTTTTAACTCTTTTTAACTTCCACCAATTTTACCACCTCTTTTACCAGCCACCATCCAGGAAGCCTCTAACTTGAGGCCTTGCCGCCAATTCCCCTTAAAACAGGTTTCTCTCAGCAACACAACTTCACCATTTTCCTTCCAATTGCATGTAAGTTTTGTTCCTCACTTCTTGTGACTTGAAACATTTGCTTTTTAGACAATGGTTAAGATGTGCTGGGGTGAGTTCACAGCTGCAAACAAAGAAGAAAACAAGGTATCCAGATGATAGTATTACTTTTCTCTAATCAATAATTCATCTGAACCAGAATATTTGGGGAAATTGAGACTTGGCCTGACATACTTCTTCAAAAACAAAAGAAAATGAAAAGTCTAAAACAAAATATAATTTGGGACATGGACTAAGCAAAAGGAAAACATCTTCCGAAGTGATAAAGACTGTAAACTTTGTTTCAATAGGACTGCTTTTACAAAATGCAAGGGCATGGCTTATGTTTTGTTTTGAAATGTATCTGTGTTACATAAACACAGCAAATGTGGCTTTTGACTTGTCCTTGTCGGAATGGAAGTAACCTAAAATCTTACGTAACTCCAAGGCCTCAGTTTAATGGCAGGCAAGGGCAAAGGGTACTTTATCACAGCAAATAAAATGCCCAGCAAAGGGGACAAGAGATTGCTTATTCGGATGAGGACAGGTCTGATCTTTCTCTGGAGAAAGCCACCAAGATCAGGAATTTCAGGAATGTTTAACTGACTTCAAATGCCCCTAAATGAGAAGTTGGTTTCCCCACCATGCTGCTTCTTGCTTTTTCTGCTCTCTCTCTCTTCTTCATTTAGTTCCTCAATAATCCAAGTGAGCTCATGCTTGCTTGCTTGCTGAAACCTTGACTATTTTCACATTCTTCCCTTGACAGGTGAATATGTCAGCAGTCCCCTTGGGGCACCCCCAGGCAAGTCCCCCAGTTTCCCTACAAATCAGCCTCCTGCTTGTTCCAATTCCACCAGCTGCCAGCTTACTGTGTTTCTCAGGGTCTCCCATGATGTTCCTCCTGCTTCACGCTTTCTGAGCTGGATCCTCAAAGCTCATCTTTGCTGGGGAACTTCACTCCCTTCACTTATTCTTGATTTTTATTTTTTTTTAATTTAGAAGACTTTGAGGTGCTATCGGCCA
This sequence comes from Solenodon paradoxus, assembly GCA_004363575.1. NCBI lineage: Eukaryota > Metazoa > Chordata > Mammalia > Eulipotyphla > Solenodontidae > Solenodon > Solenodon paradoxus. Next base: position 770,840 of record RJWH01000144.1, read on the forward strand.
GTTTTCTGACACTGCTTTTGCAGTCTTTGTTCTTCTGTCTTTCCTATATGTCTGACTCTCAAGAACCTATACACACTCCTTATCTGACAAGAAATATTGGTCACAAAGTAATATTGTCACTTTATAGTAAATTAAACAATACTTTTCTCTGTGCATACAGAGAAGGGACTGGAGATTGAGAGTGTAGCCTGAATGGGGGAGGGAATGTGAAAGAACAGGGGTCATGGTTTAAACTTAATTCCTCCACCAGACATGCTCCTCTCTTCTTCCCAACCCAAAGATTCCAACCTATGGATTTTAACGAGCTACCATCTTCTTGCCTCTCAGGAGTGCAAAGATTGCCTCAAATCAAAGTCCTTTCTAAAACGCAAATGCAGGCTAATTTTCTCAGTAGAAGAGAAGGATTTAATTAATTATGCTTCTACTGACATTTCTGTTTTCAAGGATAAATGTTTCTTTAAGTTCTCTTTGCTAAGATGAGTATTAAGTTTTTATGAAAAGAAAATGTATAGACCACAAAGACCAATACTGAGGACCATAGAGTAGCAGGGTGTGTTATTTATGAAACATAAAACAAAAAATAAAAATACATTTGAAAATACAGCTGTATGTTAGTTTATTCATTGTTTTCCCCTCCTACCAGAGTAAAGTGTGTTTTACCTGCATATACTCAGATGTAACTCTATATTGTGATTATTGGATTTACTAGCCTAAGATTCTCTCTGTAGGAACACTAGTTTGCAATCTAGTTTGAGGACATGGATTGTATTATTTCCTGTAGGGACAAAAAGATCTTAAGCAAAGAGTGTATGGTCTAAGTTTTAAATTGTCTTCACTAGGAATGACACACTTCTGACAGTTTGGATGACTATTAAGAATATTTGCAAGACAGTTATAAATACTTTTTAATTGCATTCATCATGAATATTTCCATACTTAGAAATAGGCGTGAAACAAAGAAAAGTATTTTGTCACTAAGCATCAAAGTATTTTGACACTCTTTACTCTCTTGACCAAGTTTGATACTTTGTCTATCTTACCTCTTAGGCTCTTGTTTTCCTTTATATTCTAGATTTAGCTGTTGCCTCTGCATATATTAATGAAAATTTAGATTAAATTTTAGAAATTAAGAAAACAGCTCATTCATAGCAAGCACTACACACAAGAATCATTTAAAATGTTGCTTGACACAATATTTCTCACAGTGAATCCTCCACTCTTCTTACCCCATGTCATACCAACTATTATCTGGTGGAAGTTGAGTATTGCTAATTGGGAAATGGGCGTAATTGCTTATTCTTTGCATCAAATTGCATTGACTTCCTGGTGGTGTTTGTGAAGAGGGGTGCTGTTAAGACCAGGCAACTTTCTGACAATTCAATTCTTAGAATCTCAAATCTTCCACTTATGGTAACATGGCATTATAATTAACTGAGAAAAATGTGGAAGAACATTAGAAGATGTTCTGAGTGATAGTGAAAAGAATTGTGAGATTTTCAGGTCTCTACACTCTCCATTCTTCTTGAATTTAGGGGGCTGAATATCAGTTGTTCAGAACATCTCCTTTGTTCATGGTCACTTTTTTTTTTTTTTTTTTTTTATTCTTGAAATCCCTAGTAACTAGTCAGAGGAGGCCAATGGGCCCCTCATGATGGCTTTAGAGATCTTCAAGTGCACATGTTTTTGTTGGAATTTTAGTCCCTATCCCTCAACTTTGTGGGTCCTTTTCTTTCCTGAGTCCTAGACCTTGAGTTCATTTCCAGAAGATAACTTATCCTTCATAGAGATCTGTCTTTATCTCTGCTATCAGAGGGACATTTGTTTCCTATTTCTGACATTTCTTTCCATGTTGAGGAGCACCTACTCACCACAATAGTCCTGGACTCTTCTCCTGGTGGGGTGGGAATATATGGAGTCCCAGGTTTGAGAGAGGGACTAGGTATGAACAGCCTAGCTTGCTGAAATGTGCTCCTGCCATGTTCTTGTGGACCTACTTGCTTGTAATTATTTAGCAAATTGAGTGGTAGATTTATAAGAGGCATCTGGGGAGTCTGAATAGTTAAATCTGGCTGATGAGGAGTTGGGGATTAGGAAATTCATTTTCTGGCAGATGAAAGCCACAATAGATGAGTATTAGTTGTTGATCAGTCTTGTCTCAGTGAAAGGGATAGTTACGTTTTCATCTGTCTTCCTCTTCTGTATTGTCTCTAAAGTGGGTCAGAACTCAGCAGGAAAGAGAAAAGTTGTTTATGGCCCCCCCAGGAGCTCTAAAATCTCTGTTTCTAACTCTCTACTCACCTTAAGTAATTTTGGATTGGTTGAGTTGAAGACTAGATGCAGTTAGTGCTAAAAATATATCTTGCAACTCTCTTCCATTGAAATCGACTTGCATATTATAATGCAAGGGGAGTTTTGTTTTATTACTTGTGGAGGAGGGGAGTATGGATTGATGGAGAGAGTGATGATAGATATGAACATTATTATATTTTATCCTTTCCAACACCTTTTACTGAATTTGAAATTTATGGTTGGAGGGATGCAGTCCCCAGAACTGTTGAAATCTTTGAGCCTAGCCTCTGGGCCAATAGACCTGTTTTGGGCTCTGCTGGCAAAGTGTGACTCTGACTTGGAGCGAAGGCCATTTTTGTAACCTCTGAATGAAACCCAGCACTATTTTGGCTCTCCAAGGTTATAAGTGAACTCTTGGCACCCATGACAGGGTTTTAAATCTAGGCAATGATGATAGTGGCCTTTCATGGTCAGAAGACCTGGATGAGTAGAGGAAGAGGAAGAAATGAGAGGATGCTGAGGCTGACCATGGTGGGAATACTCAAGATATTCCTTTGGAGACATTTTTAAACTGCTGGGGAATGTTTCGAGAAGGCCACATTTCTAGGAATTATCCTGGTAACAGTCTGGGTTACAGCAGTCATCCTTTTACCTGATAAACACTTCTCAAATGCTATGAGCCACATTGCACCTGGGTTCCAAGAATGTCAAGGTGAACAAGACAGATAGGGCTCTTTTTCCCAAGGAAGTTTTTCTGCTAGGAAGATAGGGATATAAATTTGATGATGATGATAACGATGGTGATAATTTTATTTCGTCTAGTAAAGTTGGGGACATTTCTCTATCTTTATCTGTATGTGTGTGTGTGTATCACAAACTGTTTTATAAACTTAATATATAATAATATTTTTTGTAGTTAATGTTGTATTGTACCAGAGCACCATTTTAAATGTCTACATGATATTTCTTCAGATTGCCACATCCTCCCCTCTATAAACCATCTCTTATATTGGACATTTGATGTATAGTACTATAAATTAAGGTGTTTAATCTCAAGCACTTAACTTCAACTCCATCTCCTTAACTCCAACTCCTCAAAGCCCCTAAGATTTTCTCAACCTCCTTGGAAATTGGTTTACCTGTGCTCATTTATAGATCCCCTCCCTCAGTCTTTTCTGATGCCCAACTGCCTTGGCCATTCAGGTGGCCCCTCTGTGTTTGTTGAACAGAAATCTCAAGCCTTTCCCACCATTCAAGGCCCAGTATTCTTGGCCAGTAGCTACCCAGGATCTCCTGGTATCAGAGCTGTGTAGAGTCAGACACTCAGCTCTCTCGTTCATGTAACTTGTCTTCTTAGAGACTTTCCCAAGGAAGTGTTCTTGGCCCCCAGAATGTCACAGAATTCAGTGAAATTACTCTCAGTTTTCCTTTCTACCCCTCTCTCTTCCTAGATCTGAGACATGCCTGTAGGGAATGGGTGAGTGTAATAATCCATATTCTGCCTCCGCATCTCTAGACCCTTTAACACAGAGCTTTTTATTACTACACTATTCTGTATCACCTATCTTCTTCTCCCTCAGGTGAACCACTCCCACTGCTTCCCGCATGCTTTCTTGCCACACACTTACTTCGCTCACCAGTCCAAGCTGGACCTGGACTTCAGTGCCCCTCTACTGGTGCTCAGACAGCCCTTCTCTGCCTGAACCCCGTCTATGAACACAGTTTAAGTCTTCTTGCAGCCAGACCTAGTAGTGTTCCACACAGATCAGACTCTTCTGACCCAGCAGAGAATGTAGCATGCAAGATGATATCCCTCTATGATGAAATAGTTCTGTTAGTATTAATCTATGCATCCCTGATATTTTCCTAAGCTGTAACCCCTCAAAGTAAAATTTCTGGATCCAAGGATTTGAACTTTTTAAGGATTATGATACATATTGCCACCTTTAGCCTGATACAGAGAGTGGATCAGGCTTGCTTAAGCACTAACATTATAGAGAAGAGAAGTCCTGTTTTTCTATGAGCATGGAAGCATCTAGTGTGTGTAAAAATATCAGCATCAGTTCCCTCACTGGTGGAGTAAGTCAGTCATCAAAACAAGCATTCCCAAGAAACTCAAGGTCATTGAAAGGAAAAAAAAAACACAAAATAAATATTTTATTTTTCTCCTTCATCCTCAACCCGCTGTCCTCCCAGTGGCACATGGTTTCACAGGTTTGCAGACCAGCCAAGTGAGGCCTGCTCTCTGACTACCTGGGGAAGATGGCATCAGAGGTATGGTGTCAGTGCACTCTGAAGAGCAGAATCCCTCTTCCTTTAACCCACCAGGCACTGGGGCTGCTGAAGAATTCTTGTGTGGCTCATCAAAATATCAGGCCTTTTGGATTTTATCATCCTTCTGAAAGCATTTGCTAGCCGTGTTGTCTGGAAATCATACACCTTTCCCAAGAATGCTGTTGACTGCCCCTATTTGCAATGTAAGTCTGCCTGCTAGCCTGAGGGGCCCAGGAGACTGGGGCAATTGGTTACTCTATTCCCACATCAGTACTGGAGCTAAAATCCCCACCTCAGGGACTAATAAGTTAGACAATCAGAAGGTTGGAAGGAAACTCTGGATGGTCTGGTTTAAATGTGATGAAAATAATTTAGGGCTGGAAACCAGAAACCCTGAGTTAAGTTCTTCTCTTCCTCTTATTATAAACTTGGAGATGTTGGGATGTTAGCATTCCTTCCTGTGTTACATTTTTCTCATCTGGAAAACCAGCAGAGTTAACTGGTGCTGCCTACTTCACAGAATGGCTTCAAGAATAAAATACTTGATACTACCTAAGAAAGCACTCTGTCAACTATAAGCACTCAACGTAAAGTGGTTTTATCGTTCAGAGGCATTTATGGTCAATAACTTGTGAGTCCCAGTGGTGATTTATTCTATTTGCTCTGAATTTCACTTTTCAGTCTCACATGTAGTTCAAGGTAAATAAACACATCAAATGTCATCGTAGGTGACTGGGGCAGAGTTGGAGATCGGGGCCCGAGGGTAGATTGCTGAAAGAGCTGGAACTAGACTTTGAGGAGTTTCTCTGACTCCATCCCGTGAAAAGGCAGTCTCATTACTTTGAGCGCCTGTGGGCACCTCCACCATCTGTGGGTCTGCTTCCCCCACCATCTCAGAGGAGGAAGGATGAGTTTGGGGTGAAGGTATACTGACAAGTAATTCAGTTCTGTTAGACATGATACAAGCATTTCCAAAGAGCTTGTAAATGGCTCAAGAATACCACAGAGATGAGTTACCTTTTTTCCTTCTCTTCTTCATTTTCCCCATTTTGTACGAGGCCCGTTTAGTGAAACAGACTGTTAGCAGGATGTGTTTTAAGTGAGAAACTCTGTGAAACACAGAACATGATGGGCAACATGAATTGCTTTTTGTGCTCAGAGTTTTTGGTGCCCACATCTGCCTGACTACATTTCACTGCTTGAGAGAGGGCAATAGAATGGAACATGCTGTAGGCACTACAGAGGCCCATTATCTCAAAATAATTCTTCCCTTTTAGTAAGTCACCGCAGCCAGGCTGGGGGCAGAGAACAGATGTGGCTCCTGGTCAAGAATACTTAGAACCCAAACCAGAATCCAGCTCTGGGAATAGCTAACATCAAGGACGAAAGGCCATCCTTGGCATGGTTCATACTGAGCCACAGTGTCTAGCCCCTCAAAATGCAAATGCTGCTGTTCACAGTACAAAAGCACTGATTTTCCCTTCAACAGAGCTTGCACTATTAAAATAGCATGTCTTGTGTCTAGTTGCCACACATTCTTTCCATTTTTTTTTTTCTGTGTGAGTCAGAGTGCATATTCTCGACAAGGCCGAAAAGAAAGCAAGTCATCTAATTTACATGGGCACAGAGTTTCCACATCTGGGCAGAGTTAGAGTGAGCGGGAATTATTTGCAGCATTTAAATATAGGCCTGCATAGCTTCTTTCTCTTGACCATATGAGGCATTCACATATAATTCCATGAAAGCAAAACCTAAAAGTCTACTTCTTAATAAAAAGGACTGTTGCTAGTGTGATTCAGCCATTACAGGAATTGACCCAATCTTACAGGAACTGACCCAAACCTGAAGGCTGACAATGAGTGGCATGAGACCACCAGACTCTACCACTCTTCAAATGCCCAGAGTTACACATTGCTATTAGATGCATGCTGGAACCCCAAGTCTGTGCCATGATGCTGGCAGGATCAGATCTGTCCCACTTGGAACCTCCAACTGCAGTGTCAGGAAAGCCGGAAGGAAATCATTGTTAGTATCAGCATCCCCCATCCCCCATACTGGCTAAATCTTGTACATAAATTTGCACTGACAGACAGGTTTTTAGTTAAAATAGAATGCATAGAAAGAGATTATGAATGGCTGGTATAGGCACTAGGAAGACAAGGAGAGCAATAAACAGTTGCTCTCTGAAGGTAGGGCCTCATCAACATCCTCATTTCTGACATCTAAGGAGGAATTATACAGATTTTATAACTGGGCAGATATTTTTATTGATCATGGGATGGTGGTAATCTGTTAAATACCTTAGTGATTGGTAGATAACTATAGAAGATTAAATTGTTAGAGCCCTAAGAAGACAGAAAATAAATATCATTTTATGGACTTATTCTCAAAACGACTGACAAAGTGTTAAGGTCACACTCAGCAATATGGATTTGCTGAATCCCACTTTCTCCTTGTTAGGTTTCTGTCAGGTGACATCTGGTAGACTATCAGGCATCTGATCTTGACTTCTTCCTCCTTCCATGCATCTCCTGACAGTCTTTGAAGCATCATGATAATACTGTTATCTTTACTGTTGACTCTTATCAGAATTTCTTGTAGGGAGGGCATCTATCTTTCTTTAGGAAATGTCCTTGATATCTACTAGTGATGAAAGTGAGACGCTGAAGACAAGGGTTAACAAGGCTAAGGAAGTGAAGAGAAACAGGCTGCTTTGCACTGGACTTGTGCTGAAAAATAAGATTGAAGAGAGAGCAAAGAGGGAGAGGAGGATTGGAAAAAGACTAACACTATGACTGTTGGATGGAAGGAGGACAAGAACAGAGATGTGTTCTACTCAATTTTAAGTTGCTTTCATCGTTGTGATGGAAGTCTTGCTTCCCCAAAGCCATGATTTCACTAAAATCAACCTCCATAAGTGTAAATTGCTGAGTGAGTGAATTTTGAGAGATCAAGGCATTGATTAGGTTTGATGAAGTTAGAGGTGGGAGATTGTGCATTTGCTGAGGAAACAGGCATTTGGAGGCAAAGATATGGTGAAGGCTGTTATTTAATTACTGTTATTTAATTACTTTTTCTTTTCTTATCATTAAAAATCTGATGGAAACATTGTTATCCAAGCAGCGACTATATACAAGCCTTTTTTGAAGGTATGTGTTGACATGTGACTTAAGATGATTAATGGATAAGGAAAAAATAATATTTGCCCTTGAACAATGCAGGGGATGAATGGTGCTACCCCCAAGTCAAAACTTCCTGTATAACTTTTGACTTCTCCTAAAGCTTTACTGCTAATAGCCTGCTGTTGACCAGGAGTCTTACCAATAACATAATCACATCTTTGGTATTGTATATGATGCACTTTTGCAATAAAGTAAGCTAGAGAAAAGAGCGTTATTAAGAAAATCATAGGAAGATAAAATATATTTACAGTACTGTACTGTATTTTGTGATACCATAAGTTTATGTTATGTTTATAAGAAATCTGTGTATTAAGTGAACCCATGCAATTCAAGCCCATATTGTTCAAGTGTCAACTGCTAGGTTGTGCTTTTAAAAAGAATGAACGTGCACTATATTTTTCCTCATTTTTACTGATTAGCAACGGATGGAAGAGCTGGACCTAAATATTGGAGTCAGTAATTGAGAATGATAGAGCTGGCCACCGATCTTGGATTCTCAATGTCTGGATATGTGAGAGGAAATAAATTCTGAGATGTCACTAGTGAAAAAAATCACTTTTATTTTATATAACTTCAAGGGGAAAAATACATATAGCCAATTAAACTATGACACAATGCTACTTATATTAAGACATTTCTATTTCAGATAATCAGAAGTTAATAATCTTTACATTAAAATCATTGAAATATAATAAATGTCTTCTTTAAGTCATTGACTTTGGGTTTCACATGACAGGTTATTCTATATCCTGCTGACCACAGAAATGGGGAGCTGCCCTAACAAAACCCAAAACAAGTGACTTAATGGTTAGGTGGAAGGAGGCAAAAAAAAACAAAACAAAACAACCCCAAAATAAAAACAATGAACGCGGGAAATCTGGTGATTCTTGTTTTTTATGGCAAAATATTTGGAAAAATTGTTTCTAACGAAAACTTGGAAGACAAAATACATCATGCTAGATCCAGAAACTTTAGTGAAACCAGGGCTGGGAAAATTAAGAATATTTACATGATCTGGTAGGCTCTTGATACTTTTAGATTTGATGACCTCAAGCAAATTATAAAAAGTGATTCATATTCTATAGGGACAACTTTAGCATATGAAAATATTATAGCCCCAAGACATCTTCAATCACTTTCCAATAAGACTTTTGGTACAGTAATGGAAACTAAATCAGAAGCAAAAATCAGATGAAGTCTGTTACCTTATCGTTTCAAAGGAACCCAAAGAAACCATAGTTAATGGGAGTGGGAAGGGAAGAAGAGAGAGTGGTGGGCGGGGCGGAGGGGCACAAGTAAATATAAGATCAGTTAAAAAAAACCCGCAACTCGGTTTGGATGAGCTCTTTGGCTGTAGTTACATATACATGGAATCAGCTGCAACCAAATAGCCAAAAGCCTGTAATTCTTCAGTCCTTAAAACAATTCTAATCCCCTAAATATGTCCCAAGCAGGAAGTGAGTTATAAAAACTACACAGCCCATAAGAAAGGTCTGTTCTTCAACACTCAAATGTGGCAAGTCAGAATACTGGAGGGAAAAAAAAACCCTCTGCAGGCAGAAGCAGGATCAAATCAAGGAAATTTATTCAGTAGGGGGAGGGGAATGCTGGTAATTGCATCAGACAAGTGACTATTGTGTTTTTCCATCTCCTTTCCTTATGGGGGTTTTAAATCGCAGCTCATTTGTCTTTATTCCACCATTGTATGTGGAGTGTGTGTGTGTGTGTGTGTGTGTGTGTGTGTGTGTGTGTGTGTGTGTGTGTGTGTGTGTGTGTGTGTGTGGCAGACCCTAAAGAGTCACATTTAGACCTGAAAGAAAAGACTGCTCCTTGGAGCCTTCACTCTAAATGCAGTAGCTAGATGGGACTCTGTGTCAATTTACCCAGAGATGGGACAAGAAGTTTCCATTTGCAGAAAGAAGGGTGTGACTGGATATGTAAGTGGCTGGAGAGGGGGCTGTGGTGGTGGTTGGTGGTCCCATCATCCATCCTTCCCTTTACTGATAGAATAGTAGTAAACACATTCTGTCTTCTGTCTTAAGTTTATGACAGCCTGGGTAACAACTCCAATTCCAAGCTCCTTTTCCTGCTCATTGTGAAGCGCAATAAGTTCTCGATAGTGAAATGTGAGCAGATAAGATGTGTGGCACTTCCGCGTTGTGCAAGAGCATGAGGTCTGCAAGTCATTTCTCTTTTCCTGCTGTCTGGGGTGCAGATAGAGTGGCAGGAACCAGACCAATCACCTTGAACTCAAGCATGTGCCTTGAAGATGACAACCATTGACATTCAGACTTAGAGAGAATAATCTTATATCTTGTTTAAACTGTTGCTCCTTTAAGTTTCATTAAAGCAGCTTAGTAATCTTCAGTAGTCAAATTCAGTAATCAAATTCAACCCATGAATTAACAGAAATCTTGCGAAGGGCTCCTGCATTTAGGCATTCAAGTCAAATCTTAGCTATATCTCAAGGGGCTGATGAGGAGAGAAGATAAGATCTAAATCTACTGTGGGCCTTCCATTTCCCAGAACAGATGAGAAAACCTAGGCAGGAAGTTGAAATAATAATATTACTGCAGCAGCCCAAAAGCTAGCCAAGAGGCAATGTGATCCTCTGCCCAAAGATGTAGGTAATATTTATAAGCTAAGTGTCATCAGGCTCCTTTCTGACACGGTTGTTTATAAATAAATATTTTATTTCTATCAAGGAGAGGTCAAAACACATTTTTTTCTCAACAGAATCATTTATCCAATAGCTTTTAAGCAAAGACAAATACAAAAGATATTTTATTTCTAAATTTGCTACTCACTGGACTAAACTGGGAAAGTTCTTTTATGGATTTCTTGAGAGATCTTATACAAAACAATAATGAACATTTCTTGGAATTCTTGGAGCAATCTAAGTAACTCACCCAGATGCTGCAGCCACAAGTTAGATGGAAAATGTAACTTTCTTTGCTGACTCCAGCCAAGCTCTCTCAGAAGCTTTGATAAGGGCAATTGAAACAATCTGAGCATATGGACATTAAAGCAAATGCTGATCCAATGCCCTATTTCCTCATTTTACTCAGAGACATGGATGCTTTACATCCAAATAAGCCTTGATGAATTATGGTTCTCACTGTAGAGCCACGGAAAGCTGGGACAACTCGCCCATTAGGGGCAGCAGTGGGACAGGAACATGATCTGACATTCAGTGAATTGTTCTGCTTTACCAGATCCGTTTATACTCCTACTGGGGAACTTATCAAAAGAGAGACTCACAAAATATAGGACTGCCATTGGGATTTTCAACAGGTGTAGGGAGTTTGAGTTGAAACTTTGCAGCATTCAGTTCACCAGTTCACTCTTCCTTTACAGACGAAAACTCCACCCTTGAAGGGGGAGGTGGTGATAAGTACATTGAACCAATATTCATAAAGCATCAAATAGAAGTCTGATACTAGTTTAAGTTCTGGGGATAGAGCAGCAAGAAACAGGCAAAAATCTCTGTCTTCCTGGAATTACATAAACAAAATGAATGAATTATGTAAACAAAATTAATGAATTATAAAGAATGTTAAAAGTGACCTAGTGAAAACAGATAAAGCAAGGGCTGCTAGACTATGGGTGGTGAGGTGATCAAGGTGGGCTTCACTGGTAGGAAGTCCTGAAGGAAAGAAGAGATGGACCATACAGATATTTTGATGAGGAAGCACATGATTGAGGGAAAAGCCAATTCAAATTCCTGAGAAGGGAGGATGCCTAGGTACTTAGCAGAACTTCAATGTCTTGCACTTTGTAAAAGGTCATGACTCTGTTAAAGAACCATTTCCTCTCCCTCCCTTTGTCTCACTCCCTCCCTCTGTCTCTTTCTTATAAATGATCAATAATATCCTAATAGAACTACTGTCTGTTTTCTATGGTTCTCTAAACACTATTACTAGTGTATAAATTAGACAGTGTTTCAAGTGTTTTATTTAATTCATTTAACCCTCACAACAGTCCTATGATGTAGGTAATATTATTATCTTTGTTTTTTACAAGTTGGGGCACTCAGACGTTGAGTAACTCCCCATGGTTACACAGGGAGTGAAGGTCAGAAACAAGAAATTAACTCAATGGTTTGAGTACCCCAGGATTTCTGTAGGAGCGTCCATACTTTGTAAACATGATGCTATAAGATGCCCACCAATCTGCTACTGTTAGGAGATAGTCTTATATTTATTTGTAGGTAGGGTTCAAAGTCTTTGTTAGGTCCTCTAAGAATTAAATCTGCATTTGGTGACTGATTCTAAGTATGATCCTCAGAGTAGAAGTGGATCTCCCATAAACAGGAATGATTGCTGAAGGGGGAAAATAACCTTGTTTTCTTTAGAGCAAAACATCCAAGTTACATGGGAATGAGCCACATGATTTTTGTGAATTGAAGTCAATTTGGCACCAACAGAAATAATCCTAAGAACAAAGTTTGTATACAGTATTTCTTATGGAAACCACAGTTAGAATGTAAACTGTTACAGATAGACCCTTCTCTCTGTAGTTGCCTTAGCTGTCTTTGGGTGGAGACAGCAAATTGTTTCGTTTATAAGCTTTGTACATCAAAAGCTAGATCTGCTTACACTTTAAAACCAAAAGGAGAAAAAGACTTATTTTTAGCTATCTGAAATTTAAACCAAACCCAACATCGACATATGGATGTCTCAGGCTGCATCATGTCAGAAAATTTCTCAGAGATGACATTAAACAACAATATATTACTGCAGCTGTAGAAAGTCACTGAGTTTCTTCTTATAATTTGATTTAATAGCTCCTGGGCCACTGTGCTAAAGATTTTGGATTTCTCAGAATTACGGCAGGCTTCCTGGGATTAGAGTTGTCATGTGTGAACTGAGTTCAATCCCATGAGATTAAGAATATTATTGTATCTAAGAGAAACAGTTTTTGGTGTTTCAGTGAGACAACAAACTGACCAAAGTACTATAGACTATATTCAGCTTATAAAATTTAATTTTATAAGATTGAAATTTTCTATTTTTCATTTAAATTCATTTTAATTAAATTAATTTTTAAGTCGTATGTGTGTGTATATGTTGTAGATGATATACCTACTCATTTTAGGAACATTTAGAAATATATATTAATCTAAAATAATTCCCTCCTAGTATGCCCTGGTGGTCTAGTGGATAAGGCAACTGGATGTAATCCCCATACATCCCAAGGACCCAGGTTTGAGATCTGGGGCCAGGAGGTGCAACCAATATGAACAATTAAGTAAAATAAATGCATAAATATTTCTTTCTCTTCTCTCTTCCTGCCTGCCTGCCTATTGCCTTTATTCTTAGAAAAAAATTCCTTAATAATCCCCAACCTCAAATAACTACTGAACATTTTTGAATAGGAAATTAATACATACTACATTATATATGTATATGTAAAATATGTATCAAGATAGATATAGACATATTGAACTATAGGCTTTTTTTTATAAAAAATGAAATTAAGCCATTCATTCCATGGGACAACTTTTTAAAAATAAATATTTTTATTGTAGTAAATATTTGAAACATTAAAATAACTTCCTATATATAGGTTCTCCATGTCTTAGATATATGTCAATACACTCTGCCCTCCACCAAATCACCAAGTGTTCTTCACCATTGTCCTGTTGGCTCCTCCACCATTTGTCCTCCCACCTCCCAATCGCTAATTGTAACCTCATTTCTGTTGCAATTGTCAAGGTTTGTTTTGGTTTCTTCTGTTTCTTTGTTTTGTCTATTTGCATTCCACCTATCAGCGAAGTCATCTGGTAACTATTTTTATTCTTTTTACTTATTTCGCTTAGAATAATCCCCTCTAGATCCAGCCATGTTGATTCAAATGAGAGGAGTTCATCTTTTCAAAGGGATGTATATAGTATTCCATTGTATAAATGTACCACATCTTCTTTATTCATTCATCTGATATTGGGCACTTAAGTAATTTCTAGATCTTAGCTATTGTAAATAGGGCTGCAATAAATATGAGGTTCATAAATCTCTGCAGATGAGTGTTTTTGTATCATTGGGGTAAACACACAAGTGGAATGGCGGTATCGCATGGGATTTTCATCTTCGACTTTTTGAGGAATCTCCAAACTGTTTCCTATAGGGGTTATACCAATGTGCACTCCTACAACAGTACAAGTGTTCTCTTTTCTCCACATCCTCACCAACATTAGTTTTTTCCAGACTTTTGGGTAACAAGCCAGTCTCTCAGGTATTAGATGATGTCTCATTGTTACTTTGATTTGCATTTCCCTGATGGCCAGTGAGTAGGCAATGTGCTTATTGGCAATCTGTATGTCCTCTTCAGAAAAGTCTCTCCAAATCCTCTTGCCATTTTTTAATCGAATTGACTGTTTTTCTGTTATTGAGTTTTATGAGTTTATACATATTTTAGATATTAAATCTTTCAGAAATATGAAAAGTAAATATCTTCTCCCAGTTAGTAAGTTTCCTTTTGGTTTTGGTCATGTTTTCTTTCACTTTGAAGAAGTTCCTTAGTTTGATGTAGTCCCAGTGGTTTATTTTTGTTTCAGTTTCCCTTGATGGTGGAGTTGAGTTCCCAGAGGCCTCTCTATGACTGATGTCATGCTGTACTCCTATGCTGTATTCTCAGAATTTTGTGGTTTCTGTTCTAAGTCCAAACATCGTCCATTTTGAGTTACTTTTTATGTATGGTGTTAGAAAGTGGTCTAGCTTCATTCTTTTGTATGTGGGTGTCCAGTTTTCTCAACACCATTTATTGAAGAGATTTTCCTTTCTCCATTGTATACTTTTGATTTCTTTGTCATAGATTAACTGGTTGTAAGTGGGTCAGTTTCTGGTTATTGAGTTCTATTCCACTCATCTGTGCTTTTATTATTCCAATACCATACTATTTTGATCATTATTGCTTTGTAATACAGTTTAATGTGGGAAGTTTAATCCCTCCATATTTGTTCTTTTTTCTAATAATTGCTTTGGCTGTTCAGGGTCCTTTGTTGTTCCATACAAATTTTAGGAATTTTTTGTTCTATTACCTGAAAATAAACCCATGGGATTTTAATGGGGATTGCACTAAATCTATATATTTCTTTGGAGTAGATGATCTCTTTAATGATGTTGACTTTCCCAACCATGAGCAGGGGATATCTTTCCGTTTCTTTGTGTCCACTTCTATTTCTTTTAATAAGGACATTATACAGTTCTATTACTTCTTTTGTTAGGTATGTGCCCTGGTATTTTGTTCTTTTAACTCCTGTCTTGAATGGTATGATTTTTGTGGTTTCATTTTCTTCTAGTGTGTTGTTTGTGTATAAAAATGCAATGGATTTTTGTGCACTGATTTTGTAGCCTGCCATTTTACTGTATTCATTAATGAGTTCTAAAAGTTTTTTGACAGTTTTTTTAATTTTTCCATATATATATAATCATGTTGTCTGTAAATAATGATCATTTTACTTCCTCTTTTCCAATTTGTTTTCCCTTTATTTCCTTTTCTTGCCTAATTTCTCTGGCTAAGACCTGCAGTACAATGTTAAATAGCAGTGGTAAAAGCGGACAACTTTGCTTTGTTCCTGACCTTAGAGGAAATGCTTTCAATTTTTGCCACTGACTGTGATGTTGGCTGTTGTTTTTCATATATGGCCTTTATTATATTGAGTTAGCTACCTTCTACTCCCATTTTATGGAGGGTTTTAATCATAAATGGGTGCTGGATATTGTCAAAAGCTTTATCTGATCTATTGATAAGATCATGTGTCTTCTCTCTACTCTTATTAATATGATGTATGATATTAATAGATTTACATATGCTGAGCCATCTTTTCATACCTGGGATAAAGCCCACTGGTCATGATGGATGATCTTTTTGGTACATCATTGCACTTGGTTTGCTAATATTTGGTGAGAATTTTTGCATCTATGTTCATTAGATATACTGGCCTGTAATTTTCTTTCTTGGTGATGTCTATCAGCTCTGGTATTGGAGTAATAATAATATGCCTAGTAATAAGTATTTGGTCAAATTCCCTGTTCGTCAATATTTTGGAAGAGCTTGAGAAGAACAGGTGTTAGTTCTCTGAAGTTTTGGTAGAACTCTTTAGAGAAGCCATCTAAAAATCTGTCCATGTCCTCAAGTTTTTCCATTTTGTTGGCATAGAGCTGTTCCTAGTAGTCCCTTATGATGTTTTGAATTTCAGTGATATCTGTTGTACCTTCCCCCTTTCGTTTCTGTTTCTAGTTATGAGAGTTTTCTCACATTTTTCCTTTGGCAGTCTAGTCAATGGTTTGTCACTTCTGTTTATTTTTTCAAAGAACAAAATTTTGGTTTCATTAATCTTTTGAATTTTCTTTTAGTTTTCTATTTCATTTATTTCTGCTTGAATTTTGATTATTTCTTTTTTTTCTGATGATTTTTGACTTTAATTGTTCTTCTGTTTCTAGTTGTTTTAAATGTAGCGTTAGGTTATTTGTGATTTTTCTTGTTTCTTAACGTGGGCCTGCTTTGAGATGTTTTCCTCTTAGTACTTCTCCTTAGTACTTAGATACTTTTGCTGCATCTCATAGATTCTGGTAGCTCATGTCTTCATTCTCATTTATATCTAAGTACTTTTTAAGTTCCTCATTGATTTCCTCTTTTACCTGTGTCATTCAGAAGCACATTGTTTAGTTTCCAATTTATTTGAGATCATCCAGCTTTCTTTTTTGGTTAACTTCTAGTTTTAATCCATTGAGGTCAGAGAAGGTGCTTGGTATGATATTAATCTTTGTAAATTTGTTGAGAGATGTTTTGTGTCCCAGCACATGATCTATCCTTGAAAATGCATGCTTGAGAAGAAAATGAAATCTGTAATCATTGGGTGAAGTGTTTGGTATATGTCTATTAGACCTGTTTCAGATGGTTATTTAAAGTAGCTGTTTCCCTGTTAATTTTCTCCCTGGTTGAGATGGCCATTGTTGTAAGTGGGATATTGGAGTCTCCTGCTACTATTGTGTTGTTGTCTCTCATAAGATCTAATAATACTTGCTTAATATATTTGATGCTCCTTCATTTGGTACATATATATTAATAAGTGTTATGTCTTCTTACTGGATTGACCCTTTAATTATTATATAATGTCCATCTCTGTCTTTTGTTATGCTTTTTTAGTGGAATTCTGTTTTATATGAGATGAGTGTCCTGCTCTTCTTTAGTTGCCATTCTACTGTGGGATTGTCTTTCAGCCATTGAGTTGGACCCTTTGTTTATCTTTTGAAAGAAGGTAGGTTTCCTGAATGCAGTGGAAGGTCTATTATGCTTTTTAATCCATTCAGTTACTCTGTGTCATTTGACAAGTGAGTTTAGTCCATTAACAGGGTGTTATTGATCTATAGCTGCTTAGTGTTATTTGTAATTTGTCTTCTGTGTGTTGTTCCAGGACAATATCTTTGTTCCTCTCTGTCTCTTCTTAGGTCAGATGAGTACAGTTACATTTTGATTGGTTTCTCTTTTTTATTGCTTCTTAGCTTTTTCCCTGGTGGTGTATTTTGAGATTACCCTGAAGTTAGTATAAATAGTACTATGTTTACTTCCTATTTTTATTTGAAAGCATATTAGTCTTCCACTCATTCTAACTATCCACAATTTTCCCTTTCTCTTCCTCCCCAATTTTTATATTTACTAATTGTTTTTATGTGGGATTTCTTTATATCTTATAGAACATCCTTTAATATTTTTGGCAAAACTGGTTTTGTGATGATGAATTCCTTTAACTTTTGCTTATCAGTAAAGTATTTTATTTATTTTTTTTTTAGTCATTCCTTCAGTTCTGAATGGTCATCTCTCAGGGTATAGTATCCTAGGCTGAAAATCCTTTTCTTTCAGCACTTTGAATATATCATGCCATTCCCTTCAGACCCGTAAAGTTTCAGTTGAGAAATCCACTGACAATCTTTGGGAGGGTCCACTGTATGTGACATGCTTTTTTCTGCCTGCTTTTAGGATTCTTTCCTCATCTTATATTTTTGACATTTTGATGACAATGTGTTTAGGTGTATTTCTGTTTGGGTTTCTTTTATTAGCAACTCTTTGAGCTTCTTGAGTCTGGAGGCTTGCTTTATTCCTCAGATTGGGCAAGTTCTTTTTTATTATTTCTTCAAATATAGTTTTTGCCCCCTTTTCTCTATCCTCTCTTTCTGGGAACCCTACAATACAAATGTTACTTTTGATGTTTTCCCAGAGGTCTTGAATATTGCCTATGTTTCTTTTCATTTCTTTAATCTTTTTGATGGTTAGCTTGTTTGAGTTCCTCTGCTATATCTTTCAAATCACTGATTGTTTTGGAAGCTTTACCCATCCTATTATTGTGTCCCTCTATTGAATTCTTTCATTCAGCTATTGTATCCTTCACTCTTTGATGTCTTGTTTCATTTCTTCTCTATTTTTTGATGTTCTCCTTTACTTCCTGTATTGTTTTCTGGAGTCCCATGAGTATGTTAATCACTGTTACCCTAAATTCTTCTTCAGGTAATTTGCATACATCTGCTGTAGTCAAAGTTTCCCCTGAGTTTTTGGTTTGATCCATCATTTCACGTGTGTTTCTCTGAGCCTTTGCTCTGTTATGTATTCTGTTTATATTTCTTAGCATTTGTTTTCCCTTCTGTGATGTTATTACATAGGTGATTCTCTTACTGCTGGCCCAGAACTGGCAATCAGTCTGCAGTTTCTGCCTCTACCCACAGAATAGTATTAGCGGGTAGCATTGTGATTTAGTACCATGAAGGAGACTGTCTTCTTTCTTTACTTGTGGGTGTGGGATATCCAGTGGGCAGATTTGGTGGGTGTGATACCAGGTGGGTGGGTCCAGAGGCTCTGGAGTAAAATGGTGGTGGTTAGAGTTGGAGGTTAGAGACTTTACAGGTCTGAAGGGAATGGCATGATATATTCAAAGTGCTGAAATAAAAGGATTTTCAACCTAGGATACTATACTGGCTGCCTTCCAGTTATGGTGGTGCCCAGCATAATTTCATCAAGCAGCCTCCAGCTAAGTCCCTGGGCGCTGGCTATCTCTCCACCCCATGCCAAGTCGGTCTTCCCTGCCTCCACATCCCAGTTCCACCAGGATTTTTCCTTGTGCCTCGCAGTGGGTCTTTAGCCTTTTCACATCCTCCCTCAGCTCCCACTGCTGTGGCTTTTATGCTGAGTCCCAAATTTGTGGTTTAGCTATGCACCACACTGGATGCCCTCGCCTACTCTTTGTCATCAGGATAGCTACTCTGTCTTTGGAGCCACAGTATTCAGTGTCTGTCTCTGGAAAATAGGTGAGTTTCTCATTGCTCTTTGGGGAGCAATCTGAATCTCCTTCCTACCAGGTTTCTATCTTCCTTATCTCCCTGGGCAGCTTTTAAAAACTGTTTTTCAATGTTCTGTTTAATTCAGCTCTTTTCCATGTCACTAAATATTTCTCAAAATAAGTAGTTTTATTTATATTCCACTTAAGGCTATGCATGTTTCATGCTTTACTCAAGTGATACCTTGTTCTGGTAGGCCCCCAAAGAGTAACATACACTACAGTTTGAATTTGTGATCTTGTTAAGATAGATGATTAAAGGATTTTACAGTTAGGATTGCAGTTACTAACCTTCAGAAAGGGAGATTATCTTGAATCGTGGACTGAATATAATGGAATCACACAGGCCCTTAATAGTGCAAGAGGAAGACAGTAGTAACACAGGTCACATTGATGTGACATAGGAAGTACTGGCCCCTCTTTTACTGTTATTAGAGAATGGGAACCATGAATGTTTAAATGCAGGTGGTCTCTAGAATCTGAGACTGACCCTCAGCTGAGTACCAGCAAGAAAATGGGGACCTTCATCCCACTGCTACAAAGAAAGAGAACTATGCCCCACTACAACTCCATGAAGAAATGTGATCCGACAGACACCTTGATTTTAGGTTGGTGAGACCTGAGGCAGAGAAACCAGCCAAGCCCACTGGACTTCCAACCTACATATAGGCTATGAATGATAAATGCGTGCTGGTACTTCAGGTCAAGATGGCAATCTGGTTGGATGTGTAGAATGCCCTCTCCACAGAACAACTAGAAATCTCTTATTCTTCAGAGATACACAGCATGGAAGAGCTGGCCTGAGGGCTGCAGACACAGTGGCAGCGATCACTACCACAAAAGTAAGCAAAGGTGTTGGGGTTCAGAACTGCATCATGGATTTAGGATTCCCAGACTTGGGAGAAAAAAACAACAGAGGGGGCGGAATTGTTGGAAGAACTGAGCTTCCCAGAATTCGTTCTGAGGATAGTAGGGAGCCTGCCCAGCAGGGTGTGGGGTGTGGTGGGGAGGATCTTGGTGCAAGGCATAAGGAGGACCAGCACACCAGTGGTCTGAATGGGAGGCCCTTCCCACTGAAAGAAAATTGCACAGGGCACTGCCATTACTGGAAGGCAGCTAGGAGAATCCCCCATCCCCAATTCCTTCCACCATATTGCTTTGGAGCCACAGGACCCACGTGCTGGAAAACTCATCCCCCAGGCTTAAAGGAAGAAGATAATCCAGAAGGAAGGAGACTTCAAGACTGCCCACAGCACCACAATTGCTGATTGTGAACCAGCAACAAGGAGGTTGTTTGTTATTGTTCAGGGCTGAGACACGGAGGGAAAGCTCCAAGTTCCAACTGAACTCTCAGGTTTCAATGCAAGATCCACTTAACACCAACAAATCCAACCAGTGGTGATGCCACACAACTCAAGAATTCTCAGTATTCAAACCAAGATCCAGATTTATCTGGTGCAAGTCAACACCCTACACAACACCATCACTACAGGGAAACTCCAACCCGAGAGTTCAGAGAAATACACAGAAAATAGACACAGAGAAATATATGCTAAATGATGGATCCATTTAAAACCCCAGGGAAAAATCTGAAAATGACTGACATGTGCAAACCACCTGAGGATGAATTTAGGGCAACAGTGATAGGCATACTCATGAAAATCAAGAAAACAATGGAGGAAGAAAAGGAGAACAACAAAAAAGAGAAGAAATGAAATGAAGAAATGAAGCAAAATATCAAAGAAATGATAGATGAATTAAAGAACTCAATAGAGGGACTCAAGAGAAGGATGAATGAAGCCTCCAATGGAATCAATGAACTAGACGACAGGGCAGGGGAATGCACTCAGGCAGAGGAGTAAAGAGAGAAAAGAATGAAAAGAGATGAAGAAAACATCACCACCTAGATGATAACATCAAAAGAAACAGCATTTGCATCATAGGATTCTCAGAAGGAGAGGATAGAGAAAAGGGGGCAGAAACTGCATTTGAAGAAACAATAGATGAGAATTTCCCCAACCTGAAAAATGGAGCTGGCCTCTAGACACAGGAAGCTCAAAGAGTTGCTAATAAAAGAAACCCAAACAGAAATACATCTAGACACATTGTCATCAAAATGTCAAAAATACAAGATGAGGAAAGAATCCTAAAAGCAGCCAGAGAATAACGTGTCACATAAAGAGACGCCTCCATTAGATTGTCAGTGGATTTCTCAACTGAAACTTTACAGGTCTGAAGGGAATGGCATGATATATTCAAAGGATTTTCAACCTAGGATATTATACCCTAAGAGATTATCATTCAGAACTGAAGGAATGACCAAAAACAAACTTTTCTGATAAGCAAAAGTTAAAGAAATTCATCACCACAAAAACAGCTCTACAAAAAAGTACTAAAGTATACTCTATAAAGTGTGAAGAAATCCCACTTAAAAACAATACTAGAGCAAATATAAAAAGTGGGGAGGAAGAAAGGAGAAAAAATATGTCATTGTCAGAATGAGTGTAAGACTAATCTGTTTTCAAATAAAAATAGTAAATAAATGTAGAATTCTTAATGGTAACCTCAGGGTGATCCCAAAATACATCTCCAGGGAAAAAGCAAAGAAAACAAAAAAGGGAAAACAATCAAAGCTTAACCTCCAATCCACCTAAGAAAAGAAAAAGAATACAACGGACATCACAATTCTTGTGAGATGTGAAGTACTTATAGACTGTGATGCAATTTCAATATCCTAAAATGAATATAGTATTGTAAGCAAAAGAAATAATAAACTTATTTTAAAATAAATAGAAAAGAAAAGAAAAACATAAATGTTTGCTCTTTTTAGACCCCTAGTCCATTGTAATGTGCTATTACAGAAATAAAAAATGATGTACCTAAAGTATTGATAGGCCATTTTCAGTTTTCACCAATGAAATAGTGCTGCAATGAATATCCTTGAAACTGAACTTTGAAGCATATCTTTGATGATTTCTTTTGGATAAGTTAATTTAAGGGAAACTTCTGGCTAATGGAATATCAAATTTTAATGTGCACCCGCATTGTCACATTTAAAGAGCTTAATTTTCTGACTGAGTGTGGAGTAGTGATAAAGAAGGACATCATTCCTTCCTTTCAGTGATTGGTTCTAGGTATTGATTTCTATAGTGTGTACAGCAAAACTCTTTCCTCTTCCTGGCTTTGTTTTCTGTGTGGATTGAAATAATTACTGCATTAGTGAAATAATAGCCAACTGAAGAGCTGCTTGAGAGAGCTTGATGGTGAGGCTGCTTCCTCAAATTTGGAACATTTGTCAAAGTGTATCAGGCAAAACTTTGGAATCAAAATAGGATTTGCTTTGCTTTTCAAATACCATTTGTGCTGGTATTAGGGAAGCATTGGCCGGGAGTGAGGCGGGGGCGTGGTCAAATATCCATTACTGGGCAAACAGCTTGAAGTATGTTTATTTTATAGGGTTCTCTCCATATAGGTTGTCAGAGTTGGTCAGAGCTAACTGCCTCTTTTATGAGCCTCCAGGGTAGCTGTGCTCAAATACACTCAACCTCATTTTCAACCCAGAATTGTTGATTGGGAGGTTGCTGAGGTGGTTGAAGGCTTTAGAAAAAAATACCGCCTGAGGTGATCAGATGTACATTAGCTAGGTTCCTAGCTCTAAATCAGCACTCATCTTCCACGTTGAGCATGGTTTTTTGTTTAAAACAACATCCCATTTCAGATAACATGTTTAAAATTTTGACTGTTTAGTCTTTTCTGGAGCCACACATTTATCATATATTTTTATTAAAGTGTATGGATAAAACATTAAGACTATATAGCAATATTCATATCTGAAGTAATGAACAATAAGTAATAAAGTAGTCCCATTAAACATTTTGCTTTATAAGAAGATCCACTTCAGTATTTTTTTTTAAAGGAAGTTGTAGACAGGAATGAAGGCAAGTAGATAGTCAGGCAGAAAGAGAGAAGAAGAAGAAACATCTTTAGTTTGTTTTTATTTAGTTGTTCATACTGGTTGCTTCCCTAGGACCTGGTACCAGGGTATGTCGTCTGTGCTCCTTTGGAGGCCGTTGACCCAACCACTGCTCCAACAGGGCGTGCCCAGTATTCTTTTAAATACTGAAAGTCTCTGTAGAATCTAACATTACATTTAATTTACAAAAATCAAAATTATACATAAGTAGTGTGTGGTGGGGTACTTTCATGAGTGTGTATGTGTGTGTGTATGTGTGTATTTTGTGTGTGATTTTAAGTTCCTATGATTAGAACAATTATTGCTTTTGGCACACCAGGAGCTCATTACTGCCAAATAATTTCATCAAAATAAAACACTCTTTTGGGGGTTTGGGGGATTTTAGTTGATGACCTTGGAAACAATGCTATTAGTACAGTTGTAGAAAAGCAGTACAGTACATGAGCAGAATATGACTTGGATTTCAACAGGCTGATTTTGAATCCTACATCCTTCACACTTAATAGTTTTGCTTCTTGGGGAGCATTTTCTTTAAACTCTATGAAACTCAGTTTACTCCTTTGTAAAATGGGGACAATAAAATTCATCTTACAGAGCATGCATGTTGACTAGCTCACTACTGTGGCAGATGTTGGGTTCAATGAAGATCATACATATTAGTTATATTAGTTGGAGGATGTTGTTCCATAGTAATATAATTCAGATTCGAGGATCTAAATCCATATTTCCCTTTGGATGGAAGCCATGAGGCTTGAATGTCTTACATGTAGAAATAAGAGCACACTAAATGAATGGATGAATTAATAAAAGAATTGTGAAGCTTTCTTTTACTTCACCTTACATTCATGTTAGCTAATGTGTGAAATTGCTCTAATAGAATTATTAGATAGGCAAAGTCTTCTAGTTACTTTCATATAACTTCTAGATATTTAGAAAATGCATTCATGTCTATGTGAATGCTCTAAGTTAAATGTAACTTTTCCATAACATCTAATCTTGAGTGTCTATTAAATTTTATTCCATAAATATACACATAGATGATTTTTCAATAAATATATTATCTTAATACATTTAATAAATCTTCTCCATGAAAAAATATTTAATTAGATATTTAAAATTAGATTGTAATTGGGAACCAAATGGCATTTCCCTGTCCAAAAGTGTTCAATGATTTTTTTACAGTTTATTTTTCATGATTCTAGTAAGTTATTTTCTGTTGATTTCAAATTATTCTATATAATATCCAGGTACATTAATGTAGTGGACATTTCATCTTTTGTCTTTTCAATAATATTCACCAACAATCAGTTATGTTTGGCCCCATATCCTGCATCCACAGTAAGCATGTAACCCAGCTTTGACCAATCAGTATATTCTAGATTTCTGACCACAAGAATTGGTTTAGGGCTGGTAGGTAATCCAAGATGTCCAGTCAGAGGCAATTCCAAGATGAATCAACTGGAGAGGAGTGATACTTTCCACTGCTGTCTGGGACAACTAAGGGGTGAAGCTGTGAGCCTACAGCCAGTACCAGTCATTTTTTTTTTTTTTCTTTCACTATTTGGAGAGTTTTCTTGGATGCAAAGTCAACAAAGAGAAAAGTAGATTGTAAGATGGAGATAGAGTTCAGATGTCAGCCTTAAGCTCCAAAGAACGGATCTTGTAATTTTCAGTGACGTACACCAACATACTCCCAACCGTGAGCCATTTTGAGTTAGGTGTTCAGTCTGGTAAACACAAATGTTTTCTTTCTGAGATTATGCTTCTCTCTTCTCAATTACTGTCTCGTCTTTATGCCTTCAAGAGCTACATTTCCTTAAGGGACTCCATGCAGTTCCATTTCTTGATGGTGTCTCATTGCAATGCACAGGCTGGAAGACACTCTTTCTGTGACCCATTGATAATTAGTAACTTGAAGTGCTTCCTTGAACTGCACATTTAGCTCTTTAAGTATATGCCCTGCTTTCTGATCTCTCTAGAGTCTTACATTTTCTGCAGTGCGTATTTACTGGGGAGGCAGTGGAATGTAATAGTCATTGTTTGTCTCTTTTTAAATATGGTTTAAATCATGCCTGAGGACCGAAAGAGGTTTCTTGTTTTTCTTTTCTTTTCACAGCCAATTGCCTGAGAAAGAATTTTAGACTTGTCAAGTCTTTCTATACATTCATAAGAACCATTATTAAGTCTATGATCTTCATCCACTGAAGCAAGACCATGCATAATTTTAGATAAATAGTCACCTGAGCAATAACCCAAGAATATTTCCCAGACATTGCTTGTAGTTGAGGATAAATGATGAAGTTCTTATTTATATATGAATGTCATGCCAAACTAACATAGTGATATATGGATTCAAATAGTACTCAAGAATGGTGCCAAGTTTATCTCCGTAGTTTAGCAGTCAGGAATGTGTTGTTACAATCATATCTCTGTCTCAGGAAGAGCCCCTCTGTGACCTGAGGCTTTCCAGGTTTTAGGTGCTCAGGCAGCTCTTTGGCCAAGAAAGTCCCAATGCTCAGAGCCTGCATACCTTCGGTAAGAGTGCTTCAGTATCTTCATGTTCTTTGTGCAATGATTTCTGCCTTTGTTCGGCTTTGAGGTTATTGAAGGAGGATCTATGTGTTGCTCCACATTTCTATCAGCATCAATTGATAAGAAATTAGTCACTGAAGTCAACATTTACTTAATAGGTAATAAAGATCGTCAGTGATGCTGTGCCTTGAGACTTGGTGTGCCATCAAAAAGAAGTATAGTAATTTAGAAGTATTGATTTTGCCATTGATACAACATACATTAATTAATTAACCATTTGTCGCCATCATCACTTTACAGTTTCTACCAACTTCACTCCATTAGTTGCTGAACATTTTATTGGCAATATCTCCCTTTCTCTTCACTCTCACTGGTACTGGACTAGCTTTCATCTCATTTAAAATACTGTCCAATTAGTCTTCTTTCCTGTCTTATAATACTTTTCAATCCATTATTTATGCTGGCAAGTTTATTTTTTTAAATACAAATGAGAAAATATATTATCTCTGCCTCAAAGCATTAACAGATTTCCATGCTCCACTTAACACATTCCAAACTCCTTACCATGGTTCTTAGTTTTTTTCATCATGTGGTTCCAAGTAGCATTCACGTCTTATTCTGTTAATTTTGTTTCATAAAGACATTGTGTAAATTAAGTATTGCTTTACTTGCTCAATAGACACTTTCTTTGACTAAGACCCAAGATTCAATCATGTGTTTTAAAGTTAGCGCTATCCCAGCTATTTCAAGATCTTTTGCGTGGGTACACCCTAATGGAGCAACGGTTAAGTCAATTGCCTTGAAAGAGCAAACCACATACTTCTGGGTTCAAGCCCCAGGTCTGGGGGGAAACAACCAGTGTGAACAGCTAAATAAAAAATAAAACAAATAAAATAAAGATTCCTCTTTCTCTTTTCTCTTCCTGGCTGCCTGCCTGCCTGTCTTCATTTCTGCCTGCACCTTTCCTTTAGAAGAAAAAACAAACAATTGTGTGATGAAGAGTTAAAGAAAAAAATGTCAGACTTGGAAGATGATAAGGAAAGGTAATTAAAAAATAAATGTGCATTATTAGGCTACAAAACCAATACAATATTTTTTATGGAAGGGTGTAGGCAGGAATGAAAGTAAGTAAGCAGGCAAGAAGACAGGAAGAGAGAGGAGGAAGAAGCATTTTATTTTATTTGTTATTTATCTTGATTGTTACCCTCGATCCTAGGATATGAACCTTGGTCCTTGGCATGCATGTGGACAATGATAGTCAGAGGTGGAAGTCTTAACCACGAAACCACCAGTCATGACAAAACCAATACAAATTTAACCAGTATTCCTTCAAATAAAACTTTAGAAGCACATTGAAAAACATTGCTCAAAATATCTCCTGGTCTTGATTTTACTATTCTATTTTAATGGAACAGTTTTTTCTCATCAAGGGACTATTAATATTTCCAGGAAGCTAGTCCCCAAACTTCTTTCCTAGAAAGTATTGCTCAACTGTGCATTTCTAATATAATGATCACAGAAGACCAGGGGAGATAAGGAAAGTCACAGTTTGAGGAATCCCAAAGTAAATAAGTAAAATTAAATTAGCTGTTAAAATGGAATAAGAACATTTTCCAGCTTGGTTGACAAACAAAAGGCAGAGAATTTAAGCAGACTTGAAACAAACCCATCACCTTTTGATAAACAGAGAATAGAAAATTTAGTGAGGGATTCTGAGGACTGGGAGAGATGGAAGAAATTATGTTAAGAGATCACACTTGTTTCTTATATCTTAGCAGAATAATCAGAGTAAAATCTGCTAATCCTGCTTATTTTAAATTGTCAAGCTGGAGTTAACATCTCCCATAAATGACACATATCACATAGATGCATAGCCAAGTATGCATGCTTCATTACTAGATTCCCATAACACGCTCTCTTTCTTCAAAGGACATATATTTTATACATGTCATTCTGACATCTCTCTCTTCTTTTTTGAAATGTAGAAGACAAATGTTGAGTTACTTAGTCAAGAGCATAGTGCGATGAAAATGCTTGGAATCTGGAAAGGAACCCAAGACACCCCATCCAGTGCCATGTGCTGGCACCACACCACTGGGTAAAGCACATTGGAGTTGCTTGCGTGTTTAAGTGATAGCTCAGTGCTAAGTGGTAACACATGCAGCACTTTCCTCTTAGGGTATATTCTTGGCTAACTCTGTTGGAAAATATTATATGGAGATTTCTCCATGATAAAAAAGAAAAAAAAATTCTCTTTGAGCAAAGTTTGAATTAAAATGAACACGATCTGAGGCCCAGAATATTCCCACTCCCAATTTTTTCCAAGACTGACAGTAGCCTCACTTTACTGAGGTTGTTACGTGTGAAGGTAGCATTGCACGGCTCAGGTATTCTTTCTGGAGAATATCATCAAATTCACATAAGCAAAACCATGCTGGTCAATGGAAAGAATGTTACAAAGCAGACTCTGCAGGGAAAAGAAAAAAATCTTTTACAACATCGCACACTCAAGCCTCTGTCTAACTAGGTGTCCCCAAGCTGGGACATGTGTAGGCACCACAGGAGCTGACAGCCAGCCAGCACAGAGGAGTTTTGGCTTTCATCAGTCTTGGAGACACGGATGAAGACTAAGAACGCTCTTCAGATAGTACACATGCATCTCATAAAGGTAAAGAGTTTCCTAAGTAACCTGTTGTGGGCATGAATAAATCAGTTCCTAGCATTCATGCAGACATAAATCAGAGCTTAACATATTTAAAAGGGACTGGATATTCAGCAGTACTTCTTTTAGGTGTCTCTCTAAATATGAAAACACTAATTAAAAAAGATATCTGCACGCTATTTTCATTGCAGCACTATTAACGATAGCCAAGAACTTGAAGCAACCTAAATGCTCAAAGACAGATGAGTGGTTAAAGAAGATATAGTATATAAACACAGTGGAATACTACTCAGATATTAATAGGATGAAATTTGCCATATGGAACAACACAGATGCACCTCGAGGTGATTATACTGGTGAACTAAGTCAGAAAGAGAAAGACAAATACAATGTGATTTTATTCATATGAAGGATACAAAGAAACAAACCCAAGGCAAACCCTTAGTCTCTGACAACACCATGGTAAACTAGAGGAAAAGCAGACATGGAAAGAATTGGTAGAGCTGGGTCAATTGGATGGTGGCAGATGGCAACGAGACTTTTGGTGGTGGTCCTGCTGTGGTATATACATTTATTGAGGTATGAAACTGTACTTACGAAATGTATCTAGTATTCTACCTCAAAATATATACATGCATATGTAGGTATGTATGTACGTACATGAGACTGGTGAAAACTTTCTGAGGAAAATGACTGGCCTTTACTTCTTGCATACATTTATTTGAGGCAGATTAGGGCCAAATGGTGGGACAAACATTTGCTCTTCACTGACTATCCATATGCTCCCTATCTTAGAGCCCCTTTGTAGGTAGGTGGCCATGGGATGAGCAGTTAAAGGCTGAAGCAAATCTTTCGCTTCTGCTGTCATCATGACCTTGAAGTGAATATGCTCCAGGTGTCATAGCTATAAAATGCAGGTAGATTGAGAACCTGAGCTGCTCTGCAGGACACCTACAAAGGCAGAGATTTTGTGAATTAAGAAATAAACCTGCGGTACACCTTGGTTAGAGACCCAGGGTCAGGGATAACCAAGATGAGCAACTAAAAATAAATAAATGTTTCTTCCTCCTTTCTCTTCCTGTCTGCCTGCATACTTGCTTTCATTCCTCTCTGTAACTTTTCTTAAAAAAGAAAAAGAAATAAACCTGAGAT
This sequence comes from Solenodon paradoxus, assembly GCA_004363575.1. Taxonomy (NCBI): domain Eukaryota; kingdom Metazoa; phylum Chordata; class Mammalia; order Eulipotyphla; family Solenodontidae; genus Solenodon; species Solenodon paradoxus. The sequence continues at coordinate 800,233 of RJWH01000144.1, forward strand.
TTAGGGCAGTGTTTGTAATCACAGTGCACCTAGTTTATTCCGATGACACACATGTTTTTGAGGTAACTTTCTTATCCAATGGGAACTTAAATAATCATGACTAATATCTCTCTGTCTCTCTCTCTCCCTCTTTAGATTCATCTTATTTCTCACTTCCTCACTCTTATGACACCAGGTTATGAAGCCAACATCTTAGTCCTTTCACATGGCCAATATAATTTGTTGCTAAATGTGCATAAAATAAACTTGCACACTTGGCCCTGAAATACTGGTATGCCTTTACTGAACACATGCCTTGTTTACTTGAATATAAATCCTCAGTAGTTTCTCTGTCTTAAAGTCTTTTAAAATACACTCCAATTGACAATCAATAGATTTCATTCTTTCTTTTTGATAAACTATTCATGTTATCTTTGAAAACATCCCTTCTCACCATGGCAGCATTTATTTTTACTAAGCTGTTAATATGACATTTTGATATCAGACATATTCTATTACAATAGTTACTTTTTATAATTAAGCCTTACAGGCAGACTATTATACCATAAGTGACTGTCAAACAAAGATTGTGTTTGCAACTTTCCCTTTTGGATCAAACCTCCTAAGCACTGAGCTACAAGCAGGCGCTGTTATGAAAGTTTCAGACAACGCAACCGGTGGCTAAAGTCAGACAGAATGACAATCTGACACTAATTTGTATGCCCTCTGGGGTTTATTTCAAAATGAATGATTTAGCTTTTCAAAAAACCAGCTCCAATTTGTAGAAAATGAATAATGATTATGGTTATTACTACAGTCACCAGTAGAACAATGGAAGTAGATTATTTTAGAATTCATCGTCCATTTAAATTTTATATTGCAAATTAAAATGATAACAATGTTGAAGTGTCTTCTTAATTGTTCAGTGAAATCTCTGTACATTTTCTGGGTGCCAAGATATTCCTTTTAAATTTGAATAAATCTCTAAAATGGTAAAAATAAAAACAATTACTGATAGTCAACAGAGCAGAGATGAGCCATAGTTCCCAAAGAGTTCTATTGGGATCAAGTGACTATCTGGAATTCAGTTTCATCATGTCAAACTTTTTCTGCGAGTGTCTAAGCTTTCATGGTACTGACATGTTTTAAAGACACAGGGAGAACCACCCGTATTTACCTTTCTAGGTGAATGTATATATAGACAGTATAGATAATGCGAGCATTCATATTTTCTTAACTTTTCAGATAAGATAAGCTTTTAAAATAGATAGCATCTAAGTACCAGTTTCCTAGGTCATTTATTTTATAATGATTTATATTTTTCCCTTTATGATTTTAAGTGTCAACAACTTATTCTTTTACTGTATATATTTTAGGCTGAACAATAAAGTCGATAACGACTTGGATCTTTACAAGGCTATAGCAATGATATTGCTGTAGAGAAAACTTGTGATGAGCTTTAACCCCAAACTACAAAAATTACCCTTCTAAGACAATTGAAAATACATGTACAAAAGGAAAACAGGAAGGAAAGAAGCAAGAAAGACAGGAGGGAGGGAAGGAAGGAAAAAAAGAAGGAAGGAAGGAAGGAAAGAAGGAAGGAAGGAAAGAATTTTCATTTTACTGGATGGTAAGATTCATGACGCCAGAGATCAGTTTTTGGTCTTATTCCCACATATTCGTGGAGCCTTGCCTTGTGCCTTGTGCACAATTGAGAACTTTGTCATCAAATGGCAGTTTCAGTGACTGACGAGAATACAAGTTTTGACATTTAAACAACAAATGACTGATTTAAAATTCTTCTAATCTCTTAAAAAACCTTTGACCAGTCACACAAAGCAACAAAACACTGTAGCATAGATTTTATGACATCTAGGATGGTCTCTGTTTTTCTGTTCATTCTTTGTATCTTTACAGGTGTCCTAATCAAGAGTGATGAGCATATTTAAAATACTGACTCATTTCCCTTGACTCCCACCTCCCACTTTCAAAATACCACCACACCTGTGTCTGTCTAGGTGCTTCAGGGAAGACTAAATGATAGCAAAAAGTGTGATTATAAATAAGGGCAGAGGGATAAGGGTCTATGTCCTATGTTTGGGATTCTCACTTTTTGGACACTCTTCCTTCAACTTCTCTGACTTGCTGAGTTCTGGTTCTTCCTAACCTTCATCTTAGTACATGTCCAGTTTTTCAAGATGCATTTGTATCCTTAGTTTTCCAGTTTTTCTGACTTAGAGCATTCTGTTTATGCTTTCTCAGATGTGAATTTCTTAGTCAATATCAGCTTTGATCTTGGCAGCCTGACTGAAATTTTGAGCCATATCTGAATTCTTGCCTCAAAAGCTCTTCAACTCCCTGCTGCCTACCCCTGGTCTGACCCAAGGAGACAAGACAAACATAGGCAAAGCAATTAGAGACAACGGCAAAAGAAAGGAGGTCTGTGTGGATTACAGTGATTAGGGAAGAATTTTCATGGGAGGTGAGATTTAAAGGGCAGATTAACTCTGATTTTTCTTCCTACTGGTAGAAATGTTGCAGGATCTCCCAAATAGTAAAATGAAATTTCTTCAGAATACTATAATATTCTGTCTGTTGTCGCCCTTGTATGCTATGAACTCTCTGTTGTTTAGGCATAGGATTCTGTCGCTATGTTTTCCCGCTTCCTCTTCCTCCCTTCCTCATGCATATTTATCTTGCTTACTTCCCATCTTCTTAGATAAGAGTTCGCAGTCCAGAAAGCTCATCTCAGAGTTGGTCTTCCTGTTGGGGGGCCACCAAATTGGCCATGTTAGCCATATTGTGTGCAGCCATCCATGCTACAAACTGTATAGGCCTCTCTGATCAATGAGGCTTAGGAGTAAGATCTGGGAGCACAAAAGCTCCCAGGCCAAATGGCAGACCTGCCCTCTCTTGCCTGGACTGATTCAGGGCCTGGAAAGGGAGGCACAAACCTGCTCCAGGAACTTCCTCTAAAAATCTCCTGTTTTAAGACTGGGTTGCCTGGCTCAGTGACAGTGACATGTGTTGGGGGATATATAGGTACTCCTTCACTAGGGACTTTGGCAGTTCCTGAAGCTATGAAAGTGGCTTCCTAGTCTTCCAATTCACACCAGACTTCAAAGAGGACTCATCTTTTATCTCCCATAGACTCAGCAGCTCTTTGCTTCCAATGAATATTATGGAGTGGGTCTACCTGCTGTGCAAGTAGGAGCATTTGGGAAAAATTGCAACATGTAGTATGTTCCTGGAATCTTCATCCCAGGGTGAAATGTTCTTTGCGCTTAATGAAAGTATTCCAGTTCTTTAGACCATTTTCTCAGGTAAGGAAACCAGATGCAGAGGTTGGAGGGCAAATAGGTAGATTATGGGTAGAAATGCACGCTCCGTGTCAGCAGAGACTGATTTTTCATTGCTTCTGTGATCAGAGTATCTCAGAGTAACACAGTCTAAGTGTCTCTTAATCCTCCAGATTAGCAGCAACGTAGCTATGTGTTGGGAAAAGTCCTGTACCAAAAAAGAGGTGCTCAGCTGTAACCAGGAGCCCTTGAATAAGACACAATCTCAGGTCCAGCTCTGTCACTTGTGTGTAAAATGAGAGGTACGAATGATGTTCACAAAAGTCCTCTCTATGAGGCTGAGCCAGTCTAGGATTTATGATCTCGACTCTGGTTTTAACCTATTTCCGATCAATTATGACAGAGTGTTTGTAAAACCATAGCATAGGTACCAATGGGATACCTAGAAGCAGCAAATGTAGATAAGGAAACTTTACAGCAAAAAAGCCAGACTCCCTCCTGTTCTTTTTCAGGGTGCCCTATCTATGAGGACAATGTTTCCATACCAAGTTCCTATACTGGCTAAAAAACATGTACAATGAAACCTTGCTGTCTGAATGATACAGAAATTTACTCCCCCTGCTCCCCAAACGTGTTTATCTCAGCTTTCTCATCTTTAAATAAACTGACGCTATCTACCTTACAGCTATGTTGTGAGAATTAAATGCGTTAATATTTTGTAAAGGGTTTAAAAACACCAGTTCATGATAAATTCTTGTCAAATACATAAACATAAAATGATGATAAGTGCACTTTTAAGAAAGAAGCAAAAATCTCCCCAAATTCTTTTCTTTTTTGAAAGTCTGGGTAGATCAAAGTCAAATAGTTATGTGTGTGTGTGTGTGTGTGTGTGTGTGTATTTAGTACTCAACATTTAGTGTGCTGCTCTGCAAGGGAATTTTGAAATGTCATTGGAGACTAATGGGAGGCACAGAAGCAAAGAGAACATGAGATTTCCCAAGCTAGTTTGACCATGGATTTGTGTTTATTAAAGACCTAATAGTGTCTCAGGGAACTGAAGTGTGTCTATGGGACACAGTTTAAGAAACCTGGCCTAAGATCCATGGACAGCACTACCCAATATATTAATCCTTCATCAAGGTTCTCCTCTGTTTGGTCCTCAGGCTCTCTTTATCCAGAGTGAGGTCTACTACTCAGTGTTCAGTCTTCTAGTTATGCTTCACATTTATCCGTAAACTGCCTTTCAGAGTTATATTTTCACTTAAGGAATTACTTGCTAATTTAGAAAAAGGAGGATAACTTAGAAGGAGTCGCCTTGTTGAAAGAAGCATCGAAAAATTAGTCTCTACTGATCTGGAGCTAGCACTGGCTGCCTTAGTCTAAGAGCATGGCCCAGCTATCTTATCTCTCCCCATTCCCAACCTGATAGTCAAGTGCTCATTTCTTAAGACTCAGGGGTTCCTGGATTAGTGAGAGCCAGGAGCCTGACTCTATGGTACTTAGTGTTGTTTTTGTAAAAGTTAGAAATTATTCTTCTCATATTCCTGATATGACATGCAAACACCAAATGTTCTTACCTGTCACCCAGTTCAATACTCAATAGATCTCCTAGAAAACAGTCTGCAGCTGAAAAATGGGTGCTGAGAAGGAGGTGAGGGTGTGAGGCTAGACCTCTGGGGCAACTATGTGCCTGTAAGCATGTTGACTCAGGCCAGGAACTGTTTAGGCCTACAGAGATTGGATTAGGAATCAGAGCCTCCTGGGACTAAGGATCTAGATGGTCCCTTATGAGCCACAGGATAAATTCAAACATACTAGCCAAAGAGTTAGAACAATCACAGACAGGGCCAACCTCATTTCTCTCTCACATATCAATTAAATCTTCTTATTCACTCTTCTGGAACCAGCATCCCCACAGGTGCCACACTATACATTTTTGCCTTAAATCTTTGCTTGACTAATTTTGTTTCTATGTATTCTGTTAAAATCATACCTATTTTTAAGACTTAAGCTAACATTTTTTTATAGTTTAAAAATATTAAAGCCAAACTTTCTCAATGACCACCTACCCCTCTACATGAGGAGATTTCAGAAATCCCTTTTCTATTTAAGATAGTCTCATCTGCTCTTAGTTCGTCTCTCTTTATTTTACATAATGGATCCTGGAGTAGGTATTATCTCCACTCACTGAAAATAATTTGAGGGAAAGGACTGTGCTGTTTTTATCCATGTCTCCAGCCTCATATTAACAAATTTACGCTAAAAAGAATTTTGCTGAATTCAGTTAGTTAGAATCACTGATCCATTATGATGTGGTTTCCTTTATGTCAAAATTCAACATACATGTGTCTGCTCAGAACCATCATGACTTAGTCTCCTCTGGGTTAATTGTTTTGCAGGCGCAGGTCATTTTCCTCATTCTTCTAAATTACTAAATATGCTACAGTGTCTACATGCTTAAGAATGACGTACAAGACCCTCTTCCATAACATACCGTTGAATGCATGAAGAAGGGGCCATGAACTCTCCAAGTTCCCTTTGAAGAATAGCTATAGGTCTGAAATAGGATTTCTCAGCTTTGGCATTAACTCAGCGTTGTGCCAGATAATTTTGCTGTCTAGCACTATCCTGTATGATGTTTACCAGGGTCTCTGTATTTATCCACGAGATGCAGAAGCTCCTTTCCTCACTGCCACCTCCTGCTGAGATGACCATACACATGTGGCTCCAGACTTTATCACTCCTCACTAAGAACCAGTGACAGAGAGGTTTCCCAGGTTTTGCTTTGAGTCCTGGGATAAAGTAGCTCATTTCTGCCTTTCTAACAACTCAGTTGATCTCTTCTCAAATCCACAACGAATGGATATAGCCAGTTAGCCAAATGCTTTCTGAAGAGTAGGACTAGACAATGAACTGTCATTCACAAGTATAATCAGAAATAGACTATGAAAACAAGTAAAATGAAGGAAAACCAAGGAAAGTCAAAAGGTACTTATATCAGTGCCTTCCAAGTCTTGTTCATGAATAATATCTTTTGGAGAGAGGATTAAAAATGGAGATTTCAGGGCTACTCTTTGGATCATTTATATTGAAATTTGTTTTTTTTTTTTAAAGGAACAGTGCAGGCAGGAATGCAGGCAAACAAGCAGGCAGCCAGGAAGAGAGAGAAGAAAGAAGCATTCTATTTTTAATTATTTTTTTTCATTGTTCACATTCATTGTCCCCCACCCCCAACCTGGGTCCTTGGGGTTTGCATGGACTGTGCTCCCGTGGATGTGGCTTGCTGAACTACCACGGGGAGTATAAATTTGATTTTTTAACAACTCATAAGAAGATTCTTATGATTCTAAGAGTTTGAGAACCACTGTATTAGACAACAATGTTTACTTATTTATTTACCCTTAAAATTATTTTTAAATAACCAGGGACAGTGTATTAATAACACACACACACACACACACACACACACACACACACACAGATACAAACAGACACTAGAACTTGACCTTGATATAATAAAATGTACTGGACCTTGACTTTGTTTTCTCTTTTTAAACTTCTTTTACTACTCCTAAACACTAACACAATCCATATGTTCATGGGGCAAAAAAAAGTCCTAGGCAGAGTGAGAGGTTGGTCAGGTACGCTTGAGTGAGTCTATGAGACCCTAAGGCCTGGTGGGTGTTGGATCCAAGTTGTCTTTCTGGCAAAATGTGGACGCCCACTCTCTTCCAATCTGTTGGGTGTGCTGCTCCTTTTTCCTGATCCAAGAGGATATAATTCTGAGACTTAGAAGGAAAAGTAAAAAGGAAAACAAGCTCACATAAGGTGCTCTTTGGCAAAAGGATAGGATAAAATGCATTGTAATTGTTTCTAAATTAGTTATCTGATTTGGACCTGTATTTTAATAAACCAACGCCCCAAATACTTAAGCCCCAGTTCTCTAGCTGCAGTGCACTGAGCTTCCAACAGCAGCTCCTCAGCTCACAAATGGATAGTGACTACTTTCTAGGCTAGAGGTATATATACATACATATATTTCTTTTTTCTTTTTCTTCCATTGCCTGGCAAGAGTACTAGACACATTGTAGTGGACCTGTCCCTGCTTGCTGACTGGAACGCAGGCTGCACAACCCTGTAGGCCTTATAGTTTGGGCAAAAAGGCATCTGAATATTGACCTGTGTGCTAAACTAGATGGAGAATTTTCCTAGAGTCAGTTAATGGGGGCAAGAGATTATTCGGACACTACATGGACCTTTAGAGAGAGTTCCTATGTATCCTTTATTTCCTGAAAATTGAAATAAGTAGCAATGTGGAGACAGAAAACAGAAAAGGATAGGGGGAGGTCTCTATGGGAAAGACGATCAATCCAGTTTTCCATCGGAACAGTGTATTCCCCCAGTTAAAAAGCAACCCCATCATTAAAACTGCTGAGCCAACACAAGGAAAATGTAAACACAGCTATATTCAGTGATGTGAGACCACAAGAGGCCTACTCTGATTTTCTGCAATAAAATCTGCCCCCTTCCTTATAGATTTATGTTTCTAGGGGCTTTCCAATTTTGTTTTATCAGAGCCCTTGTTTTTATTTGTCAAATAGTTAGGCTGGTGTCTGTGTATTTGTAGATTACAGAGGTGTAGATAAAACTCCAAATGGGGATTCTGAGGCTCAAAGAAGAGGAACATATTTTTTCAGACAGTTGCCAAATGCTGCTTTTATAGATGGTAGAAACTAGAGAACGGAGGGAATCTCTCTTTTTTCCCCTGACTTGTCTAATATTCTGGCATCCTACAAATCTGTATAATTTCTAAGGAAAGGGAAAGTTTGTCTTCCATGATCTCAGAGAAATAAAAGACATACGATATTTTATTCACAAGCAAAGTTTTTCTGGCAAATCTTTTCAGAGTTAGTGGAGTTTATTGATCTTCTCTACCCTCTCTATGCTAGACATGCTCCATCCAAATCAGAAACTGTTTTTCTAAGATGGAATCATTTGCCCCAAATCTTTAGCTACACTGTTTGCCATGTGACCTTGTAGCCTCACCCACAAGACAAAAGTAAACTTTCCCACTGACTTGTGACTTGTTTTGGTCAATGGGGTGTGGATAACAATGACATGTGCCAATTCTACACTTTGGCCTTAGCAGGCATTACTTCTCTCTTCTCTCTGAGAAGAGCTTGCTCCACATAGCTGTATCCTCTCTGCCTGAGATCCAGATGAGCAGATAAGGGACCTGCTGCAAGAAGCCAAGAGCAGCCAGACCTATAGCTTCAGGCAAGGGCTACCTGAGCCCAGCCCCAAATTGCTGACCTGCAGACCTGGTAACAAGAATCACTAATTATTGGTTTAATTCACTGAATTTTGGAGTGAGTACTTGTTATTTAGAAAGAGCCAATAGATACAATGCCCTTAATCCCTTTATTTCCCCTGTTTGTATTTTTATTCTCAGATCAATGTGTTTAGGGGCAAATGGTTAACTTTTCTACAAAATGCTGCAAAGGATGATTATATTGACTCCAGTGACAACTTGTCATTGAAGATCAGCGCCTCAGTTTCTAAATAATAGTGACCCTGGGCATGGGACTACAACTTCCAATCTCCATGTCTGCAGCAGAGTTGTGTGAGTTTTTGTGTGAGATAGTTGAGACTGTTCAGCCCAGAAGGAAATTTGTGACTTTGGGATCCACAGTTTTGAAATTAAGTCAAATTTCTGACACTGTGTAACTTTGGTGGAGCCATTTAACTTCTCCAAATCTCAGTTTCCCTACTTGCTTAGGTTGTTGGAAGTAGAGATAATGAATATAAAGAGTTCAATAATAGTATTAAATAGATGGTAGCTGTTAATTAAATGAGTTAATTCTGTTTTCTGTCTGCATCAGTGATTTGGTCCCTTATAGAGATACTTACCTCTTTCTTCCTGCCGAATAGGTTACCTTCCCCAGGCTCCCAGTGTCTGTCTGATGTTACTTGCCTTCCTTTCCTAGTCTCTACTCAGTAAAGGTCTTTCAGAGAGCAATATGTCAGGCTGCCTTGGTTAGATGTGTCTCTACACTCATCACAACAGCAGTAACAATAGACATCAGGTTCAAACACTATGCATGGATGAGCTCATTTACCCTTAAAAGAAATCCTCTCTTATGGACAGAATTGTGTCCCTCCCAACCCCAACCCCAACCCCAACCCCAATTAATATGTTAAAGCTTTGACCACCAACTTGACTATATTAGGAGGTAATAAGGTTAAATGAATAATAAGGGTGGGACCCTAATCTAGTGGGATTGGCGTCCTTATAAAAGGAGAACTGGTGAGAGAACTTTCTTTATGTGTGCACAGAGGAAAGACCATGAGAGGACACAGCAAGAACGTGGCTGTCTACAACCCAAGGAGAGAGGTCTCATCAGAAACCCTTCTGCTGGCACCTTGATCTCATACCTCCAGCTTCCAGAACTGGAGAAAATGAGTTTTGGGTGATTAAGTCACTCAGTGTGGTGTTTTATTATGGTGTCCCAAGCTGATTAAAATTTTCTATGTGGTTGATACTATCACCATTTCCATTTTCTAGTTAAGGAAATGGAGGTCAAAGTCCTATCTCCTACCTCCAGCAAATGTTGGAGACAAAATCGCATCTCCACAGCCCTACTCCTGAGTCTGTGAATGTTAATCCACCCTCTCTCCTGGGTCAGGGTCAACTCTGACCACCTCAGTCTTTTAGGCTTGAGGCTAAGAGTTCACATGTAGCCACCGACATGTGGGAGCCTGATGCTGAGAGTGCAGAACCAGGCCCCAGCCCAGGTTTCAGAGGTGGAAGGAGACAAAAATGTGGTATTCATATGGGCTTCAAATGTGGGCTTCTTTTGGCCAGAGAAGAACTTTGGACAGCATCCCAATGATATTAGAAGTGAGGTCACCTAGGAAAAGAGACACTCCCTCCCAAAGTGTTTTGGTTTTTGGTGGTAGTAATAAATTCTTTACAATGTAAATAATTCCACTCAGTACATATTTTATCAAGTCACTGCCTGGTGTAAGAAAAGTAGCTATTATATAATATTTATAAATATTAATAAATGTACAATAGGGTATTTTTGAAATACATCTCAGTTTATCTTTCCTTAGCGATTAGTCAAATTCTCCCCCCGCACTTATCATTTTGGCCCTAGAGAAATGACACCTTGGAAAGCAGAAAGAGGAAGGATTGTCAGGAAATCTCTGTCACCCTGGCAAGGCTGAGGATACTCATTGCTTCTGCTCCCAGTGAAGTGTTGAGGAGAGGAGAGATGGACAGACCAAGGTACCCTTGTCCCTCTCTCCCTACTCCTCTAATCTCAGGGTAGAACCTGGCTAATGGAGAGGGAGGTGGTACTCTGTGTGGTAGAAATAGCTAGAGAAGTTTATGGACAATGGAGAATTTCATATATATAATATATGTGGCCCATTTTCCTCAATGAGACCTGGGAGTGCTGGGAGCCTCTGGGACCAATCTTCTGAACCTTCAGAGATTTTCACGTGATGACATCTGGACATTTTAGATCGTGTAATTCTTTGTTTGGGAACTGTCCTGTGTACTGTGGTATATTTAGCAGTATCTCTAGCTTCTATCCACCAGATGTTAATAATACCTCCCCAATTGTAACAACAAAAAACAGATGTTTCCAAATTCTGGATGCAAAATTGTGTTCTCTTTCCCAGAGGAATCACTGTTCTAGGAGCATCCCAACATTTGGCTCCACTCTGGGGTGAACAGTGATAGAGTGAGACTGTGAGTGGATGAGACTTAGGTGAAGCTCCCAGCTCCCTAGGGTCTGCATAAGGGTCTCTAGAAGTTCCAGTTTGTCCTGATGACAGAGGTGCTGCGAGGGCAGTGGTACTGTAGATTTCTGGAAGCAGATGGTTGGGCTCATGGTTGTCAGCCTTAGTTAATGCCAGTCCAGCACAGAGCACACCCCACCTGCAGAGATGAGCAAGAACCAAAGGAAGGTGTGGGCCCATTTATATTGTGGCTCCATTTTTGAGGAAAAGCAGTTTGGAAAGGGATACTCTTGATGACCTAAACATGGTAGTCAGCCACAACCATTTTCAAACCAGAAGAGATTGATGGACCATTAATTGACATGTTTAAATCTTTCCTTCCCAACTACCCAATGTAATAAGGGAATTCCTGAGAAATATGTCAGCAATGAAGCAATTCTTTGTATACCCGAAGAGCAGCGGTGGATCAATGATGTAAAAGTAACAGTAATAATCATGACAGCAAAGAACTTCGTAGCCCAAATAGGTAGCAAATGTCTACTGTGTAATGAGTACTTGCAGGGATCATCTCTCAGCCAACAGCTTTAGGAGGCGGTACTGTGGTCTTCCTGTTTGTAAGGAAGATGAATTTTAGCTAAACTTAGTCCTTGGTCCAAGGTGTCATGGTTGGAAAATGATAAGGTTTGGATACAAACCCAGATTAGAGGACTCTGAGTCCAGGTGTCTCAGCATTCCTCACCTGCCTTCTTATGGCTGCAGGCCTTTGTGTCTGTCCCAAGTCCATTTGTTTATTCCTGGTACCATACTTAGGGAACAAACAGTGCCATTCCACTTCTTTTCTGCAGCAATGCTGAAAAGGAGCATTTCTAATATTTAAGTCCTGTTGGGAACAGATTCCTTTTCCCTTGGGAGCAACAATACCCTCAAGACTGAAAAGGAATTGAAGGGAGCATTTGTTGCAGATTATCCATGGTAAAGAAATTTCTGTACCCAGAGGAACAAAGATCTGTTTGTGTACAGACTGCAAGGGTGGCATCTATGTCACACTGAGTACCATAACAGAGCACTGGACAATGGCCTTGTCCCCTGACCCTGTGAAGTGGCCCTCAGGAACAATGCTTTGTGGAGAGAGTTATTGGAGATGTCTGAGTGAGCACTTCTCACTGCCATTCTTGAAACCGTCAAGGACTCAGCTTTATCAGAGAGAGAGTGATTTACATTAAGATGAATAGACTATTTACTTAGTAATTCATTTATTCCACAATGATCAGTTTCTATTTAGAAACCTCTTTTTTTGGGTCTATGTAGTGTTTCCATGAACCTGAACTTCTGCAGTTTTTGAGTAGGAAAAGTTCACAGAACACAATCATTGGGTATTCAAAACAGCCTTGTTATTTTAAGAAAGAAAATCTTTCTTAATTCTTAATTTCTTCAAAGTAATCTTTGAAGTTTTGTGAAAAATAACAATATTTTGGGGGTAATTCTTGTATTGGTTAGCTTTAATCATGATGAAAATTGATTTCTATTTTCTACTTCAGTGCTGATTGTAGTAGATTGAAAAGGCCTGGGATATACTGACGTACGTCTCACTGAGTAGTGGGTTCTAGTTCTTCACTTGAATTCAGGTTGACTTGTGACATTTCATCCAGGAGAACACAGTGATGATGATGTATGCCAGCTCTGGGCCTGCCCTGTGAGAGCATGAGTGGTTTCTGAATATTTGTATTGGAGCCCTGAGTTTCCAGGTGAGAAGTCTGACCTACCCAGAGGTTGCTATGATGTGAGAAGCATGAACCCCATGGAGGGACCTTGGAGAATGAGGTTCTAAGTGGGGAGAGACAGAGTGAGTAAAGCATTGTGGCATGAGATAGGTTGAAGAAGTCATCCCAGAATCTCAACATGGGTCTTCCAGTCCCTCCATTAGCATCTGCTATGACTCACCTAAGCTCAGCTACTATAGGCCACTGAGTGTAGCGGTAGCTTGTTACTGTAACAGATAAGCAGCTTTTCAACAACTAAAAATTATTATAGCTAATCCTAAGCAACTTGCCCAGTAGACCTTGGATAAAACATTCATTCTTAGAAAGAGTTGGAAGGGGTCATGGAAATCATCAAAGTCTTTCTTGAGGCTGAGGACTAGGTGTTCTTGTACCTGGGAATGTCCCTTGTGACCTCTGACTCCAACACCTTTATGTCACAGAAGAAGAAACTGAAATCCAAAGGTGTTAAAACACCAGGACTCACAGTCACTTTGTTGTAGAGGGAGGGTGTGACCGCTGTTTGAACAGCCATATGACAACTTCTGCAGAGAAGAGCATGTTTTAGTCTTCACATTTCTTATGAAGATAGAATCTTTCATCATCCTAATGTCAGAACCCCCACAAGAGCAAGCCTTAGACCAGGGATTAAAGTTCAGCTCACAGGACAGAGACTTGCCTCTGGCACCAGCACCCAATTGTGGAATGCATCTGGATCAATAAGGGAAGCAGATGGACGAGTTTGACATGTGAGATATGTAGTACATGACCAGGATGGACCCTCCACTAAGAACCAAAGGAATGACACAAGTTGAAGAAGACCACCAATTACTTCAAAGGACAATGTCACCTTGCCCAATCAGGAACTGAAACCTGGTCTGCCGACCTCCTCGCTCCATACCCCTTCCTCACCATGTAGGATTTTCTCTTGAAACCTCAGGCCAACAAGGCGGACAGAGTTAGCCTCCTTTGGCTGGCTCCATCCTCTCTTTTTGCTCCCCACTAATGGTCCCCCAACTTGCTTACTGGCTGTGCCTGTCTGATATGTGGAGCAACCCTGAACCCACGGGGTCTGAATCTCCCTTGGCCGGCTCCAACCCTTTACCCTCTAATGAAATCTCAGCTTGCTCACTCACCTAACGCTGTTGTGGATTCTTTGAGTGACCCAAACCCCACACTTATGTCCTCACCCAGTGCCTACACTCCATTAACAGGGGAGTTCCAAGGAGCTGTGGCCTGGTCCTGGACACCATATGCTTTTCCTCTCTTCCCCTAGCTCATCCAAGTAGAGTTTATTCAACTTCAGATGTAGAGAGGGCACAAAGGACATTGTTGATTTATGTTCAAAACAGGCACTTGGGCTGTTCCCTTGGAGACCCAAAAGGGCAAACTCCCAGGATGGCAGGACTAGGATTCCTGTGTTATCTGCCTTTTGAGTGTGTACCTGGGTTTCTTGGGTCTCCTTGCACTTGCACACAGCTGATCCTGCATAGCAGCTGAAGCTCTGGCTCCCCCGGCACCCAGCACACCTGGTATATTTCTGTGGCCATGTGCTCGGTGTAGAAGTTGATTACCTAGCTTAGCTGGGAAGGGACAACTTACGGGAGATCCAGACATACTACTGCTGACCTTACTCAGTTTAAACTGCTCTTGGTTGGGAAACCAAGAGGAAACATTTCAGGTTTTCACTCTCATTGTCTCAAGGTCTGGAATAAAGTAGTTTCAACTATATTTGCCCCAGTCCTGCTTTGTGAAAGGATGCTTTAACTTTCAGAAACTAGTTTCTAACAATGGAAAAGAAAATCCACCTGTGCCAATGACAACAGTCTCATGTTTAGTGAGAAAATTGGAGGAAAAGGTTAAAAGTGATCTCCAAATGAATAGAAGGACAGAAAAAAAATTATAAGAGCAAAACACAAACCTTAGATGAACAGTTATTTTAGAGTAGCTCAGGGACCATTTACATTAGAATTACATAGGATGCTTTATTAAAAATAAACATTTACTGAGTGAGGATTTCTGAAGGTAGAACTATAAATTTTTAGGTAGGTCTCCAGGTAGGTCTTATGCTCATGGAGGTATGAGATTGATTGCTTTAGATTTATTTTATAAGCAAAGTTCATAAAGCAGTTTCTGGGATGTCAATGCAAATTTTAGCTGATTTGTTGTGCCCTCCCTAATGCCCTGCGTGTGCGCGCGCGCACACACACGCACACACACACACACACACGAATTTTATAAGTTTCTGATGGGAATGAGGGTAAGAGGAGGTGTCTAATTTAAATCTATCTGTGTGGTTTTTAGACCTCAAGACCCACCCTCCTCCTCTTTGCCTTATCTTCTCTCCTTAACATTTCTTTTATGCATGAAACTTCCCTCTTTGGGCTTTCTGGCCACAAGGGAAATTCCCAGGTGCAAGAACATTCAGTCTCAGCCTCAGGAAAGACTCTGATGTGGATCTTTGAAGATGGAGGAACTTAAATATGAAAGGATCCACCAGGTGCCAATAGAGTTGAGTGGGAGTCCCAAAGGGGAATTTGTTTTCAGCATAAATACTAGTAACATAGTAATTGTGAAGCAAATATTTATAGTGTGTTGAGTGCTCTGATCAGCACACTGTTGGCTCTTGTGGCTTGTGGGGTTAGATGCGTCTCAGAATAAGGGAAAGCAAGGACCTGGGGCTTGAGAGCTGAATGTACATGCCTTTGTCTCCCCATCCCTGAGTTTTGGTTCCAGGCCTCATTCTCATTAACCCTTTTGTATCAGACAATATAAAATTTAGACCTGATTAGAAACTTGGAAAAAGACAAAAAACACTTATTTTCATTCCTTAACTACTGTCTAGCCAAATATTGCTTAAATGATACCCATTTAGTTCAAATGCCAAATTTTCCCTGAAGCAATTACCTAAATGTTACAAATGATATTTATACTATAGCTTTATACTGATTAACATTATAATCATATTACCTATAATGACATAGATTATATAACACTAGTTTTAGTAAGTTATAGTCTTATATATTCATATCTATGAAATATTACTGTTATTCAGTTAAAAATAGTTGGATAGTCATAACAGTCACAATCAAATGGCTAACATTGATTGAGCACTTACTTGGCATTTGTCCAGCCTTATGCAAATACTACCTCATTTAATGTGTGCCCCCATTCTGTAAGGTGGACACTCTAGATGCTTTCACATTGCATAGGAGAAAATGAATTTTCTGCATCCAGTAACTGCTGAGATAGCAATCTGAACCCAGAGTCCCTTTTCCCAATCAGCAGCTCACTCCCTCATTCCCTCGAGTTCAGACAAGCACTTTTCACTTTGCCTGGAGCCCTAGATCATGTTCTGTATTTTCCTATAGTGAGTTGTGAGTTATCAGTTTCTGGAGGGCAGGATGTAATTTATCTATGAAAACTTGAGAACCCTAAGCCTATGCTTGAAACACACACAGATAAGTGCTATTCAAATGTCTGTCTAAATCAGTTAAATTCCACCTTCCCAACAGGGTCAGGCTTGCTGGTGACAGCTGCAGCACTTCTTCTCCAATGTGCATTTCCAAGATAGCACTGATTACTTATAAAATGGCGAATGATAGGGGAAGGGCATTCTTGCAGGATTTCTATGCCTATTTTGCCAACAAAAATAGTATTACATTAAATCCTGGTTTCACCAGGATGGTCCCAGTTTAACAGTGTTGTCCTGGTGTCCTGCCAGGTGTGAAATTTTGTCCTGGTTTCCATCACTAGGGTTACCATACCTCCCACTTTGACCAGGAGTGTCCTGGTTTAGCAACACTAAACAGACCCTACCCCCAGTCGCCTTTCCTTACACCCACCCCTGATACTCCAATTGGTCCTGTTTGCAACTCTAACAGTTATGGTAACAAAGTCTAAGCAAGGACTAAAGTAATTATTACCCAAATGCTGGAAAAGTGTTGATCAGATTAAAGATGAATTTCATTAAACTATATTGTCAATGACGAGAATAGTGACCATGGAGTATTTACCATGTACTGGTCACTCTGCTGAACCCCTCACAAAATTCATCTCATAGCCCTGAACATAAGATACTATTATCCTTTTTCTACAGGTGAAAGTTGAATAATTTGCCCAAAGTCACCTAACGAGCGAGTCACGTGGTTTGGATTGACATCCAATTTTATTCAAAAGTTTATGACTTTAATCCTTTATTCACTATTCTAATCAATCTAGCCTTCCCTTCCTCCCAAAAACATCTCTTGAATACTTCCTTAGTATTAAGCCAGTCTCAGGTGAATAATGCAAATAATGCGAAGGCTAGCAAGCCAGCCATGGACCTTGCCCTAACAGGGTTTTGGGGGAAGTCAGAGGAGGAAAGAAGCAATTATAAATTGCTGGTGAGTGCCAGTAAGGACAGATGCTGACAGGCTCCTCTGCTCTTGGGTGCCTTGCTGGCTCTAGAAGTGCAGCTGAATCCTCACAGCCACCCTCTGGGCCACGTGTCAGTAGCCTCATTTGTTCGTGACAATGCTGACTCTCAGAGAGGTCAGAACATTTGCTCAAGGCCACAGGACAGCAAGGGCAGGGTTTCATTCAAACTCAGGTCTATACAATACAAGGCTTGCTCTTTCCTCAAGGACCAAGTTACCTGGGGCCAATGTAAAATAAGATAAAATGGAGGGTGCTGTGTTCTCTACCAAATAAAATAGAATTAAAATATTTCTTTGCCAGACTATCATTCCTTCACATGCTTCTGGGGAAATAAAAGTAAAAAACTGCCGTTTCAATGATCCTCTCTGTGAGAGACATGGAGGGAACACTTAAGATAACCATTCTGCTATAAAGGAGTTTGTAGGAAAGTTATTTCTCAGTTTATATTTTTTTAGATTTCAAACATGTCCTACCTTTGATTAACAGCAAGAATCATTGGCTTTATTTTGAGCAATTATGAACGAGGCTAGTACTAGAAGTTGAAAGAAAGACGAAGAGATCAATATATTTCATTGTGGTACAAAACCAAGTTCTAAGGGGTACTCAGGCTTTAACTGCTGGCTCATTGGAAGTTTCAGGACATTTAATCTGGTCTTCTGATTGGCCTCTATTGTTTGCAAAATAAACACAATAACATGATGTGGCTTCAGAGGTAAAATAAATGATTTTGCAGCTTTGAGAGAACCCTGCAAGAGGAGGTGAGAGTGTTCAGAAGCAATATTCTTTGTTAAGGACAAACAGAAAACTTTTACTTATCCGGAAATACTTACTGGAATTCAGTGCTGTTTTGCAACCACTGTTGAAACAATTAACAGACTAGCAGAGTCTCCAATGTAAGTTTGTGCTTATTGATCTAAATCAGCATCTCAACTGTAATAGAAGAGAAGTTGAATGCATTTATAGAACACTGGAGTTCAATAGCTGTCTTTAGTCCTTTTGAGTTCCTGAAGTTTCATGCTGTAATGATTTTAGAGGGTCCATTAAAGCTTTTCCCCAATAAAAGTCTTTCTCATTCATTCACCCAGCAACATTCTCCAACCTGAGTGTTCTCATGAAACATCACATTTTCTGAACCACTGCCTGTGTTTCAGTAGTCTCATTACATTTTTAAGAACTGTTCTTGTGAACTGTGTTTGGACATGAGACAACTAATTTCCTGCATCATGTGTGGATTTCCAGAACAATGCCAGAGGGGCTAAGAACACTTTTTTCTTTGTTGCCTACAAAAAATGTTTTTAACAGCTGCTCAGGGCCAGAATGTTATCTCTTTCTGTATATTAAAAACACTATGTTTGGTGAGTTCATATTCAAGAAAAAAACGTTCAATTAGTCAAGTGCTTTTGAAGTCTTCTTTTTGAGTTCTGAGCTAGCACTGAAGAATAAAAGGCCCCAACTGACACTGGCCTAATTACCTGAAAACAAAATTTAAACGGAAAAGTCTGGTTTTCCTCTACCCCTTACTCTCAACCCCATCTGCTCCACAATTTTCTCATTAGTTTAAAGTTGGCAATAGCTGGCTGGTGTAATAGATTGTTAATATGTCATGCCAGTGGGTGTCATTTTTATCTGACCAGAACTCCAAACAAATCCAAACTGAGAGAAACAAAGTCATCACTTATTTTTCTCAATACTCAATAAAAGTATTCAGATATCCCAATAATTTAAAAAAATGTGGTAGGGAAAGTGTAAGGAAAAGTTGAAATTGAACAAGACTTAACAATTTCTTGTGTAAGATGATATGCTGTAAGAAAGTTATCCAAGGGAGTTCTTAGCCTTGTGTAATATAAAATTAACGACCTGTGGGTTCATGCTTTAAGTAAAAGTTTATAAACAGGTGATCACAGGTTAGATGGAACCCATGGAGGTGTTTTGTTTGGCCTGTTCAGAAATTTCATAGAATTAAAAGTTATTTCCATGATTTTAAAAATAGGGAGAAAAAGAAAATATAGGTAGATATCATTAAGATGACCTTGAGTTAGGCAAGAATTTCTTAGATGAGTAAACAAAATCATAATCCTTGAAGTATAAAGAAAAGATAAGGTAAAATTTTTTAAAAATGGAAACATGTTTTTGAAACATGGGAAAATGAAAGCCAAGTCATGGATTGGGAGAGAATATTAAAAAATCACGTATCTGATAAAGGACATACAGAGAGATTGTATAAAGAACTCTCAAAACTCAATAATAAGAAAATAAATAACCCAATAAAAATTTAAATAGACATTTCGCTGAAGAAAATATATGGATAACAATTAAACACATAAAAAATGTTTGACTGAGTTGGTCATTAGAGTGTAAATTAAGATCACAACCAGTACCACTACACAATTAAAATGATTAAAATTATAAAAGCAGATCATACCAAGTATTGTCAAGCAATTGGAGCAAATGGAATTCTTCTACACTATCAGTTGTAATGTGAAGTGATACAGACATTCTGGAAATGATTTGGCAGTTTCTTAAAAGATTAACTATTTAGCTATTATATAACCCAGCCATTTAACATTAATTTTTTATCCAAGAGAAAGATATATTCAAAGGTGCACATGCAAGTATTATAGCAATCTTATTCTAGTAGCCTCCAAACTAGAAATAACCCAAATGTTCATTAACACATAAAATGATGAACAAGTTGTGGTGTATACATACAATGGAATGCTATTTGGATTGAACTATTAATACATACAGCATGAATGCCTATCAAAATAATTATGCTGAGTGGAAAAAAACCCAGCAAAATAAAAGCAGACCAAAGACAAGCACAATTTATGACAACCATTCATATGAAATTCTAGTAGCAGAAAACAGATTTGTGGTTGCCTGGGAATGGGGATGAGGGTAAGAAAGATGGATTATAAAGGAACACAAAAGAACTCTTATGAGTGAGAGACATGTTCATTAGCTTGATTATGGTTGATTGACAGATGACTCAATCAACCAACCAATCAATTAATATATCTAGTTGTGTACTTATTATATGTCAACTATATTGCAATAAAATTTAAATATGGGAAGATTACATTGCTCATATTTTGGTGCTGATTTTTCTTAAAAACATGGCCACTGGGGAGCTGCTGCTTTGATTTTGCAGGAGGCCTGTCTTCTGCTCACTCTATCTTAAACAAGCTCTACTTTACGCATGACATTACCTGCTTGCTTTTGACAGTGGCCAAATTACATTTTCCATAAAATGGCTGGTATATGAAGCATATCAAACTTTTTTTTTGCTAGCTTTTCTGAAATAAGCATTGGATTGTTTTGAATGTCCCCAAGAATGTGAAAATCTTTTTTTCCCCTAGACTTTGATTTGGGGTATTTTTCTGGTTTGAACAGTGAACTCGCCATTCTCTTGGCTATGACTTATGTAGGGATAAGATCTTTACAGGTTAGTTTAGATGAAGTTCTGTTGCTTTAGATGGGCCTTAAATCTCATGTAACTAGTGTTCTAAAGAAAGGAGAAGAGAAGCATAGATAAAGGGAGAACAATATATGGTAATGCTGACAGGGATTGGAGTGTTGTAGATACCAGTCAAAGAACATCAAGGATTGCTAGGGAGCACCGAATCTGGGAAGAAGAAAGGAACGATCCTCCACTAGAGCCTTTAGAGAGAGCATGGTCCTGCTAATACCTTGATTTTGGATTTTGAATCTCCAGAACTGTAATTGAATACATTTAAGTTGTTTAAGTCTCCCATGTGAGGTACCTTGTTATGGCAGCACTAGCAAACTAATATCGGTACCAAGAGAAAGACTGAAGATGAGTAATTCTGTATATTGTCATAAAATTCTATAGTTAACCCAACAAGACTGATTTTGGTCCCTCCTTTGCCTACATGGCATGCAGCACACACATAATAGAACAATTGTACTATTATTTAAATTTTTTTTCTTCTCGATAAGAAGGACCAGCTTAGCCTAGAAGATTAGCGAGTCATGTGGCAGCTTCATGTTTGCTGACAGTCCAGGCAAGTGAATCTTGGGCTTGTCTAGCTTCTCTACTCAATGGCAAATCTTTTTCTTTTTTTTTTTCGAAAGGTAGGAATGAAGGCGAGTAAGCGAGTAGGAAGGAAGAGAGAGAAGGAAGAAGCATCTTTATTTTATTTATTTTTATTTATTTATTTTAGTTTTTCACAATGGTGACTTCTTCCCCAGGCTCAGGACTCAAACCCAGGGGTATGTGACTTTCTCCTTTGGAGACAATTGACCTAACTGCTGCTCCACCAGGGCACACCCCAAAGACAAACCTTTATCATTCTCTGTCCTCAAGCAAAGAAACATGACTCACCCCACATGGAAAAGCTTATTTACAAACTGTCCATGAGACTTTACTTCCCCCCTTTCTACATGTGAGTGTGTCTGGGTGAGTTCTGTGTGAGAAATTATGACATGGCACTAATCAATGATGGTCTGTGTTTGATTCTAAGAGCTAACATTGGGGTCAAATCCAGTCTTAAAGGTCTTTAAATAGTAGCAAATTCTGAAAGAATTTCTGCACTCTGTACTTGATCTCATGTCTCCTTTTAAACCTTTTGTCTGTGTGAAATGAAGTCTTTGACTTCTCTTCCTTCATCCTCCAACCTCCCTTCCAACAAAATCAACTACAGCTCCTTTCGCTTTTGAATATCAGTTTCATCCATCTGTTGTTTTGTGACACTTTGTACTCAAAATTAATGATTAGATGCTTTCAAGGAAAATTCAAAATCCTTTATCATTCAATTCACAATCCTCAATCTCCTGTCAACTTGATTCTGTGACATTTATCCATTCATTCATTCATTCATAAAGCTTCATTGTCTATTTAACAAGTGTTGAGAGCAAAGTCATGACATAGGCAGGCCTGGTGCTTGTTCTCATGTGGCTTACCTCCATCGTGGCATAATGAAACACTAAATGTGATGATGCAGTGAAATACCCTGTGTGAGCAGGAATTACAATGGATAGATGTGTAACACAAACTCTAAGGCCAAGAGATACTTTGTGGAGGAAGTAATTTCTAGGTTGAAATCTGACCTGTGAAAAGGAACTAGTCAGAGAAAAAACAAGGGAAATATTTTCTTGATATATGGAATATCATGTATGAAGCCCAGAGGTGAGACAACATAGCATATTTGGTAGCTGAAAGAGTTTCAGTATAACCAACAGGTAAGCTGGGGTTAAGAAGGTGAGGATTGGAGCCAAGAACAGACCAGATTCTGCCGGAATTGGATGTCTAGAGAGTTAGGACTTGGTCCTAAGGTCAGTAAGGAGTCATTTCAGGTTTTCAACAGGGAAGGAAATGATAAGTATTGCTTTAAAAAAGATTATTCTTGCTGTTGAGGACAGTGGGTCAGAAGAGATCAAGAAAAAGAGACTGGAAGCCCAACTGGAGCCTGCAATTCAGATGAGATGGTGGTAGGAACCAGGACCTTGCCAGAGAAGACAAGAGATGTGGACAGATTAGAGATATTTAGATGTCTAATGGGTCCCAATATCTCACATGGTTGTATTCACAACATACGTTCCCCGTCAAGTAAGCCTTGCTCCTTCAGTCCACAGATTCAAATTCTACCCACCTTGATTCTATGTCTACCCTAAGTCATCTCTGACTTTCAATGCCCAGAATCTATATGAATGTTTGCAAGATTTTTTTTCTCTGTGTCCCTTATTTCTCAAAGAGAGCAATGTCAGGTTTTTCCATATCATATTTTTTTCCTCAAAAGAATGGCGAGCATTTTGTGAAGAAACCACATTCCGTGTTGATACATCTTTCCATCCTTCTTCCTACTCAGTTCTTGCCATTTCATTATGTGCATGGTGGATGAGCCATAAATATTTGTTCTTTTGACTACCTATGATCTTGCTCCACTTTCAAAAATTCTCCGGGTGGTTTTCTTTTAAGTCTCATTTTAAATGGCACAGTCAATGGATCTGTGTAGCAATTTATTTATTAATTTGCTTATGCTTTTATTCATTCACTCAATATATACTTATCAAGTGCCTCCTAAGTTCAAGGCACCATTCTAAGGCTGATTCTCTGCTTCCTACTAAACTATCCATTTCATTTTGGATAGAGTATGTTTTGTTTTGTTTTGTTTTTATAATCACAGAGCTAGACCCTTTGTCCTGTTTGCCATGTAAAATGAGGATTTAAAGTAGTGGAAATGTTTTTCTAGTAGAAGCACAGCTTAGCACATCGTATCAAGATGAGCCATCATTTGGCTGGGAAGGAGCAAAGGTCGGGAAAGACTCCTTTGGCTTCCCAGGTGAAGCACTAGCTTCTGTAGTTGGCAAATGGTTTGCCCAAGGGAGTCAAACCTTGGAATTTGAATGTGTACTGGACTGAATTAATTTTGTCCTGTTTTTGAAACAATTCCTGATGTTTATCAGTAGAAGCAGAATTAAACAGTGTCAGATACTACAAATGCATGAATCAGAACAATGTCAGAGTCCTAAGGCAAATTTTTTAATGTAAAGAAAAATATAGGCCTTCGCCACTGTCCCCTCTCCAGTTCTCTGCCATTACCCTGCCAGCAGTGAGGAAGGGATTAACTGTGGTTTGGAGAGAAGCTTCTGAGTCTAAGATTCTTTGACGCTGTGCTTGTTTTAAGGGATTTTTAAAATCTAGCATGGCATCAAAGCTCCTTTTTTGGCAAAGAAGTTGCCATATATGATTAAAAAGGGGGGTGGGAGGTCAAGATTTCTACCAGAAATTGAACAAACAATGTACTGTCTTAAGCTGGTTCAAAATTTCTAATGCATCTGTTTTGTACAGCCCCTATTTCATAAAACTACAATTCCTCATTTGTCTGAGCTCTTTTTGCTTGTGTACTGAAGAGTTACACCCTTTTATTTCTGGCCCTAAGGCACCTTTACAAGTTTGGGAAAGCTTCTTATTTGAAGTCGCAGAAGCCCAAAATAATGTAGCTCAACATTCAGCAAGCTATCCTATTGCTTTACCTGATCAGAACAGTTGTTATAAAACAATCTTCAAACCCTGATCCATTTCCCTGTCAGAGATACCATCTTGGATACAGATACTTTTCCTTATTTTTCTCTTGAAATACCCCAAGTGAACAGATATAGCCATGCAGCATAAATCAGATGTTTTGTTTGTGTGTTTTGTTATTTTTATCTGAAGATGCATCATCATGAATCTGTGGATCAACTTGTAGAAATTTCTGGGTTCTACAGGTTGTTGTGCTAGATCTTTATGTCTCATCAGTGGTCATAGAGCTTTTCTCGATTTGCCTATGCATGATTCAACCTTAGATTTTTTAAAATATTGCTTGTTTGTTTTTGATACCGATAAATACTGTTAGATCACTTTAATTTGCAAATATACAAAATCTTAATTTAAACTGCTTAAATAAAAAAGTATTTCATTGGCTTACATAAATTGGGAAGTTCTGGAGTCAAGGTTAGGCACAGATGGATCAGGACTCAAAGAGGGTTTTCAGGACTCAGTTTCTCCCCAGACTCTGCCTTCTGCTATTGCTGGCTTCTATACCAGGAACAGTAAGTATTAGCAGTTGACAGCAGTGGGAGTACGTCCTCTAATTTTCATGTCTTATGGAAAAAAAGTGACTTTCCTTCCTCAAGATACTTAATAAAATCCTGACTCTCATCAACTAAAATTCTCTTACATACTCATCTCTGAATCAGATGAATCGATTGTCTAGGGGGTATATTGATTAGTGTGGAATTTCTGATGTGGGGAAACTGGACAGGGAATCAGGGCAAAGAACACTACTCTCCCAGCCCACCCCAAACCGTAAAGGAGGAAGATACCTCCTCAGCTCCTATGTCAGGTGGGGAACTGTGACTCCTTTTTCTTTTTCTTTCACCTACAGTAAGACTCAGGCTTGAGTTTAAAGGATATCTGACACTGTAAAACCATTTAAACCTCAGTTATTCAGGTTTGAATGGACTATCATCATATATGTGCTATTTTTATATTAATTGACATTACTTCTGGTTATGGTGGTACTGAGTATTTTTTCTTTTTATTTGTTTTAGTTTTTCTCTTCAGTTTTCTTTCCACTTTATATGATATTTAAAAAATGGCGTATTCTAGGTACATTTTCAAAACTTCTTTTGAAGAGTTAATATATCATTTTGATCTCATTTGTAGTGCTTGAACAAATAAAAGGAATATATTAGTTTTTATCTCCTTAGAAAATTTACATAATTGTTAAAAGAGCTCTGCTAGAATTATCTTAAATGCATCATTTTGCCTGAATTTAAAGTAAGCAGTTTAGTGTACAAAATCATGTAACTGAGAAATCTGGCTTAGTCAAAGTACTTTGTAGTAGCCTCCATGAAATTGAGGCCTCCTACTATCATTTGTTTCTCTTAATCCTTATATGATAGGCTACTAAGATACCACGATCTATCTATGATAACTATTCTTAATGATATTTCATAGCCCTAAAATTCCAGTTATACCACATACATGAAATGTGTGTATAGGAATGAGTAAATTCATACTGCCTCTATTGCTATTATTATTATTCTTCCAACTACTGTTAGTAAATAGTTTTATTAATGTTGCCTACCAACTATTGAGCACTAAATATATGCTAAAAAATAAAGTACTTAGATTTATGATTTCAGTGAATATCCTCAACAGCTTTATGACATAAGTAGTATTAGTCCTATTTCTGGCAGAGGAAATCAAGTTGAAAATTTCTATAAGATTTCACACAACTAGTAAATTATAGTCTTGAGATATAAATTCAAGTCTATTTAATTTGAAAGCTCTTTTGTGTTGGTCCTATTCACTGATAGCTTTTTTTTTTTTAAGTCTATGAATCAGAAATAGTGTTTTATCTAGTCCCTTTTCATAGTCTTCATTGGTCAGTTGTGGAGAAGAGTTTCACTTGGATTATGTATAATATGTCCATGATCATCCGTCTTGAAACGGCACCAATTTTGTGTATCAGATAGGTCCTATGTTGTTGCTGCTTCTCGCATTTAGACCTTTGATTATCTGTGAATCCTCACACAGACAAACCATCTGTAAATTTTGCTACCTGTTCAATTGTTTTGTCATGCCGAGGAAAGAAACTATTAAGGTTATTGATTAAGATGAGTTTGAAATAATTGTAGTGTTCATAAAAGCTACATATTTTTCAAACTCTATCTTAATCTGTGGATATATAGGGGTGAATCAATCTTTTCTCGGGCTTTAGCGTATCAGTAAAACAGGAAGCCCTCTACTAACAGTAAGCTCAGAGGACCAAAGGCTGGCCATGGAAAGAGAAAAGCCTTTCTCAAATCGGTTTAAGTAAGAAAGATAATTTGGGGAGGCAACTAACATAATTGAAAAGTCCAGGCATATTTACCTGAAGGCACAGCTAGATCTAGGGACTCAAATAAAATCATCAGATACTTGTGTCCATCTTTCAGCTCTTCCTTCCTATCTTGGTTTAGGAGTCAAGAAGTTTCTCCCCTTAAGTGACAGAATGGCCACCAGAAGCATCAGCTTTCAAATCAGGCAGCAGGACAGCATCTCTTTCTTAAGAGTTCTAGCAAAAACCCTGAGGATGACACTTTGACTTGACTTGGGTCACCCAAACACCTCCTGATCAATTACTAAAAGCAGAGAAAAGAATTACTTAAGTCTGGATTGTGCACAGACCTCTGGAGTATAGGAATGGGATGAATCATAAAAGAAATGTATAGAAAAACAGTTTTCTAAAAGAAAGCCAAGAAGAAGGGAAATAAAAAAAACCAAACAACCAAAGAAAAACACCAAGCATCCACCACCATACTTTTTCTAGAACTCAATTTTTCCATTTGGAAATAAACTCTAGGAAACTATGCCCCGCGGTAACCGCTGATTTAGGGCAACAGACAGAGAAAGGTGTGATATATGGGCTGCTGCCAGACATTGGTTAGTGTAACAGATATTGGCTCTGGGCATTCTAGTTGTTCAGTAAGCCTGGAGACTATGGTAACTGGGAGTGTGTCTCAATAAGGGGATGTGTGCAAGAGAAAGATCAGGCTAAGGATAAACAGACTGATTTTCTAACATTCTTTTGGATTGGTTATTAAACAAGCTTTTAAATATTTCTAAGGCACTGCTGGGTTGTACTTTCAAGGTGTGACATTGGAGAGAATACTATACCAGTGACCAGAAAATAAGGAGGAATCAGCAAATTACATTAGAAAAATACAGGATAATTAAGAACAGGAGTGATGTGGGTAGCACTGAGTTAATTAGAGATCTTCTACAAGTGTATGGATACATATATTTCACAGAAATAACTTTTTCACTAGTTGTGTAAAAATATTCTTTAATCCATGGTTTATGCACCAACATTTTTAATAAAGTAGAGGAATAACAAATCCCAAAGACACATCTCCCCTTCCCAGTGGTAGAAAGTGAACCTCAGTCACTCTGATATAAAAAGCCAAGAAACCTTTGGTTCAGAGCAAGGAAACTTGAATATGCATTGCTAGATAATAGCACAAAATACAGATTATCCAGGAAAGTAAACTAGAGGACCTCATCCTGAAAGAAAAATCCAAATTGTAGAAAAGCTCTGAGAATGGAATACTTATAGGTCAAATGAAAATTCTTATGACTTTCCTAAACTCAGATATTTAATTCAGTTTGATGTTCTAGAAAAGCTCTTATTTTCCAACTTTAAAAGACAGGGAGAGAGAAAAATGAAAATATGTCCTATGTTCTGGTTTCCTGCATTATGGTTAGTGCCAGAGAGCTGGGCTCTAGGGCTAACTGATGCCATCTGGACTAGGTGTTCCAGCCTTGGTGGGCAGCCCTCAGCACAGAGTGAAGGCAGAACCTCCTCCATCCTGCAGCAGATGTTAACTAAAGTATCTCATCCGATAACTGTCGAAATGTAAGATAAGTATGGAATATGGGATTAGAGAAGAATCATAGTGCCTCAGACATTTCCACAAAAAAAAAAATGGATAATATAAGGCTAGACCTTGGATGATCTGCATCTCATTAATCCCCCCTTTCCACAATGGTGGGTGGGCAGCCGGAGATGTGGGCTGCAGATGGGCGGCACACTTGCCTGGGTTTTTGTTCTAGTCTCCTGGCTCCTCTTAGCACCAGAAGTATTCATTTCCTGGCATGAGTAGGGATTTGAATTTGCTTTTTAGGTTGCTTAGGTGATGGGGTCCTAGACTATTTGAAGGGACTGATGGGAACCCACTGATATGAAAGACTATAGCTGACCCAGCCTCCCAGCCCTATTTCTCCAAGTCTGGATTGCTGGCATAGCCCTTAACTGACCTCATCTTCTTCAACTCTCATACCTCTCATACCTGATCCATTGTGAATATTGCTTCTGGATTTATTTTCTTAAATCACCATTTATAGTGATGAATTCTGTCTCAAAAGTTAGCAAGGCCTCTATTTCTAGGAGAGCTTTCAAATATCTTCATCTTACAGATGCTAGGGTCCCATCCTGTGACCTTCAAACATTCTGCTCATATCTCCCTCCAGATATTTACTAGATTTTTCCCCTGACCTGGAATGTTCCTTTTGTACTAACTCTTTAACCACCATCCATTTGTCCTATCCCAAGTGCCCTAGCTCTCAGGGAATTCTCCATCAAGAAACTGCTTAAGTCACACAGTATACACACTGGTTCTAGGACAATTAATGATGTCCTATTTTGTCTTTTAAAAAAAATTATTGGAATATTATACACTTATCTTGATGATACTATCAATGTCTTCCTTTTTTGTGTCTCCCAGGCAGATGAACAGAGACTAGATATTTAATAATTATTTATTGGCTACATTAATTCATGACTAATATATATTGTACAGCTTTTAAAAATATTCTTGTTATTTGAGCAAAACATAGGCTAGAAAAATTGCAACCTACCTCCACGATTGCTATTTCCAAATCTGAATTTGATCTACTCACAGGACAGTGGGCCCTCCCTATTGGTTTTTTAAATAAATTTTTATAAATTTATTTAATTTATATTATTTTTATAACATCATATGAGTTCCTGGTGTGCATCATTATGAATCAATATCTGTATGTATAGCATTAAGTTCACCACTGAGTGTCCAATTTCATCCTTGACCATACAATTATCTCCCTTTACTGTACTCATTCCTCCTCGCCCTCCATTTATTTCTACCCCCTTTTAGTTTTAATCTGAGGCAAGAAAAGATGCCAGAAAGGGCTTTCATGAGCAGAATATTCTGAACGTCTATCCTCTGTTTAGAAACCTATAATGATTTCCTGCTGACACAACCTTAGTTAACAACCTGTCTCCTGACTTCACTGGTCTCATTACTCCTTGCTTTTATCAGTTCCCAGCAAATGTATGTGCCTGGTTCTTACCTCATTTATGGGGAGGACTGATCAGCCAGCCTTTGCCAACACCCACCCCCAGTCAGATGGCAGCTTTCCCTGCCTCCTGGGCACAGAGCTAGGGCCTTCTGAAGTTTTATCTTTAAAGCCATGTATAAGCTCATCGTAAGCTGGAGCACCAAAAGTGGGAAACAGACCTCTGATTTACCATTCGGTGTCTGTGACTTGTGCAGATTAAAAAAATAAACAAAAGCAGGCATACTTGAAGCATTAAAGGCACATCAATTACTTCCAGCTTGTGCTATTTCCTTTTGAACTCTCCTCTTGTGAATATTATTGTCTCCCTGACTCTGAGTATCTCTGCCCTTTCTGGGGTCTGAACCACCCTTCAAGAGAATCTCCACTAGGAACAGGAAGTCAAGGAAAGTGGCAGTCCCAGAGGCCAGCTGGGACCCTGCTGGTTAGCAAACCTGCCTGCCATTCCTTCCCATAGAAGGTGCTAATGCCACACCAGATCAGGGTACAGAGTGGGTGGCCCTGACTCTCAGTGGTCCAGCACCATAAACTCTCTAATTGGTGGTCCTTGACTCACAAGTAAGGGACCTGAAAGTCCAGAAACAAAGCGAGTGACAGTAATTCATAAGATGAACAGAGGCTAGGTCATATCCTCAGGTCTCACTTTAAGCTTGGATAGCTAAGCCTTGTTTTACATTTTGCTTTCCTTTGATTAGAGTCAGCTTCAAGAAGGAGCAGAACATTACTGGATCCTTGGGTGGTCAGGGTCAAATCTTCAGGTGTGATTTTGCCCTGGGACTGTTCAGGTCAACCCCCGTGTTCTGTGAACTTTTCTGGGACTTCAATCTTATGGCCAGGACAGTGCCCGGCTCATGGTGGAGCTGAGAATTTGTAAGATATATAGAGGTCAAAAGAGCATTAATATTGAAAGAAATCTGTGAAGTCAGTTGTCCTTAGAGGAGAAAACAGGTCCAACAAGTTATGTAAAAATCCTTCTTGGATTTTCTTACTCATTCACTGGTTCATTCTGCAAATATTTGCTTCATACTTACTAGTGCAGGACAGAGGGTCCCAAACAGGGTTAGTTTGTAGCAGACCTAGGACCAGAATGCAGGCTCCTCATTCCTGGCCTGATATGTTTTCCCTACATATACAGTAATCTAGAATGTTAATTAATGAATTGACTATCAAGCACCTACTAAATTCCAGGTACTGTGTACAGGTGTTTGACAGAATTTTTTCCATTCATTTTCATACCATTCTGAAACAAATATGATGAAAGACCTAAGACCGAAAGAGAGATATGGTTGAGTTAGAATTGAGTTGGAAGTTCATCTGATGGCAAAGCTCAGGCTCTTCTCACTGTGGCACATTTACCTCTCAGTTGTTCCCAAGACTCCATGCTTTAATGGGTTACCTCACTCCCCACCAATGGTTCCACTTTTTTTTTTTTTTTGAACATATGGCTATGATCTTACTTCCCTTGCTCGGTGCATTCTTCTTTCTCCTTCTCTACCTATTCACTCCCATTTGTCCCTTGGGGTTCATGTCTTGATTAACTCATATTTCAGGAATGTTTAGAGATGATGAAATCTGGCCACCAAGGTTTCACTTAGCTGATTTTACTATTTAGAGAGCCATCACTCTTTCAAATGCATTTTATTTTGTCAGGTACCAACAAGTCCAGGTCAGACTGGTAAATGGTATCACTGCATGAATGTTAAGAAAAATAAGGAAAACCTTGACCTGTCTTTTTTCCTCTTGTCTGGAAAAATTGCTACCGGCCTGGGGGACACTTATTTGCTACTATTCAGACAAGTCAGGGAACATTCTGAATTATCAGATGTTCAGATGAGTAGGGTTACATTACCTGCATCATCAGCTTTCAAGGAATTAGAGTGAAATGCCCTTAACACAAATACTGTATAAGCATAATGTAATTTTCTTGCTGTTTTGTGCAGCAGATCCTGTGAACACCAATTATCGCTTGACAGGAATTCAGGAGTTATAGAAAGAGCCCTGGGAACCAGGTAACTCTTCCATTAACCTAAGTGGCATTCAGCCTTTCACTTCAGAGTTCCATTTCCTTCTCTGTAAAATAAACACATTGGATTTGATTCAGTCTGATATACATCTTGTGTGAGTGTTATCACTCTGCACTCCAGGACCTGAATCAGACATCACAAATTGATTGTGGCACCTTTTCCTTTGATCCCTGACAACCTCGGGATCCTTCTAAACCCCATGCTCCAGCAGCAACCTTCAGTAGATTGGAGTTGGTACCTGAGATTAAATGTATTTGCTATCTTTTAGCTAAATGATATCCAGATCATTTTATGAATTGCTTTAAGTAAATGATGGATGAAAAGCTACATGGTAGATAATGTGTAGTATTATCAAGGACTAAGTATTTGCCTATTCAATTGACTTTTTTTTCTTTTCCTTCAATTCACTAATACCGAGGCCTATTATGACTACTGAAACCTGGGTAGGACTTATAGCTAAAGTCCTGGATGGGTAAGTTCAAGTGACTGGTTATAAGTGGGCTCTATGCCTAAAACATAGCTATGTGCTAATGTCTTTTTGAAGCATAAATAATCAAACCCACATCTGAGTTCCTTCAGCCCACAGTAGTAGGCTGGGCTGTTCATTCTATGTTATGGCTAGTGGAATGTGGATTATAAGCCCATTGGAGTCAGGCAGAAGTTTCTGGTTATCTTATGGATGCACAACTTGATTCCACAATAGGCCATTTAACCTCCTACAAGTTACTTAACATCTCTGTGCTATAATTCTTAATTTATTAAATAGATCTTGATCTCAAAAAAAAAAAAAAAAAAGGTAATCAGTCACTGCACTAACAAAGTTAGTTTATTTGGAAAAAGCAATCTCAAATCGAAACACAAGGGTACTTCCCAGATCTGAAGCCAGGACCCTCTTAAAAGCTTTAGAGGGCCTCTTACAGTGCAAAAAGGAGACTCCTCCTTTCTCCTGCTGAAATGTAGAAGCTACAGCACTTCCCACTGGAAGTGTAAGGTCATGTAGTTTCTGATTGCACATACATGGGAACTCTCTCTAACTTCCTGACTTAATTTTAGTAGGGTTTCTGTATATTAATTTTTCACAGGGAAACAATAATAGCATATACTGGAGGGATTTGTCATGAACATTGAATGAAATCAATTATGTAATGGCTTAAAACACTGCCTAGTATACTATGTTGTTTTTATCATTACAATGGCCTGATGAACACAGGTGCCAATGCATGTTGACTGATTTAGTTTTAAATGACCATCAGTGGTGAGATCCATTTTTGTGGGGACCCATTCAAGAATTATTAGAGAGATGGTAGGGAGCTGAACAGGGCAGAGTTAGTACAAAATAGTCTGGATCCAGCTGCCTCGAAGTCTGCCAGGGAATGCTGAAGGGAGTCATGTGGCAAGGGAGGGCGCTCTGCTCAGGTTTCTTGACCCAGAGGACATTTTTATTCTTTTAACTAGCTAGAGTCTTCCACTTTCTGAAGCATATTCACAAATCCTGAGAGTACTTTTGTGAGAGCACATCATTTTTATTACGTGTCCTTAAACAGTGAGCTCAAATTCCAGGCAGTAGTACTCCTGTATGACTAATTAGGAGAGGCCGAGGTCCAGGAAATGTGAGTGACTTGCCTAAGGATATGCAGTTGTGGAGGCAAAATGGTCTCAGACTTCTAATCTTTACGAGCTTGCCCAAGCACCCTCCTTCTTGTTCCTCCAGAGGTATATTTCCTTTTAAGGTTTCCCAACAGTTTTTTTTCTAAACAGCATCAAGAAAAAGCAATTTTTATCCATTCTTTCATATAAACAATGAGTTTGATAAGGGCCTTTTATCTTTAACAAATCCTCCAACCTTATGTCAAGTATCAGATTTTTTATGGTTATAAGAAACCGTAAATGTAGAAATAAGCAAAAATACTCACACAAAAAGAGTCTGCAAAGCATGCCGGCACATGACTGGAAAAAGAGGACAGGGAACAGCGTATAATGCTTAATGAAACTTATAAGGGGCAGAATTGGGTTTTTATTTGAAACCAAATCTGCATTTTGCTGCCAAATAAAATAAAACTAGTATGAAACAGACACAAACCACTGATCCTTGGATGGGTTTCCCCAAAATCTTAAACCTAATTTGAAATCAGGAGTTATGTTGTCCTTAAAAACCAGAACAAAACAGCAATATGTGCCTTCTGAGCAGGCATGGCTTTAGTTTCCTTTCCTATAACAGGGATAGCTTTGCACGGGGCCATTATCAATTTATCCCCAATTTTTCTGGAGACCAGAGTAAGAGATTCATTTTTTAAAGATGAACCATAACCAGAAACTAGCGGGCAGGGGCCACTGTTCTCACTACATGATGGTTTTCAGCAGGTGAAGATGATCTTACTCCAAGGAGAGCCATAAACTGCTTTTTCCCCTTTCTTAAAAGTTTTAAATCACAAGTAAGGGTTCCAGTGGTGTAAGTAGTTGAATGGAGAGAACATGGAGATTGGGGATGAGATAGCTATGTTGAACCCTTTCCAAAATGATCACTCAGAGGGAAAAAGCAAGAGGAAAAAGAGAAATGGAGTAGATACAAAAAGGGTAGTGAAGGCATGAGAAGATACAAGAAAGATAAAATTGGTCTTAGAAAACAGAGGGAGTGGTTTCCAAACCCCAGAGTTGTTTTCAACTCCAATCTGTGAGGTCTGGCTGAACTTCGTGCTCTAATAAGTCATAAGATGCTCCCATGTCTTGGCAAAGAGGGCGCTCTATTTTTTGGATCAATTCTTGATTAAATAACCCTCCTTCCTTGCACTGCTTTGATTGAATGCTTGTTTCTTACAACCAAAGGGACTTTGAATTCATGTAGTTTTCTCTAGTTAACACATAGGTTGTTGGCTCATTCCAATAATCAGCCAGCATTCTTTTACTTTTTTACATTTTTCAGATACTATGCAAAATATTTTATGGAATGATCTTATTTAAAGCCACATAAAAACTTGGGTCAGTACATACATCTTAGTATACACAATGATCAGTAATAAACACTATTTTAACACAATTTTATAGAGTAAGGATGAGAGTAAGAACAACTGATCTGACCCAAGGTCACACAAGTAGTACATGACAGAGCTACTGATGTAGCCCGGAACTGGCCAAATCATTTAATATTTATGTTTTTCTTTCTTTTTCTTTTAGAGGATGGAAGCAGGTAGGAATCAAGGCAAGTAGGCAGGCAGGGAGAGAGAGGAGGAAGTGTTTATTTAGTTAGTTGTTCATGTTGTTTATTCCCCTTGGCGTTAGGTCACAAACTTGAATCCTTGGCTTTATGTGGACTGCACAGGGACCGTGAACAAGGTTAGAGCTGCAGTTTTAACACCCAAGCCACTAGGGCATACCCATTTAACTATTCTTCTCTCAGTTTCCATACTGTAAAATGGGGACAACAGCACTTTTTAGAAAGAAATGTTTTGAAGGTCTAAGGTCATACGGCTATAAAAGTGCCTAATACAATGCCTGACACTTAATGCTCAATAGATATTTGTTACAAATAACAAGGCAAATGTTCTTAATTGGGGTTTATAGATAAGCTCCAAGAGATCTGTTTACTCACCAAGTTACACATAACATTTTTGTATATCTCAATATCCATTATTTTCCCCCTTCTCCTCTGGGGAGAATATTTGCTTTCAAGCTCTCACAGGAGTCTGTTATCCTCCGTCCACCTCTTCAAAGTTAAAAACAGATACTTTAAAGGAAGCTTAAGATTTTTCTTTCCCCAGTTCATTGCTTTCCAACCTCAAGAGGTAAGAGCTTTACAGTCATGATGAGTTATATGTTTTCATGTGATAAGAAAAAAAGATAAATGCTTGACTTTTACATGGGGAGTTTTTGACTATATTCAGCATTACTTCTCTCACTTCATGATCACTGGGCTATCTCCTTGGAAGATGGTATCACCTCATTTGAGGTGAGGACCATTTTCGGTCCTCCTTTTCAGGCAAAGTAAGTCCTTACATGTACACAGGTCCAAGCCTCACTGTTCAGGTTATTGTAGGGGATGATCAGTTCGTCTTTTGAAAAGTTCTTGTTTGACCCTTGCTGGTGGTAGTTTTTTAAGAAGAGAGAATTCGGAGGTCAAGTTTCCATCTGATATCTCTCTACCTCTCAATTGAATAGTTTATCAGTGTTTTATCATTCTCTTTGATTACACACACACACGCACACACACACAGATAGTAGTGAAAGGGATAAAAGTTAGGAAAGTGGATAAAGAGAACTGCAAAGTCAAGGATAAGAGATTTTTGTTTCTGTTTTTGATTTTTCGTATTTTTAGGGCAAGTGAAACCCAAGCATGCTTGTTAGGAAAATGGTAGGAAGAAAGAGGACAAACATGAATATGACAAAGTAGTATCTTAAAGAGAGCAGGAAATAGGTAATACTTACACATAGAGGTGGGCCTCAGTCCTTCTTCTAAGAAGTCTAAAACCAGACCCAGAACAAATGCCTGACAGTTTGGATTGGAAAGAGAAGTTGAGGGAGCCCACCCTCATCTGTCCATACACTTGACCTTGGAGAGAAGCAAGTGGAGGTTGGAATTGGAATCTTGGAGTGGAGCAATTTTCAGGGATGACAAGTGTCTACTACTGAAATAACCTCACATGCAAAGATTCCCTTTGTGTATCTGCCTCCTGGCAGCTGCCCATGAAGTCTGACTGGCAAGGAATACAACTGACAGTATTTTATTATTCTGTCATCATTTCTAAAGAGAATAATCATTATTTAAAAAGTAAAAAAAGTCATTGTCAGAATAGTTTAAAACAGATTTTTCCATGTTCTAGTTCCCGCCACACCTCCCGGCTCCCCAATGTTCTTTAACTAAATGAGCTATTCCATTGACAGACCAGTACTGGTCCTCACAGAACAACACATGCTGTGCTATCTCTGCAAGTGCACTCCTGATGAACTTGGAGTCATACATCTGCCACAAAGGACCTGTGGTTCCCCAGCAGCTGACGTTAGTTGAGCACTCTGGTTCATCTCTACCATAGCATCATGTTTATTAGAGAGGCTGCTGGAGAAGCAGAGAATTACACTTTTATGAAGTCTATATAGCTCATTATAATGCACCCCCAACTATTCTTTTCATCAGCTTATGTTATTCTAAGACTGTTTCTGCAAAGTGAGTATTTGGATTAAAGCCAATGTCCATCCTCACTTGCCCTGAAGCCATTAATGTGTCTGAACTAAGAAAGGATGTTCATGATACCACCACTCCAAGCCTTTGTCTTTGATTTGAAGTGGAGATTGGCAAACATTTTGTGTAAATGCTGAGTAAATATTATAGGTTTCATGGGACATATGATCTCAGTTGCAAGTACTCAATTTTAACATTATAGCACAAAAGCAGCCAGAATACTTAAATGAATGAACGTGATTCTGTTTCCATAAAACTTTATTTACAAAAATAGGTAGTGTGTTGGATTTATCCCATAAACTGTTCTTTGCCATCCCTGGTTTAAAGAATGGGTGAATGAACAGTGGTGGAAGACTTGTAGAAATTTGGTGATAGGCATGGTATGTTATCATATATTTGATGAAGAGTGAACCTGCACATCTAAAACATATATTGTTGTGAATTAACACTACTTCAGAAAGTGAGAGTAAAATAAAGATGTGTGTTAGCATGAACACTTTAGGGAACTAATAGATGTAAGCCAGTGTCTTTCCATGTGCTCACTTCTTAGGAGAAAAAAATAACTTAAACATTTTGTAGGGCATTTATTTCTTCTGAGACAACAAAATGGGATGTTCCTCCTCCTAAAAGATTGCATCCTAAGTTTTTAGATTCCTCTCTGCACCCAACCAAAAGTTGATGTGTGAGAGGGTTTAATGACTAAATATTGCTGAACGAAGGTATCACTTATCTGCAAACACAGTCTCTTCTTTAGAAACTGATTTACCCAGATATTGAGTTGATTCTAAGAGATATAGAGTAAAAACACATTTGCTGACCTCCGTTTCAGAGATCAAAGGTTAAATTCATACTCTGTAGGATGATTCTGTTAAATCATTCTATAGCTGCCTAGTGACATATTTAATATTTCTCTCCAAGTTTTTCAAGTGTTCTTTGTGTTCTGGAAATATAATTTGAAGTCCCAGCGGGAATTGGACTTCATGAGTCTTAGAGAGCTGAAATTCTTCTCCATCTATATCCAGCAACATGTGGTTAGATGGGATAGATGTAAATTGCAGGGATTTAATATCTGAGTCTAGTTATTTATCAAAGATTGAAATTAACATTTTATACTAGATAACCAAGGGTTGTGTAAACCATACATAGATAAAGAGTCAAATTGTCTATTTTGATATACTCAGTGTTAGGTTGAATAAACATGTCCTAAATTGTAATGCCCAACAATGACTGAGTGTCCTTAATTGCTTTACTTCTAAGCAATGCCTCAAAACAGAGCCACAACAGCTAGAAAGTTAACAAAACTGTGTAAATAAATTAGCCCAACCCCAAATTGATTTTTAAAAAAAAACAAGCAAATTTTCTGTTCTTGAATTTTAAAGTCATACAAAATCCTTCTGAGAAATACCATTTGCTATGTGCCTAGAAGGGAAGCCGAAGCAGATACTGGTGAACACGATAATGCCTTCCACAACAATCAAACTGCTGTTTTTCTGAAGTAACCAAAGAGCTCAGAGAGACATATCAGAGTTAAAGAGAATTTAGGAGGAATTTACTAGCTGGTGACCATAAGGAGTAAAACAGATACAAATCATATGGTTCTGAACCTAGATAGTGCAAGGTATTTATAACTTAGTGTTGTTTTTGTAAGTGGTTACATAAGTAGAGGTCCCACCCTAAACATAAGTGGTTATAAGAGTAGAGGTCACACCTTAAACATAAGTGGTTACAGGAATAGCCCAGCAAAAAATGAATTTTCTCTAGTTCCTTGTTTCACTGTTAGAAGGGACTGGACAGCTCCCACTGCTTCCTCATTGTCGTCTCACTGCCCCAACCCCCACAGCTTCGAAAACCTGATTTGTTACCATCACTCCACTGGAACAACACTTTTTGCTTTTTAATCTTTTTCTTACAATGACCTCCTGGATTTCTATCTAACCATATTTTCTCTTATCATTTTCTCCTTGGTCTCTCTGTAAAATTTTACCCAAACTGTAATCCCCTTTTGCTTTGTAGGACAGCATTTGCATCATTTTCCTGCTTTTCCTGGTCGCTTTCCACTCACTTTTGTTTAGTCTCCTTTACTAATTCATCCTCCCCTTCCTCCTGCTCAGTGTATAGTCACAGGCTCCTCTTTGCATCTCTAAGTACTTTCCTGAGGATTTCTGCTGTTAGCTCTGAACATGTAACTCATTATCCGTTTCTCCAGACTTCAAACTGCACGTTAAAGTTTCTCTTGGACTCACCTGCACTTTTAAATAAAACATAAATTCATAGTCACTCTGAAAAGCTAACTCTTCTCCTGACCTAACCATTTCTGTTAATGGAAATTTATCAGTTAAACAGTTATGATACACATGACAGAATTCTCCAACTCAGTTGACCTAAAAAATAATGAAAATTAGTATCTTAAGTAGTAAGAGGTCTCAGTGAGGCTCTTGGTTATGGTCTGCTCTTTAGGTCAGTTTTGGCTCCTCTAATGGTAGATTGTGATAACTGCTTCAGTGATCATATTCATATTCAGCCTCCACAAAGAAAAGTCAACTCTTTTTTGTGTGATGAAATGTTCCCATAAGTCTTCCTAGCAGTCTTCCCTTTGCATCTCGAAAAATAACAATAACAACTTCATTAATATATATAATTCACTTATGTGAAATGTACAATTCAATGTTTTCAAATATATTCACCTAATTGTGTACCCCCCCCATCCATTTTAGAACATTTTCATTGCCCCCCCAAAGAAATCCTGAATCCATGAATAATCATCTCCTCTTTCTCCCACCCCAGTCCTTGACAGTTGCTAATCTACTTTATGCCTCTGAATTTGCCAATTCTAAATGTCTTGTTTAAATAGAGTCATATGATATGTTGTTTTGTATCTTCCTTCGTTCATTTCACATAATGTTTTGAAGCATATCCGTGTGGTACAATAAATCAGTATTTCACTTTTTGGGGGGTCAAATATAATATTCTATCATACGGTTATTTTGTTTATCTAATCCTCAGTTGATGGACATTTGAGTTGTCTCCACCCATTTATTTCTTTTTGCCAAGAATTTCACTAAATAATCACACTTAATTGAACCACCAGCAAGAAAATTAAGCCAACTGGTGTCTTAGATGAATCAAGAACTAGACTGAAGATGGGTGTATCTTCTCAGTATCAGTGTCTACTTAGAGTAGAGGGAATAGTTTAAAAAAGAAAAAAGGAGGAAGGGCGGAATGTGGAATAGATAAGAACATGGTGGACTACAGGTGGCAGCCAGTAATATTTTTAGGCCTGAAACTTTGGCTATTTCTTCTTCATGATCCAATTGGTAGCCAAACATGTGTATTTGATTTCTGCAGTTTTCCACATGTTCTGTTCTCTATGTTTCTTCTCTCTCCCTCACTTCCTATATGTTTTCCCAATCAGGATCATATTACTTCTCATCTGAGTTTGTCCCCAACAACCTCCTGCTTATTCTAGTCTTTCTGTCCTGTCCTTTCCCCTTTGATTTCATCTGACAAACCTTGGAGAGCAAACTTCACAGCATATATATCTACAACAATATGTCATAGCTCCTGTGCCACAGACTCATTGTCTATAAAACAAAGTTCAAATTCATTATTCACACTTTTAAGTTTAGCCTCATCATAACTTTATTCTTTCAAGTTATAAGTTCCTTCCTATGTTCATGAAAATTCTATCTATTCTTGAAGATACTCAAAAAATTTTTGACCTGTTGTTAGGTGCCCTCACAGTTTTAATATTTATTGAGATTAGTCCACTGATTCCTCATGAGAAATCTATGAGAGTCATACAATATTATTATCCTTATTTTTAAAATGAGGAAATCAGAACTAAGTCCCCAGGACCACCTAATCAGTAGATAGTAGAGTAAAAGCTACGTTACTGTGATTTGCTTAAGTGCTCCATGCAATTATTTTTTAATTTCTTACATGTCATCTCCTTCTGAAAGCCTTTCCTAATAACTATCATCCTTCCCCTATTTCCCCTCTCTACCACTCACTCTTCCCTCATTGATTACAATCTCACTTTCTTTTGTAACTGTACGGTATTTTCTTAGCATAGTGTCAGGTACCAACCAATCAGTTTTTCTTTCCTGTTATCCTAGGGTGACATCTCTGGGGCAGGCAGTGTCAGGGTTTGTAGGGGTGTGAGACTGAAAACCTTGCATGCTAGTAAATTGGAAGATTGAAAGGAGTCCAAGAAGTGTTCCAGCTATGAACAAGCAGATTCCAAGATTGGGTACTGGGCAGACTGGGAGCCAAATGCACTGGGAGCCAGGGAGACTTGCTGCACTGTGTCTGCCAGTAACAGAGTGAACATGTCTCATGGATAATTAAACTATAATATTACTAAATGAATAGGAATTATTTAGATTTGTCACTAAGCAGCTCAGGGATGATATACAAGCTTAAAGGAAGTCACAAGTTACCTTCTTTCTCTCTCAGATGGCTGGGTTCTGTCTATATTGATTCTGTTCTCCCGTAGACTTCACATTTATATAATGTGACATTTTCATTTACTGTTAGTCCTTGAATAACACAGGTCTGAACTTAAGTCCACTTATAGATGACTTTTCTTATAAACAGGTGATGTAAACTTAAGTATTGATAAATATAGTACAGTACTATATCTCTTCTTCCTTATAACTTTCTTAATAACATTATTTCTCTAATCTACTTTATTGTAAAAATGAAGTGTCTAATACATATAACATAGAAAATATGTGTCAGTTGACTTCTTATGTTATCAGTAAGGCTGTCCATCAATAGAAGGCTACCAATAGTTAAGGTTTGGGGAAGTCAAAAGTTACATACAGATTTTTGACTGTGTGAGGATTGGCATTTCAAATTCCAAGTTGTTCAAGTGTCAACTGTCATTTTGAGAGTTGTAAGATGTCTCCAGAGGCTGCAAACCTTCACTTGATTCCAGTGTGTGAGATTAAAAGGGAAAAGTTCACAGTTCTTTTCACTGCTCAGGTCGGGTCCTGGTACTAAACGTCCTCAAGTTTGATTTGCTTGGCTTGAGTCACGGGTGCTATTCTACCCCATCTCAGTGACCGGGTACAGGGGTGGGGGGAGTTGTGGTAATGTAGTCTGTTCAGTCCTGGGTCCCTTGTGTCAGGACAGAAAGATTCAGAGGGAAGTATAATGCCTAAATTGCTCTCCAAACAGATGGTCGACCAATGAAAACAGTTTCCATAATAAATTCTCTCCCACCCTCTTCTCTCTCATTTTCACTTATTAAAGTAGACTCGTGTCTCCTAATACATTTTCCTGCTGACCTCATTCAAATATGGTAGGTGATTTGAACACCAATGTCAGAGTAGCTGGCCTGTGGCCAGTCGGAATGGGGCAGGGCTCTCAGTGGAGTCATCTTTCGGTGGAGTTATATCTTCTGCATGTACAGGGCCTTAAAACATTTTAGAATCTAGTTCTCACATTTCCAGATCCCAAACCTGAATAGACTCAATGTCACCAGTCCTGTGGGACATACCCATGAAATACAATAATAACAAGAAGGCTTAATAATAAAGGAGAAACTTACTACATGTCAGGCACTGTGCAGTGCATTGTGCACATGCCAATCTCATGTCATCTTTGCTATTGTTCTGTGCACAACTTCCTTTTACCCAGAGAGGTTGAGCTAGTTGCCCAATGTGTCACAGGAAAAATGGCAGAGACAGAATTCCCAGCAGGTCTGCCTGGTTCCTAGGTCCTTGCTCTTCACCTCTTCGCCCCTGCACTCTGCCTCCAGTGTTGGCAGGCCTGGTGGAACTGCAGTCTGCAAGCAATTAGCAAAAGCAGCTCTCCAGCAAATCCAAGAAACAATCCAATCTGTAAAAGGGAGGGGAAAACCATCTTAAAAGAGAAAGCTTTTTTTCTTCCCCAGATGGTTGAGGGGGAGCAGTTTGCCACAGGCTGCCGAGGGCAAGGAAGGGGCGGAATGTTCACTGAATGTTCATTCTTCCAATTGTTTTCCTATGACATTGAGCTCACACTACAGGGAAAAAGCAGGGCTTGGAGTGAAATGTCGTCCAAAGCCATTCAGCCAGGACTTTAAAAGAAGCTTTTGTTGGTTAAAATCTCTTTACTGTCCAGGCTCTCCCTGAGCCTAGGGTAGCTTGATAAGACAATAGAATAACCAATTCAATTTTAATTTCAGACACACAACAAATAGTGTTGTAGTATGTAAGTGTGTCTGGTGAAGTATTTAGGTCATACTTACATTCAAACATTATTCATTATTTATCTGAAATTCAAATTGAACCAGCTATCCTGCAGCTTTATTTGCTCAACTTTGCCTGGGTGTCAAGGTGAAGTCTGTTCCCTTCTGCTTTGTTGCCCCCCACTCTTCCCCAGTCCAACAGGTTCTGTCATTCTCAAGAAGAACATAGACTCTAAGGGAAAGCTCTCAAAGCATTTTGCTTATGCTTACTCCAGCTATTTCCTTTAAGAAAATGTTTAAAGAAATGATGTGGGCTTTGTAAATAAAAACAATGATAATAATAAACTTTTCTGGATCTGAGAAATATCTTGAGGGTTTGGGAGGGGGTGGAATCAAATTCCTGGAAACTGCTCAGTGCAATTTGTATTTAATAAGGAACAGCAAGCTTCCTGCCCACAGCATCTTGTGAGACCATTCACAGAGGAAGTAGAAGATGGCCCTGACCTCCCTGCTGCAGAGACTGCTCCCTGGGGATTAGGGATATACTCCAGGCTCCAGGGAACCAAGTGACAGTGGAGGATCTGGCACAAGAGAGCAAAGTGAGAGGATGGGGAAGGAAAAGAGGACAGGAGAAGGAG
Source organism: Solenodon paradoxus (assembly GCA_004363575.1). Taxonomy (NCBI): domain Eukaryota; kingdom Metazoa; phylum Chordata; class Mammalia; order Eulipotyphla; family Solenodontidae; genus Solenodon; species Solenodon paradoxus. The sequence continues at coordinate 843,828 of RJWH01000144.1, forward strand.
GGCGCTCCAGTGCAAATTCAACATTGTTTCTCCATTGCAGTGCTCCCTGCTTCTCTCTCAGTTATAACTCTGAGAGCACTTTCTTGGTGTTGTGACTTTCCTATTTGAGTCCTTCTCTTTTCTTAGTTCTTGGCACAAGGAACTTGGCCATTTGCTATAGTGATGGCCATTCCAGGGACTGCCCCATCTAACCAGCAGCAGGCCAGTTGTCAGAGGAGTCCCTTCAAAAGGGAAGACACCCTGGGAGGAAGAGTGCTTGCCAAGAAACTAAGGGTCCCCAGAATTCCAGGTGTTTAGTATATGTTTGTGGGTGTGCATAATGGCGAATACAAGGACTCATTGTGTTTTGCACTCTGAAGCTGGCCAAGGGCCTGGTAGCCAGGGTAGGTCATGATTCACTGCAACTCAACACATTTTTATTGGACTTCTAAGTCTGACACCTTGTGCTCAGTTTGTAGGAAAAGTAGAGATAAGACTGATTCTTGTTTTCAAAGGACTTAAAATTCAGTAGGGGATAAGGCCACACAACAGGCAGAGTGGGGTCAGTGCTCTCAAAGGGGTTAAAGGCAATGTTTTTAAGATGTTCAAGAGAGAGAGAAACCTTTTTTTCTTGGAGAAAGATCAAGAACGATGCAATGGAGGAGGTGGTATCCAAGATGAGCCTTGAAGTGAGTTAGATTTCCTTAAGTTGGGCATGGAGGGGAAAACATATTTAACATTTGGTATTTTATTACACTTCACATAGAAATAAACCCATTCCTAACATAAATTCAAAATGAAACTCACAAATGCTGAGCATGATCTTACAAGGTAGTGGTGTTCAGAGCAGACAAGCAAGACCACATTCATCATGTTTCCTTTTCATGGAGTAGCCTAGGTGATATCACTGACATGACAGGTAAACCACACTCACCTGTCAGACATTGTGGTGTGTGATTTACAAATAATGTCTTGTGCAATAGGAATGAATGGCAGCTTCCTGGATAATATCATCTCAATTCCATGATTAACAATATGGGCAAATAAATTCTTGTATATCCACCTCTCCACCCAAGCTCAGATATTTTTCTACTGGTATTACTAAGCAACTAATCTATTACTTTTTCCTCTCCAAGTTTTTTTTCATAGATAGTTTTTGTCAATGTGTGAGAGATTCAGTAAAAATGACAAATTGGATTCAGATATAGCCAATGATTTTTTTTCATCTCTTTATATTTCAAAACTATTGAATGAGTGAAAACCTATTGTAATGAATTTCACTAAAATATGAGTTTAGAATTTGGGAGTCATATGGCATTCTGAGTTTGTGTTTTCACTATGGGCTACTGTGTATATAAATATAACACATTCATTTAATTTTGACATTGTTTCTAGTAAGCTTTTGGTAGCCCCTGGTTCTTTAGACATTTCTGATCTTTAAGTAGAGACACATGATGACAAATCTGTATTATCTTAAAAACTTAATAAGATGGCAATGTTTTTAAAATATTTTGAGGAAACTGTAGCATAACAGCATTTGAAAATGACTAGGTTTTGCTTAAAATTCTGCATTTTAAAAAGACCCTGATCTTTAAGAAAGGGATGGAGGGCTGTGTTAGTCTGTAGTATCTATCTACGCTCCTTAGCACAGAAATCACTTTCATGTCAAGGAAATCTTGATAAAAGAGGAAAAGGAAGAGTTCAGAGCTGACTTTCTAGGGGCCTAAACTACTTGATTGAGAAAAATAAAGTTCACAGGGGAACATTATTGTGTGGGCTTTGATGCGTTAGTGTTCTTTCTAGCTAATCTTCAAGTGATTTTTATTTTAACCTATCAGAAAAAAGAAGAAATGCCCTTGAAATTAGCCCTCCAGATAATGATGATCAGGGTAGCAACGTAAATTGCTGCTCTCTCTTAGGAAGGTTAAGCACAGAAGCTGGTCAGTGGTACAAGTCAGAGCTCTACCAAGTTCTAAGGCATGCAACTTCTCTTCACATTTCAGTTTCTCCACCTACTTCATTGGCATCATGCTGTTATTTCATAAAGCTGATATGAAATTTCATTTACTCAACAAACTGGTATGGAGCACCTTCCAGGTGCTAGCCCTCTGCAAATAAGCCAAACAGCTTTGGCCTCAATGGAGTATTCAAAGAACTCACTGCAAAGAGTCAGTCCATGCTGAGGGGAAGTTCTTGTCCCAATTATGAAAAGAACAAATATCTATCAAGGCCCATCTTTTGGAGGAGAATCTTCATATGAAGCACTGATACAAAGAGTATATTTAGGAGTTCTGAAATCTAGACTGACTCTTAGAGTGAGTTTTCTTAGGCTCAGAAGTAAGATGGAGTTGCAAAGTGGATATGGATTGCAATGTTTTATGTGGGAGAAGTTCTCAGATTATATTGCTGGGGTTGGTTTCCTTTTTTTTTAAACTTTCCTAAAGTGACATATTTGCTATGTGTTGTAGTTAACAAGTAGTTGAGCATCTTGTATTGGATACTTTAACAGTTTCTTTTTCTTTTAAACCCTTCCTTCCTTCCTTCCTTCCTTCCTTCCCTTCCTTCCTTCCTTCCCTTCCTTCCTTCCTTCCTTCCTTCCTCCCTCCCTCCCTCCCTTCCTCCCTCCTTCCCTTCCTTCCTTCCTTCAAAATGCATTAAGAATACAGCTTAGTCTCTAAATGCTTAATTAATTCATCTACAGAGGATCATAACGAAGGATCCTCCATCTATTGCTACAGAAATGATTATCATGGACATATTAGAAATTAAGCAGTATCTCTGATAAGCAACAGAAAAATGTCACTACAGTATTGCAACTTATGTAATGATAATATTTTTGCACTTACTGTCTTATTTTACTGCATAATACACATTACTCCCTCTTCATTACTGTCCCCAAATATAAGTGGAGACCACAGAAAAGATCTATGACAATATTTTTCCTAATTATAGGCTTTAAAGAGGTAATGAAGAACATTTTGTGTTCTGAAACTTTAGGGGCCATATGGTATACTGCAGAGTGTAGTTCTAATGCCTATCAATGAACAAATCCATCAGTCAGCAAATAGTTCTTGATATATGCTTTGTGCAAGAATTTGTTTTGGGTCTTGAGGGAGAAACACCCTGCAAACTGAAGTAAATAATAGAATATTTTCCTTTGGGGACCATAAAGCGGAGGAGATAATAAAAATTAACATTCTGAAGACAGGTGACTGCTGCTGTCCCAAAACTTAAAAAGGGGGAGAATTTGGAGAAAGTTGTTCTTCAAACACAGATAGGATTTAGGTCATTCACTTTCTAAAACTTGCATGATGACAGATGTCTTCCTAGCAACTTCAGCTGCCTGGTGGCACAAAACAGACTGCATTTCTCAGATTTATCACCTAACAAATGCATGGGTCAACAAGCATTCCTTGAGTATCTGCTTTGTACAAGAATCAATGCTGGATTTTTGTTTTTAATTTTATAACTCAATGAACTTCAGAACAAATGTGTTGAACATTTGAGGACACATTTTCAACCTCTGTAATTTTCTGGGAGAAGCTTAGCCCAGCTCCCTAGAGGCAGCCTTCTCCCCCACTTCCCAGAGCCTCAGAGGCTATGCATTTGGCAATCCTCAGAGCAGAGACCATTTGAAAGACCCAAGTGTAAGAATGATGGCACTCTGTTTAACTCATCTTGCTCATGAGAGCTCTGCATGTGAGTAAGAGGGTAGTCAAAGCTGGGAGGCTGATGACTATTGAAAGGGCACTTTCTTCAACTTGAAAGCAGGTAGTTTCATGCAGGACCTCATATACAATAGCTTGGTAACTCCCAAAGTGAAAATATGTCCTCCTTATTCATTTCCATTGGATGCAAGTCATGAATTAAGAGTGTTGGCTTCTTAAGAGTTTTGGAAGGACAGATGATTGGGCACATTCTAGAGTCACCCATATTTTATGAATCTGGGAATGAGTCATGCAAAGTGCCACAAAATGAGAAAGGAAGATGTTTGGAAATATTTTTCTGCTAAAACTCTCCTGAAACTGCAAGGATTTTTTTAGCCCTGTAGAATTTCTCTATTGCCCGGGGATTTCTAGGTTTCTAAGGAGCCTGAGGAGTTTGTTAACCTAATACACAGTTGAAGGGAGCTAAGACAGTCTTTCTATGCCAGCTGTGTGGTAGGATGTCTTCTTGAAAGGCTCTTTAAAATCAGGCATGTAAGGGAATCCTTTCCTGAGTAGGGCCTCTGTAACTGGGTCAATGACTCTCATCCTCATCTTCCTGCTTGCTTTGCTGAAGCACAGTGTAAGCAAATAAATATCAATGAATGGCTTAATGATTTTCATAAGGCTCCATATTTTCAAGGCAAGGGGCTCTCCTGAAATGTTTGATCTACTCCATATGAATCTGTTTTCCAAATGGCCAGCACATGTCGAGGCCTGCTGTCCTCTGGGTTACAGGAAGATGCCTTTGATGGGTTAACCACAGAGTAACTGAACTCTTTTCAAGTCCCTTTCAAAAGTTCCTTTGTCCTGCTGTGGATCTTGCCACTTGGATTGGATCAGCAGGATATCAGCTCTTGGCAAAGGGTTCTAGTAAATTCTCCTTCTAATCTGGCTGGATCTGCTGTCCCAAAGGTTAAAGTTTAAGCACCAGGTAGTTAGGAAACAATTATCCAAACTCTAGATGGGCAACTTAAATGTTCCCAACTCTAGATGGGCCACTTAAATGTTCCCAGCATTCTTCACTCAACTAATGCCTGAATATATTTCCTTAAAGCCAAATGAAGTCATCACTGTTCTTAACTGTCTAGGGATAGATGGGTCTTGTTATTAACAAAAAGTCTTGGCAGCCGCCTGATGCTGACTTTAGTGAGATATTCCTTCTTTGGAGGTGAATGTCCATGTTCTAAAGTCTTATCCATTGTTTTCCCAGACTGGTTGGAATCAGTAACTTTCTTGACTGTACAAACATAATAAAATAGCAATATGATTTAGTTTATATTTACAGATTTTGATACCTATTTCAAGTCACAGCATAAATGGGTGGAACATACATGGATGTTATTAAGCTGCAAGGGCAAATCAGAAAAAAGAAGAAGAAGAAAAAGACAATTCAAGTAGCTGGTAGGTGGATATGGTGCCTTGGGTATGAAGGGAACATTGAGGATCAATCCATTCTGTTTTGTTATTTTCTATAAAAATTAAACTTGTCGAAGACAAAGTTTAACTTTGAATCCATAAATGTAATAACTATCTACAAAAAACATAACAAAACATATGACAGAGCAAGGTTTAATAGAAACATATTTCTCTTTGTTCTCTTTTCAATACTAAAAATATTTTATCACTTATACTACTATAATTTTTGACATTTTAGACAAAAAGATTTTTTCATATTGTTTTTAAAAGTGATTTTATTGAAAGAATATTGCATTATAACATTATCACCATGAAGCACTGTCAACCCTAGACTTACTCTATATTTCTAATATAACCTTTCCTTTTTTCTACCTGCGCTGGTGCTAGTTATCCAAAAGGTTCATACATGGTATGAACAGCAGGTAGCTTTGAGCTAGTATAGTAAATATTTTTCAGGTGGCAATTTTGCCAGACCTAGTGCTAGATATTAATTGAAATCCCGTCATTCCAATGGCAAAAGATCTTTTCAGGCTGCCAGCACTCTGCTCTCTGAGATAGTTATTTTTCCCTTATAAAAGTGAACTTTACTAATTTCAGACACACCTTCCATTTGCACTTTCCACACAGCTACCTAGTCCAGAAATCTGGGAGTCAGAACTGTTCTCATTACAACTCTCCTCCTACAGCCAGTCAATCACAGCTTCTACCAATATTCCTTCTTAATTGTTGCTGAAGTGTGCTCTCTCCTGTGTCTCTACATCAAAACTGTTCTCCGGTCCTTGTCTGTATCTCATACCTGGATTTGTCACTGTGACCTCACATGTTGACAGACATACAAGAATACTAAATAAATGTTAGGAAGAAATTCAAAATGAATCTCTCTCTCTCTCCATGTGTGTGTATATGTATTTATATAAAAATATATATGTGTGTGTGTGTATAATGATTTGCCTCTACTCTTATTCCTATAATCCATTCTTTTTCTTTTTTGTACAAAGTTTAGATTGTTTTTACCTGAATTAAAATTTAATAACTAATAGGTCATGAATTCAAACTAGTTGGTAAATATTTTTTTAAAAAGTTATGAGTAAGTATTGAGTCATACTGAATGTTTTCTGTTATTTACTGTAATATGTCAATATGATAAATTATCTGATTTAGTTCTAATGTTAAATAATTTTCATGTCATATACATAAATATTCACTTTGGATTTCTTGCTAATATTTATTTAGTGTTCTTTTATCTCTGTCCATAGGTGAGACTGATTCTTGTTCTATCCTTGTCTGACTTTGACATCAGAGTATAATGTCTTTTAAAAATATGTTGAGACATTTTCCTTGTTTTTATTCTGTGAAATGGTTACTTAATGGGGATTATTATTTCTGCTAGGAATTTTTTGAGGAAAAAACTGTCTTCAAAATCTTCTGGAGCTAATACTCTTTGTGGTATATTTTTGACTGTTGAGTTAATTTTATCCCCAACTGGTTATAGGTTTCTTCAGTGTCAGTTTTTTCTTACGTTTCTTCCATCATCTATTCCTTCTAAAAATAGTACAGTGTAGCTAAGGCTTCAAATATAATGGGGCCTAAAGTTGTTCATGTGATTCTCTTATGATTTTTAAATATTTGCTTCTCTGTTTCAATGTCTCTTTTCATTTCTAGTACTATTTATTTCTACTTCTTAAAAAATAAATCAATCATGCCAGGAGTTTGTCTATTTAATTACTTTTTTGAAACAACAAGCTTTTCATTTTGTTGATCAGATGACCAACCAACCATTCATTCTTGACACTGACACAAGAGTCATTTCTCAGAATCTCAAATCCACTTTTGAAACCCATCAGTGGCTTCTCATGCAAGTTTCAGCTCATTTCATGCTCTGTGTCCACATACAGACTTGTCTCTTTTTCTTCTATTATCTGCTTGGTCTAAGTCTTTAAATTCAAAATCAAGTTTTCCTCTTTGGTGAAGTTTCTCCTGACCCTCCCTTTGCTCTAGGTAGTTGCTTCCTTCTCTTCACAATTTCTGTGCCTTGTCCATATTCCTCTTTGCCCATCTATTATACTGTTTTATCTGTCTGCCTCTACTTCTGGACCATGAAATTCTTGAGGAAAGGTGCAATAAATTATTCATTTTTATTACTTGCAATTTCAATGTATTTCTTCTGACCCATGTCATTCCTTTTTCAAACCAGAAACATAACAAATAGAGAACAGATTATACTTTGTCTATTTCCTCTATTTTTAAGAAAGGTTGGCATCCAAACCCTCCCACTAAGAAGCTAATGGAAATAACTTCCCTCTCCCTGCTTTGTCAGCACATACTTAGTGTTGAATCACCTATTTGCTAATATCTTAAACTTTCCAATTTTTGAAGCCAATATTTTCCTCTTATCAGGTCCAGATTATTTTATGTCTGGACATTTTGATGCACTTCAAATACCAGACCAGATTTTAAGCAGATTACATAATGTCTTCCTCACTGAGTGTTTATTTATAAACTTAGGTACTTTCTAATTAAAAAGGATAGTGATTCATGACCAATCCCACTACTTCATAATTTAGGCAAAATACTGAAAAGAAACCTCTTCAAAGAAATCTCTTTTATCTCATAGTTTTTCTCATCTAGCAAGTTACACTTTACAATAACCAACCCGGATATGAATATACAAAGTAAGAAGCTATTTAAAGAAGCAAGGGAGTGGTTTTGAAACTTGGGAATTGGAAACTGGATTTGAATCTTATCTCTATAACCTATATTTCAAGCAGCACTTGGACTGGTTTAAATCTCATTGGTAAAATACTGGTGATGACAGAGGACCTTCCAAGTACTTGTGAAGTTTAAGTCATATAATGTGTGGGAAAATGCCTCACACAGTGTCAAGAACATAGCAATTCTCACTAACTTTTAATGAATCTTGCATTATGAAAAATCACAAATGTACCTACTATGCAAAGGATCATTTCACATTTACAACAGCATTACTGAAGCATTCAATGTCAGCCTAATTCAAGTAAACCTTTCCTTTACCAGGGTCCCACTTTTCTTGAAGCTCTGTTGACTTGCTGAATTTCTTGGCCGGGAGTTATACCCTCTGCAAATCTACTTTATTTTCATTGTTTTAGTGAAAGGGCAATTAAGCAGACCCTGGGATCTGGGCTTGAGTTCTGCATGCGCATGCCCAGTCTGGTGACCTTGAACAATCAGTGCAGTGATGCTCTTTGGTGAACATTTTTCGAATGGCCCGGAAGGCAAAGCAGTGCTGCCTGCTCAGCAATAGCTGGGCAATGCTCATTACCCGATATAGTTTTAATTCACAAAAAAATCCAATTCATGTAATGTCTTCATTCCTTTATGAACTTAAGGGGAAGACACATCACACAGCCCAAAAAAGCAGCTGCCAGTATCTTGTTCGTTAAAGTAATCTCTCCACAAAGCCAGCAGCTCTTTAAATGACACCTCATTTTGCTGTGAAAAAATTTTTTTTCTGTCTCCATCTGAACTTAGTTAAAAGTCATTTTGTTTTCCCAGTTGTCCTTGGCAGCTATGTGCACTTAAACCCACCCACTCTGCTATCTGAATTGGGGTGGAGGAGAGGCCCATGGAAATCACGCCTGGTCTGTAGCTGCGTTTGGCCTGGTTGGTGGAGCTGCAGTTTGCTCCTTGGCCTTATCCAAGACTAATAAAGCCTCTATCAAGCTTTAAACTTCCTCAGCCTTGGTGAGCAAAATGGAATGGCTACTTTCATTGATCCCAATGCCCTCTCTGTGTTTTGGGATTGATTAGGGCAGGAAGAGAGCAAGGAGGGACAAACCTGGTCCAGGGTCCACATGCTTTCACCTTGTCCCTTGTTGTTCAGCAGCTGCTGACATATATTCTAGTAACTTGCCATGCCTGTGTAGGACATAGTGGCACTGGAAGCTGCCCACCAGAATTCCTGCTCCTTCCCTGGTCAAGAGGGTGGCAAGCTCTGTGAATCAAAATCCCCTGGTCAGTCTGACAGAAAGACAGGGTGCAAGAGTTTTCTGAGGAGGCAAGCCCCCGCCCCCACCACCTGCACCAGGAATTGCTGGACCACACCACACTATATACTCTCCAGGTAGTACAGTTACAAATAGAAGGGCACAGAAAAGTCCATCTTTTGGCTTGGTTCGATATTATTTCCTTCCAGTCATTGTTTTTGGAATGCTTTACTGCATTTCTTTAGAGTGGGCAGATCCTGGAGGTGTAAAACAGCCACAGAAAACAAGATGATTCAAACAAGATTATGCATAAACTCAGCTGGGTCATCCTAATATTAATCAGGAGACTTTGCTTTTTTTTTTTTTTTTTTTTTGTTTCCTTTTCAGGATTTTCATGCTTCTATTCCAATCCCAACCCCTTTAAAAGGACACAATTTGTAATTGGGCCACTTTGGGGCTTTGGATGGGAAAGTTGATGTTATTTTTTATTGGCATTCATCTTATTTTGAGAATAAACACAATGAAAAGACATTAGAGCAAGACCACTCACTTTGAATAGATGGAGGAGAGTGAAAATGGAGCTCCCAGAGAGGGAGTTGAAGCTGAGCAGCTAGGGATTGTGCCATCCAAAGTGCAGGAACCCTGCCTGAAAGCAATCATTTCAAGTTGAGCTGTGGTTTACCACAGTGTCCTCGTGATCAGCTGACTGGTCAGATGTCAGGGGTGACTTAAAATAAGTTCATTTTCCCACAATGAAAGAAATAAGAAAAAAAAAAAATGACAGCTTGACTCATAGAAAACAAAAACTTGAACATTTCAGTTTAGTTGGAGGAGGCTTCAAAATACATTATTAGTGTGACTTTTGTGAAGAAAGCTGAAGAAGAATCAACAGTTACCGTTTGCATAGCATAACATTTTATATCTCCCCCCACCATAGACACACACCGACATACACACACATTACACTTTCCCCTAAAGATTACAAATAGTCTTTCATGGTGCAGTTGCTCTGCCACATTGTTCCTTCAGTTCCAAAGATCTTCTGGGAGAGTCTGAGCATTTATGTTATGTTGTGCTTATGTTATGTTACTGGCTTGGTAAAGAGAATGAGTCAGTGATCTCAGGTGAAAGACCTGGGCATCATAAGCTCTGGGAGTTTAGTCACTGAGCACTAAGCAAGTATCACTAGACATTCCTATTTCAGCCTGGAACACAACCTGGCATTAAGGCACAGCTGCAGAGCCAGCGTTCCATGCTGTATGTGCACGCGCGCAGGAGGGATTCAAAGCCTTAAAGTAGCACCTGCAATGGGTAAAAGGGCTTAACAACACATTCATCCTGTACTGGCTGTGTGTGTGTGTGTAATTCTTCTTTCCTTGAAAAATACAATTCTCTTTCATGATCTCATGTCCTAAAATGACTCTTCTCTAATTTACTGAGGGGGATTCCGTGGGCTAACACCCAGAACCGGGTGCTCTCTCCCATCGTGTATTCCAGGAAATCAATGGAAGTCTCCAAGGTGTAAACTCAGAGCATTAAATCACAGACTGGAAAACCAAAGTCTTGATTTCAAAACTGCACATTAGGCAACCTCAAATCCTGCTGTTCTGTTGCCTTTTCTCTTTGTCTTTTCATTCATAATGTATTTCTACCTGATCACCCCATCTCTTTGAGCCCTCAGCACCTTGAGCAATTCAGTGGCTGTAAAATCCCCCAGGGACTTTGCTTTGGCTGGAATTTCAACACACACATGGGAAAATTAAGCTAAAACGTTACAGAGCTAATGGCGTGCCTCTGTGCAGTGGCAGCAGATCAGTAGAAAACGATGACATCATGGGTATTCCAGGACTTCAGGTCCGCAGTGCAAAGCAGCTTCCCTGCTGTACGTCAGAGTCAGAACCTGGATTTGAGACAAAAACAACTCTCCCTTCTCATTAATATCTGCTCTGGGGCTCAAAAATATTCTAAGTGCAATGGCTCAGAAACAGTCCTTTCCTTAGAGACCCATCTGATTTTCCAAATCCAATCACAAACTTTTTAATAGCTTGTCATGAACCTCTCAGCTCATTATTTCTCTTCAAAGCCCTCCAGTTTGCCAGCTTAGAGCCTATGAAGTGTTTGATGATGTGCTGCACCATAAATAAACACAGAGGACATGCTAAAATCCATCCTTCACTACTTCTGGCTTTTCCACCAGCAATACTGCCATATAATCAGGGATGTGTGATTTGCAAGAATCACTCCGAATTGAGGGTGATTGTTTAAAAACATGTCCAGTGTGTGGTTTAAGTAATATAATCACATTTATAGATATCTCATTTTTTTCTCTTCCTCTATCTCTCCTCCCCTCCTGTGTCCTCTCATGGATAGGACATTGGAAACAAAGAGAGTGGGAATAGAAACAGACCCTCTAAATTAGCAATCACAGTTTTAACCATTCCTTATTGCACAAAATCAAGGCACTGGGTAATTTACCATGTCTCTAATACCCAGTGCTCCCTATGATGTTTTTAGTTGTGAGCAGAAAACCATTTTATAAGTGTAACCAGCCATGAAGGTTAGCAAACAGAATGGAGGTTATTGTTGTAATCAACTAAAGCTCACACAAGTTAATCTGACATATGTGTTGACTAATTTTTTATTGTATGATAATTAGGTAAAAATGGTTAGCTGTTGACCCAAAAAAACTGTCATAAAATTGTTTTATTATAAATCATAATGAAATTAGGATGGGTTTGGGCAGGGACATTAAAACTCCTGATTTCTATCCTCAAGCAACCTACCTCCCCTGCTGTCACAGGGAAACATGCAAAAAGAACAATGGTGTGAGACAGAATTTTTTAATACCAGGACTGTGGAAACCAGGACAAAGCCCATTGCATGGCCCAAGGAAGCATTGATAGAATTGCCTTGCTTTGGGCTCAATGTTGTCTAGGACCCAAATAGTACAGGTCTTGCTACAAGACGTATGGATTGTAGGTAAATTAATAGCTATGGAACCCCCTGGGATCTTATCAGACATAGAAGATTGCAACCCTTTGTACCCTAACCGAACCCTAAATATTGCCACAGCCAAAGCATATATTATAACACGATCTTTGATGATTTTGGTATCATGGCTTAATATTGTTTATTCCTGAAGCCAAAATTTACTTACCTTCCATTTCAAATTTTTTTTGCAGACTAGAGCCACCCAAAACTGGCTTGAAAGCAAACTAGTGAGTCATTCATAAGTGGTTCTCCAGATGCAGGTGTTGATGGCAGAAACTTGTTCTCCTGACATCAGCAGAACTTAATAAAAAGTGGCCATCCCCCTAGACTGCTGCTCCTCAAAGCTATGATGAGCTTGAACCTCTTCAGTCAGGGTCAGTCAATCACCAAGTACCCTACTCCTTACTTCCTGATCCCAAAGCCCTATAAGAGCTTGCTGCTTAGCTCACCAGGGAGACAGATTTGAATTTTGCCTGCTGATCTTGCTGGTCAACCTCACAAAAAAAATTCTTCTCTCAAAACCTGGAGTCAAAGTACTTACAGTTTCTATGTATATTGAAGTCTGTGATGCACAGACTGGGTCAATTTACTCCATTTTTTCTAGATCAGTGGTTCCCAAAGTGTGGTCCCTAGAACAATAACATTAGCAACACCTGGCTCTTCCCAGGAATTCAGAGTCCAAGGCCCTCACACATAGCTACTGAATCAGGAACTGAGGGTTCTAACTAGCATTCCATGGCTTGAAAGGCATTCCAGGTGATTCTGATGGCATTTGAATGTAAGAACAACTGCTTTGATCACTTAGGGAACTTTAAACTTTCCCATGTGCAGGCTGTTCTCCCTGTCAGTCAAATCAGAATCTCCAGGGGTGAAACACTGACATTTCTGGTTTTCTAACATCCCCTTCTGCCCCACTCCACCCCCAACCCCTCTGGGATTCCTATGTGCTGCTATGTCTGAAGGCTGAAGGATATATATAATATATTCTTTTAAGAGAATAGTAATATTTCTTTTGTTCACAATGCTATATTTACTTTACAGTATTAAAATGGCATCTCAATCTATATTTCACACCACACCACCACTAGAGTATGTCCTATACTCTTGATCCAACATGGATTTGAAATGTGTAGATCTACTTCTATATAGATTTTTCTTCAATAATAAATACGTCATAAATTGGAGATTATCAATGATATTATTAAATCATTATACCTATAAATAAATGTGAATTTCTTTTACACATTTTCTTTTATTTCTAATGTTCAATGTTTGTAATATGTATAATATCTATATTGTTTTTGTATCATATAAGAAAATATGGATATAGGAACTGATAATGTAAAGTTCTGCATTGATAAATATAGTACAGTACTGTAAATGTATTTTTTTCCTTATACTTTAAAAATATTTTATTTTCTCTAGCTTATTTTATTGTGAGGCTATATAATCTAATACACATAATATACGAAAATGTGTTAATAGACTATATAATCAGTAAGGCTTCTGGTCAACAGAAGGCATTGGGGAGTTCAAAGTTTTATACAGATTTTACTGCGGGGAGTTTGTAACCTGTAACACCCATGTCCCATGTTATTCAAGGGTCAACTGTATGTATGTATGTATATATGTAAATATGTATGCATACAGTTATATACTTGTGTATCTATGTATCACTGTCCAACAATCCGCCATCTGCAAGCTGGAAAATCAGGAACACTGTTGGTACAATTCAGTCTGAATCCAAAGGTTTGAGAATTGGGGGCAATGGCATAAGTACCCGTCTGAATCCAAAAGCCTGAGACCCAGGAATGCCAATGTTGGAGAGCAGAAGATGGATGTCTGAGCCCACCAGAGAAAGCTAAATCACCTTTCCTCCACCTTTTTTTTCTTTTCAGGCTTTCAGCTGATTGAAGGATGCCCATCTGCATTAATGAGCATGGTCTTTTTTGCTGAAATGCTAATAAGCTCTTCTAAAAACACTCTCACATCCATGCCCCAAAATAACATTTTACCAGCCATCTGGACTTTCCTTAGCCCAGCAAAGTTGACCCAGCAAATTAACTGTCACAGTGTATATTTTTGGTAGTCAGAATCATTGGCCCCCTAAAGATGTCTATATCCTAGTCACAGGATATAAAATGCCTGAAAATATCTCATAAGACATAGCAAGAAGGAATTAAGATTGCCAATGGAATTAAGGTTGCTAAAAACTGACTTTGAAATTAGAAGATCATCCTGATTACCTGGTTATGCCCAATTTAATTGAAAGAGTCCTTTAAATGTGGAAGAGGGAGGCAGAAGAGTCATTGTCAGTGATGCACTGTGAGAAGACTCAAGCCGAAATGATTGGCTTTGCAGATGGAAGAGGTAACTAGGCAAGTAATAAAGGCAACTTCTGGAAACTTCTAGAAAAGGAAGAAAACAGATTCTCACCTAAAACCTCAAAGAGGAAATGTAGCCCCAGTGGTGTAAGCCCAGAGAGATCCATTTAGGATTGCCGATCTCCCAAATAGTGACTTATAAGAAAATAACTTTGTGTTGTTTTAAATGACTAAGTTTGTGTAATTTTTTAAAGCAGCCATAGGAGACTATTAGAATACCTAGTAAGAGTTGGCAGGTAATTTAATTATTAAGTGATATACCTTTATAACTAGCAAATTCAGAGAGATCCACATTACATTTATGTATCCAGTGTCTCAGTCTGGATTCATCTTTGCTTCAACATCTATTTAGTATTCTCAAAATAAAAATTATAAAGAACAAGTAGAAAACAAATTCTTATTGTATTACTGTTTGACTGCAAGTAACAGAAACTGATTCTATGTAAATGAAGCAGGAAAAGAATTTGTTGGCAAGAGATTGTGTAGTTCCCAGGATGAATGGGAAGACTGGAGGATCAGACATACAAAATTAGCAGCAGAGATCTCGAATTAGTTAATAAAGAAAGCATCAAAATTGGAAGGGTTCAGAGGCCACCACTGGACACTCAGTGCCAGTAATACTGGATTTCCAATGCCACTACTGCTGCTGTGAATAATTTTTTTAATTCTCATCTTTGTGTTACTCAATCAAGACTCCAAGTTCCGGGAGGAAAAATATTCAGTTGAGATCATACATCTCAGCCCCTCTGACTTGTATAGTGATTGACCTTACCTCCTACTGAAGCATATACAATCAGCTTTCCTCCAAGTAAAATGTTGGTACCGGGTAACTCCCCTGAAGAAAAGGGTCCACAATACTTACCTTCTCTGAGTGTCTTAGTTCATTTGGGTTTAATACCATGGACTAGGTGACTTATAAAAAAATATTTTTCAGTTCTAGAGACTGGAAAGTTCAGGGTCAACAAACTGATAGTTCTGGTGTCTGGTGTCCTGGTTCATAAGTGACCATCATTTCACTGTGTTCTAGTGACAGGAGTGTCAAAGAAGTTCTCTGGAATCTTTTCTATAAGTGTACTAATTCCACTTATTAGGGCTCTACCTTCATGACTAAACACCTCTAAAGTTCATTCCTCCAGAGAGCATCATATTGGGGGTATATATTTTAACATATCAACTGGGGGGAAAGACTTGAGGAGCCAACATTCAGCCTGTAGTACTAAGCTTCCATTTTCTTGACTTTTCAATGAGGATAAGAATCTCTGGAATCGATTTGCCAACCAAATGAAAGGCAGAGCTCAACTATGAAAAGATACTGGAAGTTTCCTGAAATAAATATACAACTGCATATTTATGTTCTTCTTTTTGTCTGAAATGTTCTCTTTCCTATCTTTCTTCTGAACTTCTTGCTCTCCAGTACTTGGTGTGTTAATCTTGGGCCTGATCCCCTTAGAGTCACTTCTTGCTATCTCCTGCTTTGCTCTGCATTAGAAGAACTGACCCTCGAGGCTGAGTTTTTCAGACTTCTGGCTAGAGTAGGTCAATGCTGTAGCAAATTAGAATAGGAAGACAAGTATTTGTCTTCTTCCTTGGGTAGTATATTCAGTCCCAGTTGTGCTTCTTCCAGTTTCCCACTTTTTGGAAGGTCTTCAAAGGTTTGACCTTATTCCAGTTAAATCTGAACTCTGAACCACATTAATACCAACACCTCTTTGTTCCTCTAGTCTAGAGATGGTAATACTGTATTTCCTCTTTGATGGATATATAGGTTGCTTACCTGTCTTGTTTGACTTCTTAGCAATTCTATAACATATATTTCTGGCTACTGTTTCTATCTGAAAATTCAAAGGCTTGAAACAATTATTTTATGGATGAAGAATTTGGACAGGACACAGCCAAGATAGTTTATCTCTTATCTACAGTGTCTGGACATCAGATTCGGACTGGAGGTGTTGTGACACACCTGGACTGGAGTCATCTGAAGTGTATTTACTCAATTCTTGTTCTGGACTGACTCAAAGACTAGGACTGCTAAGCAATACACCCACATGTGGCTTGACATGTGGCATGACTTCCTCACAGCATGATTGTTATGGCTAAGCCTCCAGACGGTGAGAAGACTGACAACTGGGCACTTGAAAGGTTGAGAAAACAGTATTTTACTACAAGCACTGGTGCTGACCCAGGGGTATTGTTACCCAAAGCTGAGCAACAGGGTGTTTAGGGAAGCTCCTTTTATATCCTGAGGTAATGATTAATCTCCTTGTTTATGTGTGGTTTCTACTGGCAACTCTTACCATTATGTACAGCTGCAGAGTAGGGAGGAAATGCTTGCTTATCCTTGGTCATGATAATAGGATGTAGCTGCAGTCTCTGTAGAACAGGATGCATCTACAGCCTCTGTAGAACTGTGGAAAATTCCTGGCAGACTAACTTTTGCATTGGAGTCAGGGAAAAGGCCTCCTACCACATGACAGTCTCAGAATAGTTGGTCCACTGACATGCTCACTCAGAATTCTACTGATATATTCTATCCAACAATAGACAGAAGTACCCTCTGGCTTCCTAACATTTGAAGTCATGTAGCATCACTTTTCCCCCACTCGGTTAACTGAAATAGTCACAATCCCACCCATATTCAAACAGGCAGGCAAGGACACAAATCATACCCCATCAATGGGAAAAATCTCACAGAATTTTGGGGTCAATTTTAAAACCACCAAACCTGAATTAATAATTTATGTTATGAAACTGCTCCATTTTCCTATCATAAAATGTTTGTTTTCCTGGTTGAAACCTGAACATTCAGTTTAGTTATTTGTCCTATTAAAATTCCTTAAATTCTTCCAATTAGAATTGGTTGCTCCCACCTTTGTGTTTCTATGACTCACCATAACATTTGGATAAACTGTTCTAATCCCTTGCACATTTCTCTCATTAGACTTTGGGTTCCTGGAAGGGCTGGGTTTATTTATCTCAGTCTCCTTCATTCTCAGCACCCGCTTGAAACATAGTAGATATGTTCTTGATATATGTTGTGTGAATCAATGCATATTTTACTCTAACCCACTTTGCAATACACACAACTTTGTAAAGATCTTGAATACTGATATGGGGCAAAGGTTGGACGCAAATCCCAGCAGAGCCTGACATGTAAATGAAGACAATGGTAAAGTTAGAAAATAGCAAGTGGTAAAGTGGTCTATGAGGAGGGTTAGCCCTGTTTAAAGAGGCCACTGTGTATCCAACCTTAGCCAACTCCTGTTCTCAGTGAGTGAGAATGTGGTTCAGCATTTCAAGAACTTCTGATGTAGGAGAGGCTTGATCTTGATTTTTATGTAATCACTCTTGATTTTTAAATGTTGTGAAGTAATTCAAAGATTGAAAAATTCACTTTTACCAATACTCTGCAAGCCAAAGCAAATATAATTCAAAGGCTAGGTTTGTCTGGGACCACTTATTTGCATCCTCTGATTTAGAGTCCCCTGGGAATAACTCCATTAATCCAAAATTTAACAAATCATCATCCTAAAAGTATTATTTGTGAAAGAGACATATATATTTGATGACTTTAAAATAGCAAAATAGACAATAATAGGATAATATAGCAAATTGCACTTGAACTTGTTTAATTTGCTTCAGTTTGCCAATGTGGATTGTTTAAAAAACTATAAACCTAAAAATTCACACCCGTTGTATCTTTTGATCTTAGAATGTTTTCTTCCTATTTTGCCATTGGTCAAAATGCTTGTATATTCAGAGAAAAGATACAGATTTCTATAATGAGATTAGATGACTCTTCCATGATTAGTTGGCAGGCTGATGGCTCTACCTTTGACAACTAAAAGGTAAATTTCAGAATATAAAAGGGGAGAGCTAGACTGAAAGTATGGATAATTGCCCTCTACTACTTGGATTTACTAGTGTTTTGAACACAATACATTGCAGGGCAATCTGCAATATGTGCGTGATTTTTTTATTTATTTTTTTTTTATTTAAGGAAAGGTGCAGGCAGGAGCAAAGGCAGTCAGAAGAGAGAGGAAGAAGAAGCATTTTCATTTATTTTTATTTAGTTGTTCTTCTTGGTTGTTGCCACAGCCCCAAGAAGCGAACCCAGGTCCCAGGCACCCAACCTCTACTCCACCAGGGGTACCTATTTGCATGTATTTATATAAAAGAATGAGCAGTGAAGTGACTATTCATGCTTTATATGTAAAATGAGAAATTTGAAAGTTATCATTGATAAAAATGCCAAGCATATGCTAAAGTTCCTAATAAACAGGTTTTCATTTCACTTGTATGGCCTCTAGAAGCTCTAAAATTCTATAAACAAGGAATTCCAAAGAATGGTTTGGGTGATTACCTAATAACTTCTTTTCTTTTTACTTTTGACGTAAGTGTGAACAGAGATGATTCAGCAAAAGTCAGACTGCAAACCCACCACATGTATGTCCAAGCACATACAAACCATGCATGTGTGCGAATACACACAATTCAAATGACAAATTTGGGTATTTGACATCTTGTAATTTACTTATATATGTTAGGGAACATGCTCCTGGAACTTAAATCTCTGAGCCCTCTTTGAAGATTCTTCACTCCATAGTTCAATTAAATTTTGTTAAATCTCAGGCATAGGTCAGGAACAAATCTAAGTGGGTCATCTATGCTTCTTTCTTGCCTACAAAACTTCTTCCAATTGTTCATCATATTACCAAGCATTTATCCCACTTTTGAAGCATGTCAGACAATTGGCAAGAAATGCTTTAGCATGCTGAATTCAATTCCTTTCCTAAAGTGCATCCATTCTTGTTCATCTCCGCAGAGATAAAGTTGCTAGTCACCAAATGTCAGATAAAGATCAGTTGATAAGCTTACTCTAGAAGCTGTTATGGGGCCACCAAGCCTGATCAGTAACATTCCCTTTCTTTCTTCTTCCACCTCTGGCTCTGGCTGGCATCTCTCCTTGTCTTTTCTCCTGCTGGTCATATCTTTTCCATCTCCCATTCCTCACTCCTTGACACACAGTAAGCATGCTACATATTAGATAAACTACTCATATTACCACAATTTATTCTAATAGAAAGTTCAGATAGTTCTCTAAATTGCCTATCAGAAAGTCAGAGTTGGTAATAATTCTGCAAGGAGAGCTTTTGTTTTCATATCTGTATCTTCAATGCCTCATATCATCCAACTATCCACATAGACATATAGACTGTGCTGCTTGAAAACTCACTTTACAGATGAACTTTGTGACATGAGGTGGGACAAAGACTGGAGGATCAATGCTGCAGTTTTGTTTACCACCTTCATTTTCCCAAAACCTTTCTCTTTTTAGGACCCTGCAGAACTAGGTTTTGCTCTACGAAAACTTGGACTTTGCAGGATCCATTTAACTTGCCCTCAGCTGTGCCAAGTACACTGTCTTTAACCCTATGAGCATTTGTCATCCTGTATTGCCCTCGCCTCTTTAAGTATCTTTTCTCATATGAGTCTGTAGATAATTTGGAGTGAGATTGAGTCATGTTTATCATCATTTTGTAATTGAGATATGATACTACATAAGTTTCAGGAATATAGCTTTACACCATGATAATGTATATGACACACCACAACCACACCAAAGATCTAATGATCATTCACCACTATCCTTTAGACTTCCCTATTTCTTCCACTCTCTCATCCCCTTCCTTTCTGGTAATCACCATTCTGATGTCAGAGTTTAAGCATTTTTAACAGTACTGCTTACAATGTCCAAGGCATGGAAACAATCTAGGTGCCAACTGACAAATTATTAGATAAAGAATATGTGGTATATGTGTTCAATGGAATACTATTCAGCTACAAAAACAGTTGAAATCCTGCCATTTGTGACAAAATGAACAGACTTAGGGGATATAATGTTTAATAAACACTGTGATTTTGCTCATATGTGGTAAATAAAGAAACAAAGCAAATTAACAAACAAAAAGCAAACCCTTGGAGCCTAATGACAAAATGTTGGTTATTCTCTTTTTTATACTCAGCTCCTAGCATATTAATAGGTACAGAGTAGGTACTCAATTGACGATCTTAATAAATGCCTGCTTATTTTGTAAATGTGTTACTTAGCTAGTTTTGTAGTCTACACTTTACACTCCACAGGACACAGAGGCCTAAGACTCTGGATGAAAACTGCCAAAGTCATGAAAATTAGGAATATTTAGGGTTTCAATTGATGATAGACACACAAGAAGAAAGGAAGGGTCTCTAGTACTAGAAAAATCTGAATCTTCAATGCCTGGACTTTGGACACTCTCTCAAAGTCTTAAAGCTACAGTGGATTTTTCTGGCACTTTGGCCTTATATAGTTTTGTTGAAGATAAAAGCAGTGTTTAAGGAAACATTTGGGCAATGTCTCAGGGCAGGCAACTTGAGCAATTTCAAAAACACAGTTTCTATTCTGCAGCCCTGGATTTAATTTATCCACTGCATTTCAGAGCCTCCATCACTGTCCAGGTCAGAATCTCAGGGGTCTGTCTCTGTGGTAGGAGTTAAGCGTTCACAATAGTCTCAAAGTTGCCTCATAAGTCTTTGACTTTAACTTGGCAGTGACCATATGTCCAACCCAATGCCCAAGGGAAACACTAGAAGCAGAAGCACATTGAAAATGCGGCTAGAAGAAGCAGGGTGCCAAGGCTCAAATGGAAAGACTTTTTCCAGTTCATCCTCACTGTTTTCAGGGGTAGGAACTGGACAGAGCACCAGATGGGCTCAGAAGACTCTGGAGTAATTGTGGGAGCATTTGTTTCTGTAGAAATATCCCTATAGAAAGTCTGTAGGGCCTTTGGAACTTTGTGTTAGTCTTTTGTTTTCTATTAAAAACTTTATTTTGATTAACAAAACAGATCAAAGCACAAAAAGATCAGAAAAAACGGGAAAAATAAAACGATTGCTAAGCATCTTCCACCACATGAATTTAATCTCTACCCCTTTCCTCTCTAGCAAACTCAGCCTTATTGTCATAATCTAAAAGTTTGTTTCAATTTGATCTTATCAGTTTATTCACATTATTTCTCCATATTCCAAATATAGATAAGCTCATCCAAAAACTGACTTTCTCCTTGTGAAGTGCCTCACTCATCAAGACACCCTGGATTTCCCTATGTTGTTTTGAATGGGAGGATTTTGCCTTTTTTATGGAAGACTAGTGTTCTATTTTAAACATAGATATATGTGTGTATTTCTTGTTCTTTATCTATCTATATATCTATCTATTTCTCTATATCAGGTCTTTATCTACTCATATATATATGGGTACCTAGGTTTATTCCACATCTTGGTTACTGTAAATAATGCTACAATAAACAGAAGGGAGATATATCTCTGTTATAATTTCACAGTCTTCAAATATATACTAAAAGTGATATTGCTAGATCAGATGGTAATTCTATTTTCAACTTTGTACCAATCTTGCCCTGTAAAGCATGTGATGCCCTTTTACGATGTTCCCAATGCCTTCTTATTAGCAAAGGAATTTTCTAGTAGCTTCCCTGTCTCCAGCTTGAAATTTACTGATATTGTATGAAAATATGATGAAGGCTTCAAATTCAAAGCCAGTTTTCTGCATGTCCAGGAGGAGAAGGTCTCAGTGTCCACACACTGTGAAGAACAGGAAGTTGGTCGCCAGAGCCCTTGGCACTTTCCTGCCTTTCTCTTCTTCTCCACTTTGTCTCCAAGGGTGTGGCTCTCAGCCACTTGTCAACTAATCCTTGTGAAGGTGTTAGGTGGCAAAGGCTCAAGGGTTATTAATCCTTGTTGGAGTCTTCCACATTAAGCAGAGTTTTGATATTAAATCAAAGGACTTTGAAAAAATCATCACCATAACTAACATAATTCTTTGTGTTCCCTATAAATCTTTACTTTTATTCATAAATATAATTATAACATATATGCAATATGTGTGATTCTTTTACCATACAGAAGTACATTTCATTCTTTATGTCATGCTTCTAAATTCCCCAATTTCAACTTCATGGTAGTTTGAGGGTAGCTTTTACAGCGTCTGCCCATCTCATGATGATTTCTCTCCACTCTCCCACCCCCCTCCCTCTCTGCCAGTCTTCCTCAATGCAGTCGGTCCTGGGAGTGAGGACCATTGTGAAGCTGTGAGGAGCTTCACTGCTGAGCCTGTGCAGCTGAAAGACTAGAGCTGGAATCAGGTTGAAGTTCATTCAATCTGAGTTTTTCTGTTAGAAATGTGACTTGAGACTAGAAAAAAGACTAATGATGGTCTTTTATTTGGGTAGTTGAATCTGCACCTTGTCCGCTTAATGGGTGAGAGCTGGGTTTTCTCCAACACTGATACGAACCTAAGAGGAGAATTGAGAAGGAATAGAGCAGAAGTGCAGAGAAGGGCAGAGGTCATAGTACCATCCTGAACCCAGGTACCTTCCTGCTTTTGACTTCTGGGAGCCACACCCATAGCTTTTGTTCAAATCAACTTCAGTTCATGATTATTACTTGAAAACAAACTCAAAGTTATCATTTTCATCACTAATGATGATAATTTTGACTATACTGAACTTTTGTTAAGTACCAGATATTTCACTTACCTTAGCTCATTTAATCCTTTCAGCTATCTCCGGAGATAGCTTAGAGATATTTAGTAATTTTCCCAGGATAGAACACCTTAGTAAATTATGGACAGGGATTTGAAACTATAGTCTTTGGTCTGAACTATTACCATATGTGGGCTTCCAAGGTAAGTGTGTCCCTGCCAAAGTGTAATGAATAGAGGGAGGAATCATCATGGTTCTCAGCAATAATTTCAAACACTGTCATTTCATTCAGGTGCCAAAAAGAGGTTTTTTGAGGAAGAAGCACTCTCTGCTCAGTCCTCATAAACAACTCCATGTAGATGGCATCGCTTTCCCTGTGTCCAGCTCTTAGCAGGACTTTGGTGCCTCTGAGGGACTGCCCTCTCTCTTACAACAAAGAGATCCTGTGTTGGGTCAGTTCCTGCTTAGAGGCCTGGTCCATATGTAGACTATCCACGGTGCCTTTGTAAAGGCTCTTCTCTTGCTATCAACCACATGTCTGACTCACCTTTCCTTACCTCTAGATGGTATATTCTCAAGTAGTTCAAACTAGTGTCGATCTCCCACGCTTTTTATTCACTATCTATAAAATGGTTGCTGGCCACAGTCTATGGGCCTGCCCTAATCTTGGAGATACAGGATGAATCATACATATCTCTGCCTCCTTAGAGACCACAGTGGCATTTGAAGACAGTCCTGAACATTGAACATTAATAGCAGAGAAGAGGCGCACACAGACCATCTTGGGAATTCAGAGGAAGGGTAATTGAAATGCTGGATGGGCTTAATGGGGAATTAGACTTGGGAGGCTGGAACTTTTGTACTAACCTAAGTAAGAAAATTCATTATTTTAGTCTACTGTGATAAATCTTCTAGTGGGGAACCCACAGTAAACGGCAAGACTGTTGCTTCTCAAGAGCACCATGATCCCAGGAGTTGATAGAATGAGTTACAAACGCCCAGATGCACTAAATATTTCTAGTCAATCATCTAAGAATATCACTTCAGCAAAGAGGGGGTCTGAATGAAGTCTTTCCTTTGACAGCAAAACATCTCTTTGGAAATCTCAACCCAGTGGCAGAACAGGAACCAGGGAATGATTCTCCCATGTTTGACACCTACAAAGATAGCAGCTTAGGATCCTGACTATATGCAGAACTTCTCTTTCTCTGGGATGGGTACAGTGGAACAAAGTTGTAGCTGAACCAGAAAGCAGCTCCAGGCAAAGAAGAGAGTTTTAGAAAATTCAAATGAAACCAGCCCAGTGGGGAATTTCTAGACAAATGACTGGATGGATAGAAATACAGTCAGTTTTTCCTCTCTGACTCCTTTCTGGCTATTGATCTTATAGCTCTTCATAAGTCACTCTTTCCCTTTACATAATGTTCATAAATGTGCAGGCAGATTAAATGTGTCATAGATGAAATGACCCACCGCAGGACAACCCGGTTGTCTCATGTGAGCTTGGTTTATGGATCCAGTGTTCTCCAGTGCACATCGCAAATCCACATCATGTTCCTGAGTGCTAAATTTGGAGCTCTGATTTAGCTGACAGATGTTTAAAATCATATTTAGCTGGACAACTCCCTGAGGAGGGCACAGTTACAGATGTGAAAGGGAGCAAGTTATTCCAGTTAAGGTTGGCGGGAATACAGCCTGAAAACTTTTCGTCTCCATTCTCGTCACTCAGGGTGATATGGGTGAAGGAACATTTTCTTGCTGATTACTCCCACCTTGGCCAAACATCACCTCCATTTTGAATTGTTGCCGAGATAAACAAAGAAGTTCCATCACAGGTGAAGTATGGACTGCTCCAGTCTCTCTTCACTGAGTAAAAATGGGGCTGCCAGATCTTTAATAAAAGGCACAGAACCACATTTGGACACCTGCGATGTCCCTTTGGTGGCATTTTAGGCCTGCAAAATGAGTATGATTGCAAAAATTTGCACTTCAGGATCAGTTATTCAGATGTCAACCACTCTGGATAGATTGAAGTCCATGCGCTGTATGAGGACAGAAGAAAAACCAACCTCCCTTCCCTTCTCTAACATTCTTAACACTTTTTCCTGTGTTAAAAACAAACAAAATTAAAATTATCCTAGAATCTTTCTTGAAAAGTCACATATTTTAGATGTGTTTCAAGACTCAGACTGAAATGGATGTGTTTTAAAAAATTGTCTGTGTACATAATGTGGGAGACTAGTGACCTTTGGTATTTTGTGCTTAAAAAAAAAGTTTGATGTCTAAAATTTCCCTACTGAGTGTGTATTGTTCCTGCTCTTTTTCTGTGATTTTTTCCATCCTCCATCATTGCCCACATTCAGAATTAGTTCTTTATTTACCTAGCAGAGGTTTTGACATAGTTATGAACTCATTCTTATGGCAGCCTCAAATCAATTCAAATCACATTATGTCAAAATAGATGTGATGTGAGGGTAAGTTAAAAGATTGTAAAACAATTTTAGGACAGAGCCCAAGAGACTATCTTATATTGTCAGGAGAACAGTAGGAAGGGATTAATGGAAGATGTGCTCTATTTATATAAGGGAGCAATGTGTGCACTGCAACTTTGCTTCCAATTTAAAGTTATAAAGTCATCCTGAGAGACTGCAAAACACCCTATGAAGAAGTTGATGGATAGCTGTCTTGGGTAACAGGAGGTTTTGGTGTGCATATTTTTATACGTGAAGACGACCAGATACTATGTCAAGTGGTTGATACACTGAGAGCATACCAAACTCAGATAATAACAAGCAATTCTGGAAGACTATTTTGTTAATGTTAGGCTGGGAGGCCTATAACTGAGCAAGAGTTTTCAAGCAAGGAATGAATAGGGGAGACCAAAGTAGACCTTAGGGCCAATGAAAGACTCTTGGACAGATTCTTATGCTGACAATCACAATAATTATACTTCCTGATTTCTTGGAGGGACATCATTCTTCAATTATATTAACTTTGAATCCATGGGTTTTCATAATCTGGAGTAAAGGCTTATATACCAATTACCACAGAGGACTTTGCGGGGGGTGGCATGTGTGGAGGAAGAGAGGAGAAGGTGATTAATCTCAAAAACAGATCTGTAATTTTTGTGTTGTTACAGGAAACACTATTCTTTTACCCGTGAAAACACAATAAAATAATTGAATCACACCTGCATAATCATACACCCTTCCTTCCTCCCCAAAGAAATTTCACTAGGTCAAGAATCAGGAAATTTTATAATGGACTCTATAAACTGACATCTTGTCTGAGGAATAATATCATTTCTGAAGGAATGAAGTGTATCAGTGGATGTGGATACCACTTTCCTCTGAAAGAGAGTCTGGAATGCAAAATGTTGCCATAATTCTTGGTGGGATATCATGGTAGTTTGCAAATATTGTGGATTGACAGTGACACTGATGTTAATTCCTATAAGTCTTTTAAGCATATGTTTTCAGAGGACTTTGGACAGTGAAGATAAAAATTGAGGACTATGCAGTATGAATCCTAGTAAATAAAATATAATTTGACTTGTGGAAAGAAGTTTTCAAAGGCAGGTTTAAATCTTGACCCCACAACTCAATTGTTTTGATAACTTTAGGCCAATTACTTAATTTCTCTGAGCCTCAATTTACATGGCTATAAACAGAGGATGCAATAATGCTTTTCTTATAGAACTGCAGCAAGATACATGAGATAATTAATATAAACTGTACAAGCATGCTATGTATACTAGTCATTGCTGCTCCCTTCACTGGGATATCGCCATGCAAAACACAATTATTATTTTGCGATTGCAAAAATAAATCTCTTTTTGCAAATGTTCATCTCTTTTACTAATGGATAAGAAAAGTGATAAACTCGCAGCTGTAAGGTGAGATAAGGCAATGGTTTAGGAATCAATCCTGAGTTCAAGATGTGGCTATTAAGTATAAAAGTGATAATGTGATCATATTCTACAGAAGTACTCTTACTTTTCATCTACCCACGTGATGTTTGGATATCAGAAAATATGAGTTCATCCCTTCACCAGAGACCAAGTGATCCTTTGCACAGGAATGGTGAAGAAAAATGAAAGAAAATTCAGTCTTTATTGCTCTGTTACTATGAGTACAGATGGCTAGGATCTTAAGAAAATTCTGGATACTCTGCTTTCTTTGTATATTCACCTTGTGAACTTTAATCATTTATAATTCTAAATAATATAGTATGGTAGAAAATACTGTCACATACCAATTCTTTCCAACTTAGAATCAAAGTATGGTCTAGAATATAAATCATTTTAATCATCATCTACGAAATAAGTGTACTCTCTTGAAATGTCATCAAGACATTTCCTTGATGTCTGGAAACACATCAAGGAGTTGGCTAAGACCAGTTGGTTGGGAATCATGCCAGTAGGGCTCACCTTGTGTCCAAATAGAAAAGTGAAGTTATAAAGACAAAGGAAGGCAGGGTTTCCAAAAATTTCCACTCTTACTGAATGAGGAAGATACTCCTCATTTCCAGATTGTTAGAAACCATCACCTCCACAGGGATAGTGATGTGAATTTTAATTAGAGTCAAAGAATGTAAAATTCAACAAATGAAAATAAATATGTTAACTTAACATATATTTTCTCAATTTAAATGGTCATTAAGTATGTGTTTATGGTTAATGGCAAACACCATTCATGAAAGTTCTACTTGAAACATTTGTCTATGTGTGAGAACCATGTGAATGAACTATGGTCAATAAGTACAACATTTTCTGTACTGAATAGGGAGTGATGAAGAGCCCTATATTTTGATCTACATTTTACAAATGGGCACACTAAAGTCAGAGCCAGGTCCAGACTGTGCATAGAGTATGCTCATTTCCCCCCAAGCATATGGATAAATAAAAATATAGACACAGGATGTGCCTTTAGTGAAATAGCAGTATGGTCAGCCACCTTTGGACGGTGCAGTCCACATACATCCAAAGACCTGGGTTTGCATCCCAAGGCCAGGTTGGGGGTGATGGGGACAATCATGATGAACAACTAAATAAAATAAAGTGCCCCTTCCTCCTCTCTCTTTTGCCTGCCTGTCTCTGCCCACCTTTATTCTTGTCTGTACCTTTCCTTTAGAATGAAAGAATATATGTACATATATATATATATATATATATATATATATATATATATATATATATACACATGTATATACTAACACAGAACATACATATGATAAGGCAGAAAGTAAAGCTAAACTTTTAAGAAAAACAAGATTGGTTTGGGCCTAGAGAATATGCACTAAATGTCTGACTTAATGCTTGACTCCCAAACTATGGGAACACAACCTCTGCCTATATCGAATTTCCGTTTTAAGTCCTGACCAACAAATTTCCCAAAATAATGGCAACTATGAAGATAAGCCAACTTAAGTTGGTTCTTTGAGTCCTGAACCTACTTTTTTGTGATATATTCTGATTTTCTTCCAACCCTAGTTATGCAGATGAGCAGGAGTTATGACCGGGTTAATACTATTCCTCACCCAACTGTGTCAGCTACCAGGCAACCATGCCAAGGGTTTATCTACAAGAGTTCAGATAAGAATATAAATCTTAGGTAAACCCAATTAAGGTAGACATTATTTATCCACTTTGTGGATGATATAACTAGGACTCTAAGGTATTATATAAGGTGACCATGATTGTGGAACAAGTAAGGGGCCCAGTTTAGGTATGAAAATATTTGATTTTGAAATTTTTCTTTTCCAGCTAGAAATAGGCAGACTTTCTGGACAGCATTGTACTTTCCAAGTTTTAGTTGAAGTATTCTTGGACTGCATTACACAACCAATTAAGTCCTCTTATTTTTTGTAATCTCTGTACTTTATTATATCTCATTGAGACCACTAGCAAGGAAAGATGACTATTTTTCTCCAAATAAATTGCTTTCTATATCAGACAAAAACATTTGTTTGGCATTTAATGAAAGATATGATATTTGCTTAACAGAAACTGAAAAGTAACTCTTTAAATGATTTTTAAAAAATCTGCCTAGAAAATGAAAACCCCAATAATAATAACACGTTCTTTGTTTCTTTCAGTAAAGGACAAATATTTAATGTGAAAAATCTGTCAAATTTGCTGTGAGCAAGCACCAACACTGGAGGTGGAATTAGAAGTGGACATATCAGAAGGGAAAGACTTCCTGTTCTTGGATGATTATATATGGAGGTGGCATATGTTGCTTCTGCTTACATTTTATGGATCAAAGAAAGTCATGTGACCATATCTCTTTAAGAAGAGAATCATAAATCTTGGTGAGTACTGTTTATGTTTATCCTTATGCCACCACACCATTTCTTTAACGTTAATGTGATGATTTAACATTAAATCCTTCTAACTTTTAGTTAGAATTAATTTAACTTAGGTTTTGGAATTCCTCAAAATCTAAATTTTAAGGTTTCTTCAAGTATTCAGGTTCAAGAAACATGATTCAGACATGAACTTTCCATGATACTACAGTCTCAAGAAGACTAACAAGCTAGTGTGACCAGATTTACCTCCGTCTGCTTGTATGGTGACTAGCAAGGGGGCATGTGGGGTCTTTATATGTCTACAACAACTTTGTCATCTAAAGTCAGAAGTTCCTTGGAAGGGCAGACAAGTCACTTCCCAGAAGAGCTCACACTCTCTAAGGACAATGATCTGTCTTTGCAGACAGATTCCTCTGAAAAAGTAAAGGCTGAATTTGTAACAAATTTGTACAAAAATCCTATGAAGAAAATAATTCAGGACAGAAGAGTAGCTCTCTCAAGGCTTATGTTCTTCAGAGCTTTGGAACTCAAATGGCACTTTTGGTTGCCTACTAATTTTCAAGGTATGTGTATTTTGAAAATGACTTCAAAAGCATAATACTTATGATAAATATGTAAATTCAGGCACAGGCACTCTTATTCTTTGGGCTTCAAAATTTGCAACCCAGGGAAAAATGTGTTTCACAACATAAAATCATACATTTTCAAGGTCTTTTATATCTGAGACTTGCTAATTGAATCAAAATATACATTTTTGTTTATGCACTAGTCAAAGGTGCCATAAAGGTATTATTACTAAAGAATTAAGTCTGTGACTCACAAATTAGCCTTATATCAGTGCTTTATCAAAATATTATAATTGTCGTACTTCATTCTGCCTTCCATAGAGTCTACTTGTGTTAATATTAGTTTATCTGGGCTATTTGAGGCAACACGGTATATTGGTTGAGTCTGTATATCAGAGACAAACTATTTAATCTCTCAGGGCCTCAGATTCCTCATCTAAAAAATGGGAACGATGCTAGATTTTCTTCACAAGCAATGAGAAATTTGCTTATAGCAATGCCTGGCACACATAATAATGTTAGCTGTGATTATAATTATTATTAAGAATTTGAAAGGAAAGCAGCACCAGTGGAGATGTAAGGATAATAACATTGCAAGAATCTGAGCAGGTGGATATAACTCAGACAGAGAGAAATTCATGGTGACTGGAAAGGGGGCAGTGTGTCTAGAACAACTTTGTCATCTAAAGCAAATCCTAAAATCCTATACCAACCAGATTTTCATTTATGTGGATTTGAGGAATAATTCTTCACATTAACATTGTCTGTAATAATAGCATTATCACAAAGTGGATTTATTGGGAAGTTAATGAAGCTTAGTCTTCAGACTCTCTCATAAAGACCCTATACTGAATTTTCTTTTCATATATATATATATTTTTTTTTTTTCTTGAAGAAGGCTGCCCCCTAAAATGTGTAAGAATCAGGTTCCACCAAATCCGAACCTGCCCTGATCACAATGATTAGAGATTGGGAAGTGCGGTGAAGAGCACAGGCTCTGGAGTCAGAATGGCTCCATTTCAAGACGTAGCTCAGCCACTTGCTTACTGCCTGGGTTAGTGGAGCCAAATTACTTAAGCTCTTTGAGTTTAGGTGTCCTCAACTATCCAAGGAAGTTTACAAAAATACTTTCTAACAGAGCTGTTTTTAATATGAAATAAGATTATGCAGAAATGCACATTTAGTATTGGTTAGTATAACTGCTGCCTCTTTTGAGTAAGAGGAGGGTATGGGTTTACTCATAGGTGACCCCAGCAGGAATTAGTCAGTCATCCCTTTGAGGTTAGTGCCATGTATTACTTTTCTTTGAATCCCTTTCCATTCATCTCCCCAGCAGTCAGCAGCTCACTTTGGAGAATTTCACACAGACATCATAAAGATTGTAGAAATGATTTATTCCTGAGTATTTTTAAATGGGATGTTTTAAGATGTTGGTGAAAGTTGCTGTATGCATTTTTTAAAGGCTGGCTAAGACCATGGTGACTAAGTCGAGAAGTTCCTTGGAAGGGCAGACAAGTCACTTCCCAGCAGAGCTCACACAATGACAATGATGTGGCTCTGCAGGCAGGCTCCTTTGACAAAGTAAAGGCTGCATTTGCAGCAAGTTTGTGCGAAAAAAACCTATGAAGAATATAAATCAGGACAGAAGAACAAATTTCTCAAGGCTTATGTTCTTCAGAGCTTTGGAACTCAAATAGCAATGTCTGGGTCACCAAGGCTGCTCCCAAAATAACTCCCCTGATTCCCAGCCAGAACAGAGGGCTTCCCCTTTTACAATGAACATAGCATGTTTGATGCCTAGCAGTTCCAGAATACTTTGCACTCTTGGTCAACTTCCATTCATTTCTAACTCCATTCCTTTCTAAAGTGGTAAAATGATTCTCTTTCAACCAGACCAATGTCCTAGAAGTTGCAGGTGAAGCTTGGTCTTCCAGATGAAAGATTCTATTCTGGTTTTCACGGTTTTGTCAGGTCACCATTTAAATGCCTATTTCCAAGGCAATCCTCTTTCTTTTAAACACACACACACACGGACACGCACACACACACGGACATGCACATGCACACATCATATGACTTTCACTTTGAAAATACCCACAATACCATTGGTGCCTACCAGGAGGTACACTGCTTGGATCTGCCTTTAAGGAAACCTGTTGAGAGGAAGGTAGTTGGTAAATGAGGTTCAGAAGAGAAGAACATTTGTATCTGAGCTGTTCTTCCCCGCAAAATCCATCAGTCTTTGTTCTGGAGTTCTCAGGTAGCCAGAATGAGATTACCTCAATGGTGCACTGTAGTTTTTGACTTTTCCTACCCAGTCCTCCTTCTTCCTTCTCTTGGAAGGAAGAAAACTCTCCATCTCTCCTTCTGTTCCCTGTAATCCTTAACTTTCATAAGCATTTCTTCTACACTAATTTGAACTGTGTCTACTTTTCAGAATGACATACCGTAAGTTCTGTGTTTAATGAATTTTAAACCTTACAGAGTCAAGACCTCTAGCAGCTTGGCAGATATTTTGAGAACATAATGCTGTAAACTGAAGAAGCAACACAGAAACAAAGAGTAATTAGATTCCTAGAGGAAGACACTTCTGATAGATACTTTAAGCTCAGCTAGGAAGTCTATATAGCTACAAACTTAAGAGCTCTATTTGGCAACAGAGTCAGACCTCCACATTTTGGGTTTAGGTACATTTTTTAAAAGATGACTGGTGGTGGAAGAGTGGCATTAGGATTGCAGAGGAAGAAGCGGGGAAGAATCAATGTGCAGGTGATTCAAAGTGACATTGTCTAGTCTCTTCATAAGCGACTCAGAGACCATACTTAGAATAAGAGCCTGCTAGGGCTGGGATGTACTCAGGGAACTTTGAGTCTTAAATATCTTGGGAAGGAAAATTAACTCTATGGACTTATACCCACAGGGAGAAACATTGATTTAAGATTTGCTGATAAGCAGAAAATGTTCTGTGAATGGTTGGCAGTGGTCAAAGGACACATTAGGGATGACTTCATTTTATTATTCACGTTTCATAGATTTTGAACTTCATTTTCATTTTTTATAAGAAAGCAACATTGACTAGATCTTTTGTATATCTGCTACAAGTTTTGGGTTCAATAATTTCAAAATCTATCTCGCCTCAAGGGTTTCTCAATGGGGTCATTGTTGGTACTTTGGGTGGGACCATCCTTTCTGGGCAAGGTAGTCCTGGACCTTTCAATCATTAGTGTTCCTGGCTTCTGTCTACTAATGCCGGTTGTGTTCTCATCTCTGGTCACTGTGATGATCAGAAAGGTCTCCACACATTTCCAAATGGCCTTCCCCATCTTCAGGGATAAGACATCATGTCTGGTCGAGTTAAAGATAACAGTTGTCACTAACTAGACTTGCCATATATGAAATGGGATGGGAGAGGGTTTACGCCATAGGCTCCATATGCTGTATATTTCTTTCACTAATACACAAGGACAACATATCACACTTGTCTTTTGTTCTTGCACAGGACCTACCACCTAATACGTTGGCATAGACTATATGCTCAGGCATATTGGGATTTAAATTCCTCTCTGCCACCTTCAAACTATTATGGCATTATCTTAGTTTTCTTATCTTTAAAATGTGAATAGTAAAAGTACCAATGTGAAGTTGTAGGTATAGGACCTGGTAGGGGAGATGTCTTCAATAGTAGGTGTCATTACTGTTATTACTACTACTACTGTAAAGTTGATGTGCTAACATACACAATGAAAGCAAAAGAAGCAAAATTTCTTCCTTTCTGGGACTGTTTCTGGGAATACCTCCATGATCACTGCATGAATTAGAATCTATTCTGAACTGAACAACTATGTGAAAAAGAATAAAACTAGACACCATCTTATACCATATACAAAATTAACTCAAAAGGAATTGAAGACTTGAATATAAGATTTGAAAACTTAAAATGAATAGAAGAAAATGTAGGATAATTTAGGATAATATATAGGATGATATAGGATAATTTCTTTGACAGTGGCCTTAGTGGTGTCTCTATGGATTCATCTTTAATGGAAATAAAAGAAAAAATAATCAAATGATACTACATAAAACTAAAACACTTCTGCACAACAAAAGAAACCAAAATCAAAACAAAAAGTTAGATCATCAAAACCAAATGGATGAAGGTATTTGCAAGTATGTATCAAATAGTTAATATCCAAAACATATTAATAACTCACACAACTCAACAACAACAAAAATAAACAAGCTGATTAAAAACTGGGCAAAATATCTAAATATACCTTTCACTGGAACAGACATACAGGTGGCTAATAAATACATGCAAAGATGTTTATTATCATTTATCATTAGGAAAATGCAAATCAATACTATAATGAGATTTCACTTTACACCTGCTAGAATGGCAATCTTGAAAAGACAATAAACAAAAAGTGTTGGTAAGGATGTGGAAAAGGGGAATCTTGTGTACTTTCGGTGGGAATGTAAATTGGTATAGTCACAATGGAAAACAGTATAGCGCATTCTCCTGTACATGACTGATTTATACAATAGAAAATTTTGCTTGAATAATTGCTTCTATGACTAAATCAAACTTTGAAATCTACTTATTTCACTCACATCCTTCATATTTCAGGTGAAGACCTGAGAAAAGGACCCATAAGCCAGTTGTGGACATGGCTTTCTAAACCTTGACACCATTTAAGTTCTATGGGAGACAAGATCTCTTTAACAAGAGGAGATGGGGTAAAAGAAACAATCACATCTATTTCTATAAATGAAATCTGTCAATCAACCTTGATGTGTCTTAGTTAAAAAATACAAATTAGAGCTGTCTGAACTCCTCCTATTCTGAGAATTTAGCTGATTTTGTTTCAGTCTTCAGGTCAGGTACTTCAATGGCAATTTAGGGGCCACAACTTGGTTATTAGATGCTAGTTCCCTTCAGCCTCAGTGGAGATCTTGTGCCTCAGCAAGGGAAATCCATGCTTCAACCTGCCTGGTTTTGCTCAGCAGCCTCTGAAAATGTTGTGCAATTCTTGTCAGAAACTTGCTCATGTTTGCCTATTTGAGCCCGTAACCAAAATATATGGGAGGGTAAGACCCTTGTGAGATCCTGACAGTTCAGTTTTCACTAGCTAGTGAGTGACCACATTTTTCAAATAGTAGTATCTCCCAATGCAACCTCAATTCCCAATCAAAAAAAAAAAAAAAAAAAAGGAAGGTTTTCCTAATAATCCGGCCACAGTCCAAAGGATGAAGGAATGAGCTCCTTTCTCAGAAGGCTTTCTTCACCTAAAAAAAAAATCCCTTGCTTTGAAAGATAAAACAAGAAATTTCTTTGGGGTTTCTCTTCTCAAAACTTTCAGAAAACCAGGTTTCTGCAGTCTGAAATAGCTTCTTTGCTGTTCACACATAAGCTGCTCTTAGTGGGCTGGTGGCCTGTTTGATATTCTGAGGTCTAGCAAAGATTTAGCTCCCGGGGATCACCAAGAGGTCATGGTCTCAATGATTTCCTCTGTTATTTATTTTTGGCTTGTGGTATTGGAACTTGTCTTTGACAGAGGGCATTTCTACCACAACTGCACAGAATCTAGCATTTCAATACTTTGGTTTGAGGTAGAGAAGGCTTCTAAAGCTGTGAAAATGTCATTGAGTACATCTGAGAGTCTCTAATTCTGTCCTTTTCTGATTAGCAAATTCATTTCTTGGGGTTCACCAGTAGCACTTCCCAGATGGGGGTCAGGAAAGGAATTGTCCTGGTGAGATCAGCACTTTTAGTTTGAGTATTTCCACTTTCAGTTCTTATGATACTCCTCTTGCCCTAAGATGGCGATAAAAACAGCATTTCTCATGCCTCTAGAATAAGTCTCTATTTTTTGACACTGTTTGTGACTCAACAGTGATTGCCCTAAATATTGCCAGTGAACTATCTATGAAATAGATAGAACTGTCTGTGAAATAGCTTTTGGGTTTCTCTTTGCAGTGACAACAAAGCTTTTGTGCTAGTTCACAAGTAACCACAAGAACACCTATGTCCTCTCAGCAGACTCTTGAGTTCCCAGGAAGGCTGAAAGAACTTAGCTTGTTTCTAGCAGTTTTTTTCACCCCCTTCTGTTTCATTTTGACTTAAGATCACTGTTCTCTCTCATCTGGGTCAGAAAATAGGTATTTTGTATGGTTTTGAACTGACCTGAAGAGCCTGTATCAAACATTCAGCACTTTGGCCTGGAAAATTGGTTGCGTTATGTATTAGGTTACTATTTTGTTAAGAAGCATCCTAGCAAGTGGACATATTTGACGGTAGGACATCCTTCCATCTTTGCTGCTCCTCCTCTGCCAGAGTATCAGGACTGATAGTGTTCTGTGCTATGTTGTGTCTATCAGAGAAAACAATTCAACATGTGGAGACATTGCCATCTGTGGAAGAGTGCGGTTCAGGCTCTACCCAGAAGAGAAAGGAAACCTATAAATCTAGGAAATGTCCAGTGAGTCGATTCCTAGCACAGCCTACGCCTTTTAGGCAGCTATTTGCTATCTCTTAACCCCTCCAGATTTGAATTAAGGGTAACAATTGGGTTAGAGAGGACAAGAGTAGTGATATATTTAATATATCATATTTTCTAGGAGTAGTTTTCTGTATGAAACTCAGTTTACATAGTGACCCAAACAAAAGTTTTATGAAACAATAGCTACTCTTACCATATGGCAGTTTTCTAATTTTCTTATCTGTTCTTTCCTTTTTCTGTTATTTTAATTTAAAAAATTATTGTCTCATACATTACTATTACAAACTATTTATGGGTCAAAGGCCCATTTTGAAAAACAATACTATACATAGCAACATCTTAAAAAACTTTATATTGTATAAATCCCTAGGAGCTTGTCCTGAGATTCTAATTCAATCAGTCTCAGGGAGCCCAAGCCAGCATTTTGTGCCAACTTAATTTGAATGTGACCATTGTGAGAGCAGGAAACTTTGATCTCTGATAGAGTCCAAGTGTTTGAATGAAGAACCTAGGACTGAATAGGTCCTCCCAAAATTGGTTGTTGGAATACAGGAATGGATGAAAAGTATGCTTGGTTACTTAGACATAAATGACCTAGAATTTAGAATTATATTTAATATGATTTTTTTTCTTTTTGGGGGGAGATGTGTGTAAGAAGTTATTTTTTTCAAACTTTCAAATAGATCTTTTATCTTTCACCTAAATTTCTAGTTTACTCACATTTTTATTCTATCTCTCATTTATTCATCTATCCATCCATCCATTTGTCATCTATCTATTTATTTATCTATTTATCATCTAGCTATCTATTAATCTCCCTCCACCTTTTTGGATTCCTCTGATTGTCATAAACAAAATGCCCCTTTACAGGAAAATACTTCGTATTTTATAAAAACAAAAACTTTTTTCCATGCAGTTTACAATGTGAGGGCCCTAACCAAAATTAATAGGTGATGGTCAGTGCTGATCTTTAAGTGTGTCTTATATCCCATCATCATCAGCAAAATTCCCCTTGTACCTGTACTTCTGTCCTTAACTTAATGCAAATAGATAATCTCTAAAACACTGAATCTCAGAATTGCTTTTAAAGTTTGGAGATTTCTCAAAAATTTAAAAACAAAAATTTCAGACAATCCAATTATCCTACTTCTGGTTATTTACCTGAAGAATACAAAAGCACTAATCAAGACATATATGCATTCCCATGTTTATCACAGCAGTATCCACAATAGCCAAGAGTTGAAAATAACTTAAGTGCCCTTTGACAGATGATTAGATAAATAAGATGTGGTACATATATACAACAGAATATTGCTCGGTTATCTAATAAAATCCTGCTATTTATACTGGCGTTGATGGACCTAGAGGGCAATATGCTTAGTGAGATAAATACTATGTGATTTCACTGATACATGGAATATAGAGAAACCAAACACATGAAGGAACTAAAATAAACTTTTAGACTATAAGACCAGTTGGTCTTATGGATATGGATATGGAATATGACTATCTTTGAATCCCCTGGGGAAATTTAAATAAAATAACGTTGGCATTTCTGTCAGATAGATAAGGCCTGTGTCCAGGAATATGAATTCTACCACCTTCTCTACCTCATGTGGCAGAGACTCAGCCAAGGTTGGGAAGCACAGTTCTTAGGACCTTGTTCTACCAACAAATACTCTAGTTAATGATTACTCAGTATCTGCTGGAATACTCCCCAGGATGGCAGAAAGAAACCCCCATGGTTTTCTATACTGGAAAGTTCTGCTAGTTGGAAATTTGTTAATTGCTTTCCTGTTGTTACTGGTCTTGGTTTTGCCCTCTAAACCACCTTAAAATAAAGTCAATTGGCTGATAGTCCACTCATTATAAAAATACAGTAAAAGTACAAAAATATAGAAAAATACAGAAAAGTATAAAAATCACTCAAAATCCTATCATCTGAAGAATCTTGTTTTTAGTATTTTTTTTTTTTAGTTTTCTTATATGTGTCCCAGTCAATTATATGATCTTACGTTTGAAAAGAATGAAGACAATAAAATAATCCTGTCTTCTGTTATATGTTTTTTGTTTTATTTCTCAACAGAATATCATAAGAACTATCCCAGATAAGCAAATGTGCTTTGAAAGTATATTTTTAAATGATTACATTAAATTTCAATGTTTTGATCTATTGGCATTTATACAACCATTTCTTATTAGTGTTTAATTAGGTTTTTCCATTTTTTCACTATTATAAATAATGTTTACATAAACACATTACAGATAAATGGCTGTCTGCATGCTAGATTATTTCTCTAAGCCAGATTTCTAGAAAAATAATTATGGAGTCAAAAAACATGTAAAAAACCCCACATTTGATACATACTCCCAACTTGCTATGCATAGAAATTATGAAACTTGTAACTTCTGCTGGTCAGTTTTGATGTTTAGATCACATAATCTTTTTAAAATATGTCAATTTGATAGCTTAAAGTTGCATTTCATTGTGGTTTTTAACTGCATTCTTTTGTTTATTCATAGAGCAGAATACATCTATATATTTGCATATATATGTATATACATATACATATATACATATGAATACATAGATATACACAAATATATTAGGTACTATTAAAAACATGTTCACATATATTCATGTATGTGTCTTCCTTCCCCCACTCCTTTTTGACCATTCTAGTAAATGGGATGTTAAGGGGAATCTCATTCTTCTTTTATAGATTTGTAAATGCTCTCTTACTTTTTTTCAACTATAAGAAATACTAAATTTTCTTTATTTTTTTTAAAATTGTGGTAAAATACATGCAAAATAAAATTTACCATTTTAGTATATAGTTTTATGGCATCAAGTAGAGTCCAATTTTTCTATGACCATCGTGATAGTCCATCTCCAGTACTTCTTCAACCTCCCAAACTAAAACTCTGCATCCATTAACCACTAACTTCTCATTCCTTTCTTCCCCCAGCCCTTAGTGACCACCCTTCTCCTTCCTTTTCTAGGAACTTGACTACTAAGTACCTCATATAAGTGAAATCACAATATATTGTGACTAGCTTATTTCATTTAGTATGTCTTCATGGTTCATCTATATTGTAGTGTGTATTAGAGTTTCCTTCTTTTTAAGACTGCATAATATTCCATTG
The DNA here is from genome assembly GCA_004363575.1 of Solenodon paradoxus. Taxonomy (NCBI): domain Eukaryota; kingdom Metazoa; phylum Chordata; class Mammalia; order Eulipotyphla; family Solenodontidae; genus Solenodon; species Solenodon paradoxus. Next base: position 883,326 of record RJWH01000144.1, read on the forward strand.
TATGTGTATATTATATTTTGCTTATGCATTCATCCATGAATGGAAGCAATTTGGGATGCTTCAACATTTTGACTCTTGTGAATAATGTTGATATGAGCATGGGTGAATAAATACATATTTGAGTACCTACTTTCACTTCTTTTGTGTATATACCCAGAAGTAAGATGGCTACATCATATGATAATTCTATATTTACATTTTTTTGAAATATTATGCTATTTCTCACTGTGAGTTCACCTTTTTATATCCCCACCAGCAAGGTACAGGTGTTATGGTTTCACCACATTCTTGCAACATTTGTTAATTTTAGTTTTTGTTTATTTGTTTGCTTTTTGGTAATAATGGTTATCAAGTGGCATCACATTGTGGTTCTTCTTTCTAGAATAAATAAATAAATAAAATATGACAGTCTGCCCTGGTTCTCAGCCAGGGGAAATTCAATAGGCAATGATGGGGTTGGGAGACCATCTATCCTATTCTCAGAATCACACCAGTGCCTGGTGTAGGGAAACTAGAGGAATGTTCTCTAAAGCCAACATTGTCATAATTGTCCCTGACAACTCTTTGTCTACACCTTTAGTGACTCTTTTCTTCCAGGGAACTAATGTACACTTGCAATGAGAGCACTCAGTCTCCATGGGTGGTCTTATTACTTCCTTGAGCATCTGTCACCCAGTAAGGCAGGCTCCCCAGTCTCTCACTCCAACCCAACCTGAACCCAACTATTTTAATTATGGGAAATTTGATCAGTTGATTTAAAGGAATTTTGCATGATTTTTCTCTTTCATTTGCTTTCAAATTACTGATTACTTAAAACACAGTCTAGAGAAAAAATAGATTCCTTTGACCACACCACTCAGTTTACTGTTTTAATGTTATGCTTTGTAAAACCTCTCACCTAAGTGTGCAAAGAGACAAGAATATTTATTACAACAATGTTTGCATAGTAAAAATTTAATACAACATAATGTCCAAAGTGTGAAACAGTGAAAGTAGATGAACTGTATTTATGTATATTAACATGGGAAAATAACAAAAAGTTAATACAGAGGGGAAGAAACGATTCAAATGACTATATATAATATGTTATAATTTAAAAGTTCAGGGAACATCATATTTATAAATAGATACATATAAAGTCAAAGTATAAAAATTGGGGAATTATCACAGTAATATATTTATGTGATAAGAAAGAAAATAAAAATCAATTTAAAAATATGTGTTACATAATTTGTGAAAGAAGGGGAGAATTATAAGGAAATACAGAAGTGAGACTTATGTTCTATCTGTATAATATTTTTATCAAAATTAAAAACAGCCAAAATTTTAATCTTTATTAAGATGGTTTTCTCTATATTAAGGAAAATATACTGAGAATAATTTAAAGTGCATTCTCTTTTTATAATTGGCCTATAGTCTTTTAATTTTGTTTTCTAAGAGTTTTAAATATTTACCCGTATTTTCCTTTTTTTAAGGGAAGATATATATTTATATTTACCCTTTTAATTAATCTGGAAAGTATTGTAATGTATGGTATAAGGATAGAATCACATTTAATTTCTTTTCTTTTTTTTAAACCAAATAGCTAGTCAGTTTTCCTACAATCATTTGTTAAGAATCCTCTTTCTCATTAATTTTGTATTGCTTCCTTTATAACATTGTTTTATATCCATTATTTCTATTGATTTGTGTCAGTGTTAGCAATAATAGTAAATGGCTTTATTTAATTTTACAATATGTTTTAACAGGTGCTAAATTCCATGCTTATGACTTCCTTGCTTATGAGCTTATTATTTTCTCTGTTATTTTTTTCATATGAACTTTAGAATTATTTCTTCAATTTAAAAAAATCCTATTGTGATGTGTTTAACCTATAGATTAATTAGAGAAAAATAGAAAAATTTATAATATTTATTATCCCCTCCAGAGAAATACATTCTTCTACGTAATCAAATCTTTAAAAATATTTAGTAGTATTTTTGTATATAAAAAAAGTAATATTTGTGAGAGAAAACATTTGATCATATGCACAGTACCCTGGAAATTGATTAGGCTTGATTAATCTACCCTAATATTCATAAAAATTCCATACTTAGATTTCTTTGTGCTCAAGAATGTCATTTTCAGTAGCAGTTTAGAAAGCACAGGGTTTCTATATTTTATGTAATGACTTATAGTAACAAAATTGCATAAATACTAAAGAATACCTAGAATCTGTTACAGGATGTTCCTGAGAACATCATATTTTCTTATAGTTAAATTACATATTTTCATATTTGCTAGTGAAGCCATTATTTTTTATTTTTACTCTAAGAAATGAGTGTGGGGAGTTGGTATTCCTATAGGATGATGCAGTGTGGGATAGGGTTGTTAGCATTTTCAAGCCCATGGTAGGAGGTGGAATCAGGCTTTAGGTAATCAGTCGAATAGCCATGATGCCATATTACCACTCTGGGTCTCAGTTTTTTTTCATTTATAAAACAAAGGGTTAGGATTATATCCGTAGGTCTCATCATTAATATATATTCCCATCACCTGAGGATTTTTCTAGAATAAAAATTTCTATTTCACAGGATGGGAATGGGCCTGAGATTATTCTTTTCTACCAAGTCTTCAGGTGAGAAATACCCATGAAGCTGGTCCCTGGTTTTATTCTGAGTGATGAGAGGAGCATCGCCCAATAGAAATAATATGCAAGCTACATATGTAAGTTTTAATTTTCACTAACCACGTTAAAAGTAAAAGTAAGTAGGTAGAGTTAATTGTAATTTCCTATAATCAAAATACTATTTTAACATATCATAAAAATTAAGGAGATATTTTATATATAGCAAAATTTTGAAAATATTTCCTTGTATAAATTCTGGATCTATCTTCCTGGGAATATGCCATGGTTTTTGTTATACATGACAAATTTGCATTTGTTATTATTAATAACAGAAGATCTATTAATTTTTGAATATTTATAATTCAGCCTCTCATATCACTTCTAATCAAATCTAAAAGTAAGTTCACGAGTTTTCTAGGCATATTAACACTTATTAGTAACCATTTTGCTTTTCTTTCTCAGTGTTCACATCTCTTAAACATGGAGAAATCTTTCCATTTCTTAATGCTCTCCCTAGCAATTTTAAAACATTGTTGCAAATATCTTTGACTTCTCAATTTATTATAGATGGTTCTAGAAATTTGTTTTTAATTGTGGTGTTTGTTATTGTTTTAAAATGATCTTTATCCCTCTAAGCTAGCATCTCTTTTTTGTGAGTTTGCCATAAAGTTTTACTATCTGAGATCACCTAATGACTGAATAGAAATCACATAGGGAGAATGTACGTATCTTTGTAATTATCCTTGCTGTTGAGTATATGATTGGCGCATTCTTGTTCTATAGGTTAATTCTGTATAAGTAATGTTTTTACTTAGTACTTAGTGATACTAGAATAAAAATGTTTATTAGTTGAATTTATTAATTGATTAGGTACACCGATATTTAACGAGTACCTCCTATATGCCTGTCTCTGCTTTTCTGGATCTTACACTTTGGGTGGCAAATAGATATTGAATAAGTAAATTCACATGTGATTTTTGTCACAAAAGTGAGGAGACTAGATTAGCTCAGGGGAAAAAAGGGTTTTGAAAGGTATGTTAATGAGCATAAATTATAATAATATTTTCACATATCCATAATCAAAAGAACTTCAAAGAGGCACATCCTTGTGGCTCAGGCAGCTGAAATGCTGGTGTGCAAACTGTATATAGTCCAAGGACCTGGGTTTGAGACCTGGGGCTGGGGTGAAAAAACAAATGAACAACTAAATAAAAATATAGATGCTTTTTCCTTATCTGTTTTCCTTCCTTAAATACTTTTTCCTCTTCTCTTTCTTCCTTCCTCTTAAAAAAATTTCTGAAGAGAAATTACTCGAGAACAAACTTACTATGGCACTTAAACACAATCTCCAGTGTGTTTTACAAACAATGAATTGGGTAGCTAATTAGGTCTAAAGCTACTTAGAAAGCAGTGATGGTTATGAAGCAATTCTCTTCTTAAGTTCTATTTCATGAATTATAGTAATAATGACCACTACCATTAATTGAGTATTGTCTAAATGCAGACCACAGTGCTAAACACTATACATGTGTATTCTGTAACTAAGAATAATCTGATAGTAGGCAAAATCATCCCCATTTTATAGATGAGGATCCTGAGGCTAAGAGATATAAAAAACTGACCTAAGATCACGTATCTCTAAAGTGGTGGAGTGAAGATGTCATGGACCCCACCATGATACCATAGAGCTTACCAAGATTTGCTTTTTAAAATGAAAAGAAGGTCAGGATATATTAAAGTGACATAACAGTTATCACAGTGCTTCACAGATTAATTTAATATTCTTCAGCAAAATCCAATGCAATCATTCAATTCCTTGCATTCACTATACATATTTGCAAAGGAAAAGATCCTTTTGTTCCAATGCATAGTTCTATTTTACATCATACCTACTCCTGGTCATGACCTATCCTGGTTTCTTTTTAAAGATCACATAATAGGAAACCATCTATTTCCCAAGCATCAAAGTGTCTATGTATCAATTGTAAAAGAAAAGAGAAAATATTTCATAGATGATCTCAGATTGACACTATTATTCCATTTCATGAAACTTTGAAGAATTCTAGACTTTTTGAGCTTCTGAGTTTCACTACAGTTGATTTACTATCAGTACACAAAATCTCTTTACCATCCATCAAATTTCCTAAAGGTCCCCTGTAAATGGCAAGGAAACTGAACTTCACAGGGGCCTTGGAGACATTAAATTTGTACTTTCCCTCCTCCATTTTCCTCCCCTGCATTATCTTTACCATCATTATTACCATTTATTAAATACTTAATATATGTGCAGTACTCTAAGGTTTATGTATATATAAGTCTCACAACAATCTCATAAGGCAGCTATCATTTTTCATATGGTGTAGGAGGTTGGAGGTTGTTTAACTACCTCAGAGTCACACAATGAGCAGCAAAGGCTGGATTAAAACACAGATTTATTTCCAAAGTATGTACTCTTAACTGAACAACTATACTTCTTTTCCTTTTTTCATTTTTAAGATGGTAGACTATTAAGACCTCAAGCTCGTTTTCTTCCCACTGGTACAACAAATAAATACCCATTTAGCAACTACAACCTTTGAAAAGGAAAAGGGGACCAGCATCTCCAAAAAAAGTAAGGACACACACCTTCATAAACAGTAAGAGAAGACAATCCGTCTTTGTATCATGCCTTCCTGTTTGGAGAACCCAGGGTGCTTAGAGAAAGACAGCAATAAAAAAACAAAAACAAAAACAGAACAAAACAACTCCCCCTAGAGCTGAAGGAGCTGACCCTTCAGTGGGTGTTGCCATACTTGGGAAATGACTTTCAGTCACTGAACCGAAAACCTCAGCATGGTGTGGAGGGACAGCCTCCTTGTGAACAGAGATACTGCTTCTGGTGTGGGAATTGGAGACTGACATTAGAGTAAGGCCCCTCTAAAACAACTGAAAAAGAGGAACATTTGAAGCCAAGGATGAGTAGAAGAAAGGAAATAATAAAAATACAAGCAGAAATAAATGCGATTGAAATTGAAAGGACAATTGATAACATCAGTGAAAAAACTATTTCTCTGAAAACATAAACAAAACTAACAAAGCTTTGACCAGGCTCATATGAAAAAAGAAAATTCTAATAACTAGAATCAGAAATAAAAGAGGAGACGTTACAATGGATGCCTCAGAAATACAAAGCATCATGGCACTATTCTGAACAGTTACATTGTAATAAACTGGAAAACCTAGAGAACATAGACATATATTTAAAAATATACAGTCTATAACATGGAATCAAGAAAAAATAGAAAACCTGAACAGATCTATCAGAAGCAAGGAAAATGAAGAAGTAATCACAATTCTCTCTCAAAATAAAAGCCCAGGACCAGATGGCTTTACTAGTAAGTTTTGCCAAATTTTCAGAGAAGAATTAATATTTTTTCTTTTCAGACTCTTCAAAAAACTGAAAAACAAGGAGTGCCTCATTTTCTGTGAGGTCGACACTACCTTGATAACAAAAGCAGACAATCACACACACGCACATATGAAAATTATAGACCAATATCGCTAATGTACACAGATACAAATATCCTCAGCAAAATATTAGCAAACCAAATCTAACAATACATCAAAAGGATCATCTGTCATGACCAACTGGGATTTATCCCAGGAATGCAAGGATAGTTCAACATATATAAATTTATTAATGTAATACACCACATCAGCAAAATCAAGGGAAAATCATATGATCATACAAATAATTGCAGGGAAAGCATTTGACAAGATTCAGTACCTATTTATGATATAAACTCTACATAAAATTGGGATAGAGGGAACATATTTCAACATAATAAAGGTGATATATATGATAAACTTACAGCCAACATCATACTCAATACTGAAAAACAAAGTACTTCTTCTAAAATCAGAAAGGAGTCAAGATTGTCCATTCTACCCCTGCTACTTAACATGGTACAGGAGTTTCTAAATAGCAATAAGGCAAGAAGAAGAAAAAAATGAGTCCAAATTAGAAAAAAAAAAGTAAAACTATCAATGGTTGCTGATGACCTAATAATATACACAGAAAACCCTAAAGTCTCCACCAAAAAAACTACTAGAATTAATAATTGGCAGGCTACAACATTAATATACAAAAATCTGTTGCATTTTATATGCAAACAATGTGATAGAAGAGAAAAAAATCAAGAAAACTATTCTATTTTCAATAGAAACACAAAGAATTAAAAGCCATAGAATATATTTTAAAAAGGAAGTGAAAGTCCTATCTAATGAAAACTACAAGACATTGTTAAAAGAAATAGAGGGATATTTAAAGTTATGGAAAGATATTCCATTGTCATGGTTGGGAAGAAGCGACATCATTAAAATGTTCATCTCATCTAAAGCAATATACAGATATAATGTAATCCCTATCAAAATTCCACTGACATTTTTCAAGGAAAAGAACAAAAATGTTTGAAATGTATATGGACTCACAAAGAACCTAAACAGTGAAAGAAATCATGAGAGAAAATAAAGGAGAAAAGTGAAAATATCACAGTCCCAGATCTTGTGCTATGCTGAGAAGTGTTAGTGGTCAAAACTGTATGGTTCTGGAATAAAAACATAAACACAGTTCATTGGAATAGAACTTAATCACCAGCAGTAGTCTCACACCTATATGGTCAGTTAGTTTATGACAAAAAAGTCAAGAGTATATGATGGAGAAAGCAAAGTCTTTTCAACAAGTGGTTTTGGGAAAACTGGACAGCAATATGCAAAAGAATGAATCTAGACCACTCTTTTAACACCATACTCAAAAATCAATTTGAAATATATTATATACTTGGATGTAAATGGAAACCATAGGCCACTTAGAAGAAAATATAAGTAATACATTCCATGACATCACCTTAGATAAGACTTTGGGGACACGACTTAAATAGCAAGGGAAACAAAAAAATAGGTTAAGCAAATAAAAAAAAAAAGCAAACAAGCAAACAAACAGGACTTCATCAAACTAGAAATCTTCTGCATAATAAAAGAAATGATTTCGAAACAGAAAAAAGATTTCACTTAGTGGATGAAGATATTTACACATTATACAACTGACAAAGGCTTAATATTAAAAATATATAAAGAACCCATTGACCTAAAAAAAAAGTAAATCAAACAATCCAATCAACAAATAAACAGAAGAATTGGGTAGATACTTCTCCAAAGAAGACATACAGATGGCCAGTAGGTATATGGAAAGCTGTTCCACCTTGCTTGTTATTAGAAAAATAAAATCAAAATAATATGAGCTATCACCTGTGAGAACAGCAATTATCCAAAACACTAGAAACAACAAATGTTGGCAAGGATACAGAGACGAGGGAAAATTTTTACACTGCTGGTGGGAGTGCAAATTGGTGCAACTGTTATGGAGAGCCTCATGGAGATTTTGCAAAAAATTGGAAAAGGAAATCCCATACAATCCCCTCATCCCACTTCTGAGTACGCAAAAGATACAAAAACTAATTCTCAGACATATATACACCCACATGATTATTACAGCATCATTAGGAAACTACCTAAGTGTCTATTATCAGATGAATGGATAAAGAAGATGTGGCATATAAACACCATGGAATACTTCACAGTCCTAAAAATATGAAATCTTGTCATTTGCGACAACATGGATAAAGGAAAGATTATGCTAAGTGAAATACGTCAGAAGGAAAAATACCAGTGATCACACTCAGATTTATAATATAAAGAAACAAAGTAAATGTTCAGACCAGAGACCAATCTATGAACTTTGACAATAGAAATGAGGGTATCAGTGGGAAAGGAGATCGGTAACTGGAACAAGTGGTGGCTGTGAGCCAACGGACACTAGTGAAGGACTTCTGGTAATCTGGTGGTGGACATGGTGTGTTGTTATATATTAGTTGATGAGCATGGTGAACCTGCTCATATGAGTTTATATTATCTTGTAAGTCAAACTACCCCAACAAACATTTTACCAGTATTATACTGCTTGCTTTAAAAGATTTACAATGGAGCATCACATCAAGGAACAGTGGACCAGATGTGTAGATATAAAATAAGTCTATATTACAAAAAGTGATAGGGTAAAAATTTAGAAGCTGTTAATCTGGGGTGCATAGACATTAGAGTGTCTAAAAATAGATTTTAGAGGATTGCTAACCCCAAAAGACAGGAGTCACATTTTTTTCCTTAAAGGCCCAGAAAATAACTATTTTAGGCCACATGCTCTCTGTTGCAAACACTGATCTCTGCTGCTATAGTCCACAAAGAGTCATGGTCAATGCACACCCAGATGGGCAAGACTGTCTTGATAGAACTTGATTTAACAAAAGTCAGCAACTACTCTTGAAGCTCTAAAATGGTGTGTAAATTCTATGCACATAGTTATTTTTTTGTTGTTATTAAGAGAGCCATAGATTTCCATAGCTTCTCAAAAGGGTTAAAAATCCAAGATGTCTAAGAATTTTTCTAAATGGTCTCAAAGTCCCACTAAGCGTATATATTCCAGGGTTCTATAATTTCGTGTCTTTTAAAGTAATATTCTCTTAGTCTTTCTCTTTAGCAGCCTCGTTCGATGGAATCTGCTGTGAATACTTCAGGGGACTTAATTAGTTTGCTGAGAAGAAAACATCAGGTATATGACCATTTCAAGCTTCCCTAGCTTACCTGACCAGATGATTCTGCCTGAAACACAAATGCCTTCCAGACGGGAAAACAGCAGCTTTGCCCTGCACCAGCTGCCCCGAAGTTTGCAGACTTTTCTTCTTCCAATTTCTAGAGACCACTTTCTTTGTCGCACTGGACCTTCTCCACAGAAAGGTCTCACTCGTGCTGACCCCACTGATAGCAGTTGGGATTCCTGGGGTCAGCTAGGTATGGTGTGTGGGGAGGAATGTTCCCAGGTTGTTTTCCTGATGCCCTTCTTCATATGTTCAGGGGCCCTCTCCCCAAGCAAACACTGTTGTTTCTCAGAATTCCACATCTTTGTGAGTGAGAGCATCTTATTTATTGACTGAGATTACAACAGCCAAAACTATCATGTGCCTTCAGCCTGTTTCTTACTCCATGGATTTCTCTGCCCCTAACAAGAATTCAGGGGAGATTGCTGATTATATTCCATTATATCCACTATGGAGCCCAGGATCACCCTTTGCTTGTAGAGTTTAGGTGATTAGTCCTGAGATCTCTTGAAGCTACAACTAGTTTTAAATTCTTGCATCACCTTTGAAAATCAGAATACAGATATTTCAATCAGTTTAAATAAAAAGAAAGAGCAACTCCCTTAAAGTTAGGGGAAAACCCCACATATATTAAAAAAGGAAATACAAATACTACATAAAAGGAGAGAATGAATGAGGAGACTGTGTCATTAGGATGAAGCTATTTCTCACAGAAAGTGCCCCATTTAACCCCAAGAAGGAAATAAGCCAGTAAACGAAAATAAAAGGAATATAAATCATTTAGCTGGTACTTATAGAGGCTTTATTCTATTTCAGATTTCTGTATCTATCACATCAGGATTAGTGTTAGCTCCGAAATGAAACATCAGTAAGAGGACCACATAGTGTTTGGTATACCTATGAGTCATATTTCAGTTCAGCCTTAATTACTGTGCTCATCTGGCAGCAGCATGGTGTCATGTGAATGGAAATAGGTCACAGAAGGCCTGGGTTCTTGTCCTGTGTTATCATTATGTGATCTTGGTTGGCCAGTCTCTGTGCCTTGATCTTTCCATTTGCCAAACATATGAATAAGAATTCCCTGGTTGTCTGCTTATTTCACAAGTGTTACGACACTCAAAAGTATATATATACACACACACACACACACACACACACACACACACACACACATACACATTCATCTTTGGATGAGAGTAAATACCAGATAAATGTAAAGTTGATCTTGTTCTTTTTACTTAAGGTAGTGGGTAGGCGGGAAGGTGGGGATGATGGCATTTTGCACAGAAGTGTTGGTGACTCAATGAAGTGTCTTTTTCTCCCCCTCAGAAATATCAGGCCTGGGATTATTACTGCTTTCTTGATGTTTTTAGATATACTTTTATTCTTCAGAAATGCCAAAGGTGAAAAATACTACTCCATTGCTATAATTTATCACCCTTACTGCCTGAGCAAGATGTGCATACACAGTTTAGTAATTAAGCTTTTCAACACTGCATCATAAAGTTTTATTCCTGCAAAGGCTATATTTATCAGCTAACAAGTATTAAATCACCACGGGGCTCCAGTCATTTCTTACTTGAATATGCTCCCTTCAAAACAGAGCAACTTTACTTGACTGACTTGATTACTAAAAATTCTTGTTTGGAAATATTGTGGTGCTGTGTGGTCCTATGGGGTGGACATGCATGCACCTTAATGACTACTCCAAATGTTGTTGACCTTTATTTCCCAGGGCAGTTTGATATAGCAACCCTATGGTCTTAAGGTGTCATGTCTATCTGAGCGTGGGGAATGACTTTCCACACACAATATTCCATACACGCTTTATTTCTAAAAGTGAAGGGGTAAAAGAAAGAAAGAAAGAAACAAACAAAAAACTCCACCTTGTGCACTAGTAGCCTAGTGAATAAAGCCATGGATGTAGTCTACATACATCTTAATGAGCCAGGGCCAGGAGCGGTGCGGGGGTGGGAAACCAAGATGAATAACTAACAAAAAAAAAAAAAATAAACAAATGTTTCTTCCTCCTATCCCTGATTCCCTGCCTCTGCTCACCTTAATTCTTAACTGCACCTTTTCCTTTAAAACACACACACACACATTTTTTATATTTTTTATTTCCATATTTGAACATTAGGGAATCGGTCTGTTCCTATCAGAGATGGATCTAAATATAAAGGACTTTCTCAATGATTAAAATAACAAAGTAAGTATGGCCTACATATTAAACAGGGTTGAGTCTTATCCAATGTTGCTTCTCAAAATAGAACCAGAACTATTAGGGACACACGGAATAGATATTAAAAATCATCAGTGATGGTTTAGAAGAGTACTTTCTCAAAATAACCTATTCCACCATTATAAATCATTTTTTGTCTCTCTTCTTTGGAAGATATAAATTCATGGGACAAATATAACATTGTTCTTAAAACTTCAGGATACTTTCATCAAATGATTTCAGAATTATATTAGAAACAAAATAATGTTTTAGTCAGTCTTCTACCAATTTTAAGGACAAAATCAAAATAAAGACAAATGGTACTCAAGTATGGGTCAAAATGATGAAAAACTCATTGTTTTCCATTATATCAGAGATTATATTAGTAGATTTTATAATCCTTAGGAATATTAATATGCCTTTTAGCAATCAATTGATGAAAAATTCTTAGTTTTTTTTAAAGTGACATTAATCACATGCAGACATTTCAAATTTTCATCAATTGATTGCTAAAAGGACATAAATAATAACATTCTATAGGATCAAAAACCAACTTTGTAAATATATAGACAAGTTTCTACTTAGGTCTGTGTGTTTGTACATATGATAACGGTCACGTAGTGTGAAACTTTAAATATTACTGAGATAGGAAGTCTTTTATTCAATATTTCTAAGTTTGAGAGGCTTCCACAATCATTTCTTTCAAAATGATAAAAAAACAAAAACAAAACAAAAACTGACCGTTTAGTTTCTCAAATAAGTAACAAATAGCTTGTTTAGAAGACTGGAGAACAATTTCTCTCCAGCCAAACAGTCAGAGGGTTTTCGTTGAATTACATGGGTGATATGCTGACCCACTAAGTTGGCAAATATTGAACTATTTTAATTCCATCTATTTTCTGGCTCAGTATATTTTTTGTCATATTAAATTCGTTAAGCTTGACAGAGTCTAAATGCCACTGTTTGTACAGAAGAGGACATGAAGGTAAACTTACCAGTCATTGGAGGCGCCAAAAGGTATTTTCTCTGAGTCTCTATTTAATTTTTATCTTTTATATTAAGAGTTGATTTTTTTTTTTAAAGTTTAAAATGAATCATGTGACTTGGAAAGTTAAGTTGAATCAGATTATTTTCTGAATATTGGAAGAGAGATTTATCAGTCAAGTTGCCCTCCAAACCACATGTCTACAGGTAATTTTATATGATATACATACATATAATCTATAATTCAGGATAACTGAATAACTTGAGAGAGAAATGAGATATAAATATTATTCTCTGTTATCAAAAGTTTGGAGGAAACTTGTAGTTTGCAATTTTCAAATATTCGGAATCAAGGACGACTTGAAAATTTAAAATGTGATAATTTTTCTTGATTTGGAATTGAAAATTTGATACCATTTTTGGAGGAACATTTATTATTCTTAAGTACTACTTTTCCTTTAACAAGGGATAATGGCAATACAGAAAAGTGGCAAATGACACAAGGTACAAGGAAATTTAATTCTAACATGGGTTAGAACCATTGACGGTATAAAATCAATTTTATACTACATATGAAAAATGGCACTAAGTAAAGAACAGTTTTCCAATAAATTTCCCAATAAAATACCGAAAATTTGTGAAAAACATCGACAACAAAGTACATGTAGCAAATGAGGATACAAGTACTAAATAGGATTCTTTAAAGCTTCTATAACACATAGGGCAGAAGTGATGCAGCCATCAAAGTTGGACTGAGTAAATCCATCACCTCCACACACAAGGACAGGCTTGAGATGAAGGGTCATTTGGCCAGGATAGTTGGCAACAGCATTTGTAACCTGAAAGAGTAAATCAAAACCAAAAAAAAAAAAAAAAAGGATTACAGTTGACATTCTGAGCTCTATTGTGTTGTCATGTCAACACTCACCTGAGGAAGATGTTTCTGAGAAATCAAGATTTTTATAATGAGCAACAGGAAACAAAATCAAGACCCACCAAACTCCTCTCTTGGCCGAAGTATTTACATTGATATTCTTAAATGTCTACAGTTTCAGTTATTTGAAAAGATAATCACAAGTGTATCGAACTTCAAAACTAGTAGGGCTAAATTAGTTGGCAGTATAATAATCTTTTTAATAATGGGAAATGATATTCATGAAATCATTCACCAATTTTGAGTACCTGCTATGCCCCAGACAAGGGAGATACAAAGAAATATAAGGGCTGTGTCCTTAAGTACTTTCCAGTTCATCAAGACTGCTGGCACACATTGGTGTCTCAGGGCTAACACAAGGTGAAGAAGGGGTTGCTATAAGGACACATGGAGGGTGTTGGAGCAAGGGGTACCCAATGATAGTGTGGAAGACTATTTGGTTGTGGGCAGGGTATGCTGTCATATGTCTGATGAATAATGGAACTATACATGTAAACTTGCAGTATTTTATAAATCAAAGTTATCACAATAAAAAAAAGAATGCATGGGACGGTGCCCAACTCAGCCCACGAAGATAAAGTTTCAAAAGGGAGATAACTGGTCATTTCATTTGAGTTCTGACTGATGCATAAGCGTTCTCCCACCATGGAACTAGGGGTAGGTTCTCTTTGGAGAACCAAAGAGAAGGAGCAACGTGTACAGCTGCAGAGTATGAGCAAAAGAGAACACAATATGTTTAGGAAACTGTGAGGCAGGTGAGACTCTGTGTGTGTGTGTGTGTGTGTGTGTGTGTGTGTGTGTGTGTGTGCGTGTGTGTGTTAGAAGAGGGGGGTGACTGGAGGAAAGACTTGGTGAGATAAGAGGAACAAAATGTTTCAAAATTTAAAATATATAACTTAAATAAGAAAATCCTGTTAAAATGCAGAATTTACTATTTCTGAGCCCAAAAGGGGAGGATTAGTCAAAGTCCAGGATTTATTTTATTATGCAGAAACAGGTTTATAATATTTGAAATGATGAAAAAAGTATAGAGGTTATATTCTGGAAAATATCTCAAAATTAGAATGGATGATGCAAACAAACATTCACAATGTGAGCAGAGATGAATGTAGCTATCTTATACACAGAGATGGTTTAAATACTGAAGCACCAACTCCTCCCACCCAAAGACACAAATTACATAAATCTATTAGAAAGACAATTTCACTTGGGACACTTCCCTCACAGAACTTCAGGGGTGTTATTCACATGCTCTATAATATGGCAGTTCTTATGTCTCCTGTGCAATGTTTTCATAGGATAATAGAGTAAGGCTCATGAAGACTTGCTAGTTTAAAAAAATTAGAGAGAGAAATTAAGAAATCTAATAAAAGCTATTTGAGTTATGAAGCTAAGATTTTGGTTAGAGATAAACCGAGTTACCATACACTTTTACAGTTTTCAACATCAGACATAGAGTGTACAGGCATTTTTTTATTTTTATGACATATTTTGCTTTAATAAAACAGGTGGTACAATTATCTTCTTGTTGAACCTCTTGAGATATGGACCATTAAAGACCTATGTCAGTCAGATACAAAGGTAATAAATATATCATATGATAATTACATAATATATAATAATTAAATATATTATATATACTGACATACATATAATATATAAAGTCTTTTTTTTGTAAATGAAAGGTGCAGACAGGAATGAAGGCAAGTAGTCAGGCAGGCAGGAAGAAAGAGGAGGAAGTCTTTTATTTTTTATTCAGTTGTTCACACTGTTTAGTGGTTTCCCTGCTGGACCTGGGACTGGAACCCAGGGACATGGGGCTTGCTCCTTTGGAGTTTTAACCCCTGACTCCACCATGGCATGCCCAAAGGTAAAATATTAGGGGTACACTTTCCTTTTTGTGGAGCAGTTGTCACTTGGATAGCAACATCATCTATCACATAGCAATTTTTAAAAATTATGCCAGTTTCAATTTATTATGTTGAATTGTAACAAATTACATATTTTATTGAGGGTATAATAGACAAATATGCATATATTTCAGATGTATTACTTGATGCTTTGATATACAAACACTCTGTGGTGTAATAACCATAATTAAACTAATATACCCATCAGTTTTCAAAATTACTATTTTCTTTTCTTGTTTTTGTGGTGAGACATTTAGTTCTATAAAACAGTATTGTTAACTAGAGTCACCTCCTTACACCCTAAATCCTCAGCTATGTTTAATTATGACTGCATAACTGAAACTTCGTACATTTTGATCAACATCTCCCTGTTTCTTCTTCCTAGCAGCTCCTAACAACCATTCTACACTTTGCTTTTATGAAAAGACAGTCAATCATGAAGCCGTGGAACAGATCCTGGAGTAGTTAAAATACACAGCAGATAGTGCATATACTGAAGCATACACTTGGGCATTAACCATAGCTTTAAACGCCTGCTTTAGGTAGAATTGTAAGCTAGATGATTTGAATTTTCAGTGAAAGGAATGAAGAAAACTGCTAGATATCTATATACTAGTAATTTCAGAATGTGACAACTGATAGTCTGAAAACGGGAGATACTATATAAACACTGAAAATCCAGACAGGGCTGGGAATACACTTGGCAGTTTGGGGCCAGTTAGGGAAGGGAAGGTAATTTTCCGTCTCTTAATACGCTCAGAGGGCACAGCTATTAGTTTCCCTGCACCTATTAATACTTGTGATGATGGCTCCAATATTCAAGAACCAATAAATAATAATAACCATAAAGTTTTAATTGTTAACATTTTTTGAAAGCTGACTGCACATCAAATGCTATACATGCACATCCCATTTAATTCACACAGTAACTATTATTTTCATTTTATAGGTAAGAAAGCTGAGACTTAGAAAATTGTTAACTTGCCCAAGGGCAGAAAGTTAGGAGGTAAAGAAAAAGAAATTCAAACAAAACAGGCTGACTCCAGAGCTCACACCTCTGAAATGTCCATAAATACTATATCTAAATAAAACAATAAAAAGGTATGAAAAGTGTTTGGTAGCTACTTAGTTTTATACATATAAATGGAAATAACGCATATGTATATGACATATCTGTATATACATAATTTTTAAAGCAAAACAAAAGTGCCTGATAGTTGCTTAGTTTTATATATCTGAAAATTCACATAAATGGGATATCCATATATGTGTATGTATATGTGTATGTATGTATATACACACATATGTATATGTTTACAAATGTATAATTATTTTATTAAGGTAAGTTTGATTTGTAAAACTATATGTTTAGTTGTATATGTTAAATCTTCATCAAACACATGATGTCCACCACCACCTTTCTAATAACATTCCACCACTGTCCATTGGACCCTTACTACACTTGGTTTTCACCCCACACCTTTCACCTATGGTAACCTGAGTTCTGTTGTCGATGTCCAGATGCTTAGTCTTTGTTTTGTTTTGTCTTTGTTTCTTTATATTACACATATGAGTGAGATCATCTGGCATTTGTCTTTCTCCTTCTGACTTACTTCATTTAGCATAATCCCTTCTAGTTCCATACATGTTCTCACAAATGACAGGATTTCATCTTTTTAGTGGCTCTGTAGTATTCCACTGTGTATGTATCCCACCTATTCTTTATTCATTTGTCTGTCAATGGGCTATTAGGTTATTTCCATTTGTTGGCTATTGTAAATAATGCAGCAATAAACTGGGAGTACATGTATCTCTTCAAATTAGTTTTTGGGAGGCAAATATACAGAAGTAGGATAAGGAGATCATAAGGAATTTTCATTCTCAATATTTTGAGGAATCTTCATACTACTTTCATAATGGTTACAGTAATTTATACTCAACATCAACAGTATATTAGGGTTTCCTTTTTTCTTCATTCTTACCAATACATATTGTTTCTAATCTTTTTCTAATCCATTCTCACAGGTGTGAGGCGATATCTTGTTTTGATTTGTACTCCCCTAATAATAATAAATGTTGAAAAATATTTCCTGTCCCTGTAGGCTATCTACATATCTTCTTTGGAGGAATCTCTATTCAAATCTACCAATTTTTGATCGGATTATTTGCTTTTATGTTACAGAGTCTTAAGAGTTCTTTCCATTTTTTTTTTTTTAATATTAAGTCCTTGTTAGACAGATGATGTGCAAGTATCTTTTTCCAGTTAGTAGGATGTCTTTTCCCTTTCATGATAGTTTCTTTTCCTCTGCAGAAGTTTTTTAGTTTGATATAGTCTCATTTGTTTATTTTTGTTTTTGTTTCCTTTGTGCTGGAATTGAACTCCAAAGATCTCTCTAAGATAGATGTCGTGGAACATAATGCCTATGTTTTCTGATTTTTGGTTTCTGGTCTTAATCTAAATCTCTAATACATTCTGAATTCATTTTTGTATATTGTCTCAGTGATCTAGTTTCATTCTTTTGCATGTAGCTGTCCAGTTTTCCCACCACCATTTCTTAAAAAGACTTTCCTTTCTCCATTGTTTGTTTTTGGCTCTTCTGTCATAAATTAACTGACCATATATGTATGTGTGAGTTTATTTTTGAGGACTCAATCCTATTCGATGAACCTGTGTACCTTTTTTTAAAATTCCAGTATCACTCTTTATTACTATCACTTTGCAGTATAATTTGAAATCTGGGGGTGTGATTCTTCCACTTTTATTCTTTTTTCTCATGATTGCTTTGATTATCAATGTCTTTTGTGATTCCATATAAATTTCAAATTTTTGTGTTCTACTGAATTGAACAATGCCCATGGAATTTTGATGGAGATTGCATTAAATCTTTATATGCTTTAGGTAAGATGGCAATTTTGACAATATTAATCCTTCTCAATCATAATCATGGAATGTCTTTCCATATTTTTATATCTTTATTTATTTTAATAAAGTCTAGTAGTTTTCATTGTACAGGTTTTTCACTTTCTTTGTTAAGTATATTTCAGGGTATTTAATTATTTTTGCTTTTATTGTAAATGGGATAGTTTTCTCGATTTCATTTTCTTCTATCACATTACTTGCATATAAAAATGCAGCAGATTTTTGTATATTAATGTTGTAGCTGTCACTTTACTGTACTCATTTATTAATCTAATGGTTTTTGGTGGAATCTTTAGGGTTTTCTCTATATATTATTATATAGCTATAAATATTGTCATGTCTACATATAGTAATAGTTTTAGTTCTTCCTTTCCAACTTGGGTTCCTTTCTTTGCTTTTTCTGTAATTACTCTGACTAGGACTTCCAATATGATGTCCAATAGCAGTGATGAAAGTGGATACCCTTGTCTTATTCCTGTTCTTAGAGGGAACTTTCAGTTTTTCACCATTGATTATGATGTTGGTGTGGGTTTATTATATACAACCCTTAGTATGTTGAGATGTGTTCTTTCTATCCCTATTTATTGAGACTCTCGATCATAAATGGGTGCTGAAATTTGTCAAATGCTTTCTCTGCATCTATTTAGATAATCCAACATTTTTCCTTCCTTTTGTTATACCTATGTCTAATTTATACATGCATATGCATATACATATATAATCTCCATGTGTAGTAAAGTTTCGATGCTTTCCATTTGGTGAGCCTATGTAATAAAAGATGGCAATGTACAAATATTAAGTGAAAAAAGCATAAAGGGAAAAGTTCTGACCAGGAGTTAGCTGGTAGTTTATCGGTGCTGTGTAATTTCATATGGTGAGTAGTAAATGCCAAATCCTCACGTGGCAGGAAAACTGAGTTACTGATTAGCCGGTCTGTAGTTTGGAAGAAATCAATATTGCTGCAGTTAGGTGAAATCATCCATTTTGCAATTACCCAAGTAGGAAAATATGAAAACCTGGTGTGTACTGGCAAGTTCCTCACCCAAATGAAGTAAAGAGCCCTGCCATGGAGAAACATGTAATTGTCAAAGCCACAGTCTCTCACAATAATGTGGCCCTTGGCCACCTTTCCAGCTACAGTGAGAAACCACAGCTCAGTGACTGTGTTTATGAGAGATGTCAGGGCTGAAAGCACCCTGTGGAGGCCCAAGTTGCTTTGGTTACCTATGTGCCAGCGCTGGAAGCCTAGTCTGCAGAAGATGATGTGCTAGGGTCACTAATGTTGTACTTCTAGAAGTATAATAGACGTCTGGACTGGACTGTAGATTCAAAGCAGAAAAAGCAGTTTCATTTCTAGCTATTTAAATTGATGAGGATGTGTTTCATGACATCTCTTCACTTGCTTAACTAACTGCTAACTCTTTGGCATCATACGGAAGACCTTTCATAACTCAAATCTTTGGTTTGCTTCCTCTGTATATCACATATGAGTGACATCATATGGTATTTGTCCTCCATCTGATTTATTTCACTAAGTTTCATACCCTTTAGGTTCATTCATGTTCTTGCAAATGGCAGGATTTTTATCAATTTCTTTCATAGCTGAGTAGTACAAATGAATGAACTAAATAAAATAAAATCAACTTTAGACTACAAAAGACCACATTAGTCATTACCAGAAGGGAAGTAGGAAAGGGAGTGAGCATTTATGATGGTGCACACTTGAAACTAGTATACTACTGCAGTGCAATGTTACTTTAATAAAAATATTAAGAAAAAAATCAGGATCTTACCTCCATTCAAGGCCTATCTCTTGCTACTTCTCTCATACTTGTCGTGTGTCCTCTCTCCATTCAACCAAGGTTCTTCAAACACACCCTACTTTGTTTGTGCCTTTGTAATTTTAAATAAGCCAGTCTGCATTTTGATGTTGTATTGTTCCCTCTCATTTCTACCAAGTTAATTGCTTATCCTTCAAGAACCAGCACACATGTCACCTGCTCTGAGGTTTTGTTCTGCCAGGCAGGATAAGTGCCTTTTCAGCATGTTATTAATATCAATTATGTTACTGCTGTTTTGCACTATAATTATGTCCATGACTGTCTCCCTTCCAGACCATGTGCTCCTAAGAGTAAGGGTTGTACATTCACGGCTGGGAATAGTACCTAGCCCACATTAAGTGTGCAATAGAAGCTTATTGAGTTTTAAAAAAATGTACATACAGTTCATTAAGTGGAGGTTTTCAGAGCCAACCATCCACACACAATCTGTTATTCAGAGGTGCTCACAGAGCTGGCAGAAGCTCAAATAGAAGAGTTACTGTATTTAGAAGCCCCTCAATAAAGATAAATGAACAGCTAGCCTGTATTCTCTGATTCTGAATAGCTTTACATGAATGTCTCATAAAGCATGTGTTAAACTGACCCACACAAACTTTCTGCTTTTGTATGTCAGCTGTGGTAAAATAAGGTCAGTTTTTAAATGGTTCAACTTCAAAGTTTCTTTGTACCATGATTATTAAGTATAGAATTCACACCAAAAAGGTCCCTTTGGTGAGAATAAAATTAAAGTTGTAAAAGTAAGATGAAGGCAGGCAACTAGAACAATGGGTAGTTCCACAAAATGATAGTCAACAATTAGCAAAAAAAAAAAAAAAAATCAGTGATGCACATGACAATGTGCCTTCTTCCTTTAGTTCCTAATAATTAAAGCTTATCCTTTGATGGTCAGATATCTACTCATATTGATATCTACTCATATTGAACAACTGAGTTGATTTGGCCGACTAAATTGGTTGAGTTGAGCGACTAAAATTTCCACTGACCTAGTTAACCATCCAGCCCATGATTTGGCTACATAAAACCAGCCTCTCTTAAACAAGGTTTTCTAAAGTTCTGATACTAGATATGCAAATAACTTGATGAGAGAATTTGATAATCTATAAATAGGTTCTTATTGCTGCATTTCCTCATTTATCAGGGATATAGATTACACCTCATGTCATCGAATCTAAGCCACCAATAATTGGAAGATGCATCAATATTTTATGCAAAAAGAAGACAAAAAGGTATTACATGATACAAAGCTATAGTTTATATTTATTAGAAAAGTTCTCTTAGACTTATCTACATGTAGATAGTTGCAAAAATGAAAAGTCAATAAAGAAAGAATATGTTGGTTAAGACTTTCCAAAGACTTTGTCACATTCAGAATTCAATTTCTCTGAAACACTAACTCAGAGTTGCTCTTTCCACATAATCTGTCCTCTGTGCTGTCTAGTGTGTTGGTGATGCAGCATTTATTACAAAAGTGATCCACTGAATTGTACTTTCTGGGATTTTCTTCTGAGCCTCTGACACTTATTCTGCAAGTTCTGTATTTTCTCTTCACTGAAAAAGGTTTTCAGACAGCTTATCAGGACTTTTATACTTTTCGAAAATTTTTTTTTTAAATAAATGTTCATTTAAATACAAAGGGTGTGGCAGTAGGGTTCCTGTTGCCAGATGCAGATCTGCTGCCTGTTGTCCCTTAAAGACCAATACTGAGAGGAGGATATTGATGAATGGAAATTAGGTTGATTATTGAGAAGCACCAATGGAGGAGGTGGGAGAGGTCTGTCTTTGATCCACTTCACATACTGACTACTGATGGGGAGTGGGGAGGTGGGCAAAGAGATTTTATAGATAAAGTACATGTACAGGAGGCAATGTGAGAGGATGGAGATGTGAGGTATTTGCAGCTGGTAGTGATTATAGAGACTGCGGTGCTGACAGGGGTCTGCTAGTTTATCAGGCTGATCATAAGTCTTCTTGCCTCGGTGCAAGAGAATTGGTTCAATCTATTGTCTGTGTCTCTCCCATTTTAGTTATGTGTTAACCAAATGTTATTGATTCCTAAGTTTTCCTAGATGGTGAGATTTGGATTCCAATGTACTTCCCAGTTACAGTCCTGCTGTTAAGAGTACCAGAAATCATCAAGTTCACATGTATAAAAACTACACCCTGTCTGTTCCCTGGTATATACCTACTCGACAGCATCTTACCACTGATGAAACATGGCAGATATTAAGTATGGTAAGGGGAGAAGTATGATAACTGCCTAATAGTAAATGTAAAACAAGTCAAAAGATAATAAGTGACAGGATTCTTTAAGCAGGGCCTATTCAGGTAAGCAGCATCTCAGTGTCAGGATTCGTAAGGTTTTCAGTATTGCTAGTTTAAATCCTCCATTTTCTCAGCTCACCCAAATGAGCAGCCTCAGGTGAAAGTGACAGAGATAGACTGGTTATCAGGAAATCAATGTGTTCATTTACAAAGGTAAATGTACCGATTCCAGAACCAAGACTGCTGTCTTCACAGACCATTCATCTTGGTAGGCAAAGTTCCTCAGCTGTATCATAGATTATAAGAGTGACGCACATGCAGCAACTCCCGAAAGACATCACTAATCAATTGTGGCATCCTTTTCCACTGAGCCCAGAAGTAGCCTTAGCATCCTTCTCACTTCATTGCTTCAGGCAGCCACTACCAGTCAATTAGAGTTGGCATTTGAGAGGAATCCAATATACCAACACTGGATTAGAAGATTACTGAGCTAACACGTAATTAGAAATAAGGGAATTAAATATTCTTTACTTTTTTTCTCTCTTTCCCATTAAGTAACAATAGTCTGATGCATCGCCATTCTCCAAACCAGAGACATTGCAACACCAAGAATTAGGATCACTTCAGGAGCCATTACCTCCAGATGATGCCAGAGGCTGAATTCCAATTCCCTCCAGACCATTTTCCTTTCGTGGGTTACACCAGGGCTTTAACCACTGTGTGAATATAAAATACAGGTATTTTGATTACAGTCATAGTTCCACAAAATTACAGACTAAAAATATCAGGGTTTGTGAGTTGGGGCAGATACTCAAAATCTATAGAACTTTAAACCAAGGACTAATAGTCAACAAACAGCATAGAAAAGTGACTGGCAGTTAACCTTCTCCCAGCCTCTGCATGTAAGTACAATAGTCAATCCTTTGCAGCCTAAACCCTGAGGTTTGTGCTTCCTTCTTTATGGCTTAAGTCTTTTGCAGGAGTTGCTTCAAAAAGACCATTCTGATCTAAATTAAAATAAGTTTTGGGATGTAGTATTCTTCACCAGTCATCATTTTAGTAAACAGAACTTCCTAAAATGTGGTTTCTCATCAGCAGTCATGTGTTTGCAAGACCTTAACTCAGGAAAACTCAATAGTTCTTTAGGTAACTGAAAGAACTGAAAGAACTCACATTAAATAAAGGCACCTTTGGAGATTTTCCATTTTTTTAAGATCATCACATTTTCTAAGGCTTTTTCTGCTTTTGAGGAAGCAATCACTTGAAAACATAAACATGTATGAATCCAGTATAACCCCCACCCCTGTGATACTGATCTCTTATTTTTGTTACATTTGAGATACTTTACATTAAAAAAAACAAACAAAAGCAGGTGTTGTAAAAGACTTAGGTATTTTTACTGCTTTCTTAAGTTCCATTACATTCCTGAGGGTTATTTTAGTGAGTCTCAGGCATGCCTTAGTCTTGACAGTAGATGAAGATTACTGTCATCACCTGTGCTTTTGATACTGCTGCTCATATTTTTTAAAATTAATTTTTATCAATTCGAATGTCTGAGGGTGACTATTACCTTAAATTGCCTTTGGGTTCAAGGGAAATTTTATTATCTCCTAGATATGTGCTAACTTGATTGGCATAAGCTCTGAGTTATCCTTGCACTGGCATTTCCCTGCCCATTGTGTGTGTGAGGTCCTGAACACAATGTATGACTGGGTAAGATGAGATGATATGAAGCCGATTCGTACATTTTCTCCCTTCCCCTACTCAGTCAGCTGCCAGTGTAAAACGAATTTGTGCCAGGTTACATAAAAAGTAGAAATGGAGTATTTGTTAATTTAGTCTTTCATAGCCCCTGTGCAAAATTCAAAGTTAGTGGTTCTCAAAAGTCAGTCTATGGAAGTTGAAGAAAAATATGTAGAATTATTAATTTAATAGAGTTAAATTGATTCTATTTATAAATTTGTTATGCTTTATGCTTTTTGGTTTTCTTTTCATTAAATTCTTATAATTATGCTTTTACTTTTTAAATTTTAATTGTAGAATAAAAAGAACAATACCATATTTCTTCCTAAAACGTTTAAAGATATTTTACAGGTCTACGAAAAAAAAAACAAACAACAAAACCCCTTGTTACTATGGCTCTGGGTGAGAAACCTGATGTGACCTGAAACATGGTCTCTCTGTCAGCTTGACAAAGCTTCCATAAAGGGGAAGGGGGGACAAAAGTCAACTTTGGAAAACCCAACAATAATCAGAGATAACACAGGACAATCTGAGTTTTGACCTGATGAGTGGATGAGTAATATTATAAAATGGAATAAAATCTTGTATAAAACTTATTTCTCAGAACTTGCACAACCTCTCCTATAAAAATATTAATCTAGGTTGAACTAGAATCTGTGATAATAGATTCTTTGTTTACTTATTACTACATATTCAGACAGTAATCATAAATAGGTTTAGAGAAAAATATAATTTGGAAGGAAAAGGCTTAATCAAATGTAGAATTAATGCCTACTTTCAAAGTGCATGTGCTTAGAGGTAAACGTATATATTGATTTTCTTTATTCATCTCCCCATACTTGCCATATTGTCAAGTCATTGATTATAGCATCTATCATATGCCTATTTACAAAAACAGGGAGATATGTAAATAAACGGAGAGACCAGCACTTTCAAGGATGTCAATGAAAATATGTTTACCTATTTATAGATGGGGAGATGAAATGTTTTCCAGTGACCAAATTAAAAACATAATATTTTATCCCCTTATTATTTTTTTTGCAAGTCCCACTGTGGTTTGACAAATATACACTAAAAAGTTGAGGAATCCTCTGCACTTAACTCACCAAACTGTACTTTGTTAAGTGATATTTAATGTTTGAGTTCTCAGAAATAGAAAGCTATGGAGGTTATGCCTCAGTCATCTTTTTTATTCCAACATCTATTACTCTATTGTACATGATTGGTGTTGAATAAATGTTTATATATGCATATAAACATATAGGCCAACACAAAAGTAATTCAAAGTTTTGAAAGTTTTATATTCTCAGCATTCAAATAGTCTTCAAATTTGGTAGAATTTTTCTTCTTCTTTGAAAATGACTTGCTTTGGTTTCTCAGTCTCTAAATTTTCCTTTTCTTTTTGAATTACCACATTACTAACCTCCTATTTCATCATCGTCTTCCAACCCAGTCCTAAGCAGTTGCATTGTCCAAGAGACCACTATTCTGGTGCCTATAACTTTTGTTCTGACACTTATGCCATCAGCCCTCAACAGCTACATTCTTGGCCTCTAGCTCCCCTTTGGTAGACACAGGAAAGACACTGGGAATATCTGAATCAGTCAGAATTTCAGATAGGAAATGAAGATAGGTGCTTAGTCAGATAATTCACCCTCATCTCATTGTTAAGAATACCTTGAAAAATGTGTAATATGTAACTTAACAAGTCTGCAAGTGTGAATGTCTATGTGTGTGTTTCATGGGATATACACATATTTGCCTTTAATTTCAAAAGATGGAGACTATAATGATACAGTCTATGCTATTTCCATAGTTTGTGGTTAAGCTACAGTGAACCTAAATAAAGTCTAAATAAATCCTTTACATATTTTTCCCCTGGAAGATGGTAAATACATTCTTTAAGGCTATAGGTAGCTGAGAGAAAATAAACCATAGTGACAGAGCCAACCTATAGCACACAAAAATTCTTTTCGGAATAGCTGACTTTTTAAGTTTAGATTTTTGTGGCATAGTCAGAAATCATATACACATGGAACTATTTGCTATATTTTTAAGACAATTGATGATGAGGATTATTTCTTAACCATACATTGCATATTATTGATCATCAGTGCTACTCATAGCTGGGGGTACTGATTTAATCTATTTTATGTATATTTTCTTAAAAAATATTTTACCTCTCTGACCATTGGTTTTTGAGGTTCTCAGTTCTATTATCTTATGCTATAGTATTTAATATTCATAAAGAGCTTTATCAACACATGGTTGTTTTCTTTTGTAATTGGTTCTTATGTGTATGCTCATCATATCATCTTGCCCTTGTTCCACTCCTCTCTCCAGTGTTCTATTATATTTAATAGTAATTTCAAAAAACTTGCTTCTTTGTAGTGCTTTAGGGAAAGGTTTGCTTGTATTGTGGGCTCCTGGCTACAGAGCTCTGTATCTGGTACTACAGAGAGATACAGTAAAATTACTATTGGTTGGAATACCCTAGGTATGAGGAAAGTGATGTGGTTTGGTCAATTCTCAGTGGAGCTTTTCACTTTATTGGTATTTGTCTATTCTATTTTAATAAACCGTTGCGTAGATGCAGGCAGAATGTGCCACAAATCAATTATATGATCCATGCAACAGTTTTAGTGAGCTTGAGCTGCAAAGACTATACTTTGTTGAAATTGTATATTCAATTGCTGAAGCCTACATTGAGCCTGTTTAGATCTATTCTATCTTTTAAAGTCCTGAAAATACTAGAGCAGTCTATTATGATGAGTTTTTTTAAGAAAAAGTACACAATAAAGAATGAAATACTGTTTTCTCTAGTACTGTTGCAGTAATAACAGACACAACAGTAGTCTTATTACATTCCCCCTTAGAGTTTTTAATTTAATAGGAAATTGTTCTGCCCTTCGGCAAGTTTTAGTTTATTCATTCATTAACTCTTCAAAGACTATGTACTTCCTAGTAGTTGCTGAGCATTGTGTAAGGTGTAAGGGTACAGAAACCAGTTTCTGGCCGTAAGAATCTTTTTTGTTTTTATTTGAATATAAATGTTGCCAAAGAATCTCTCAAAGGATCCAATTATTTGGAACCCTAGGATTCAGAGAGAGCCAAATATGCTTTTGATGATGAGTCTAGAGAACCTAAAATCATCTTTCCTACTCAACTGGGTCTCATCACTACTTTACCCCCATTTAAATTGTAGCTGCTTAACTTAAAACTAATTCAATCCTTTCTCATTCCTTCTTCAATGTTCCTTTCCATGTTTCTTGACGATACAGAAATATGACTTATTTCATTCTGGTTCTCATTCATGTTGAGCAGATGTGATTACAGCAATTTTGATCTTTTGGTCTAGAAATAACCTTTCTAGTTTTAATTCTGTGAAAATAAAAGTGTCAATGCTTGTGCTTCTGAGAAAGACAATAGCGGAAGATTTAAAATAAGTGATTAAACACTTATTTGAAGAGATATAGACACTCTCATATTCATTGCAGCACTATTTACAATAATGAAGTGCTGAAAACAGTGTAAGTGCCCATCAATAGATGACTAGATAAAGAAGATGTAGTGTAATACCCAATGGATACTCAGAGATTTAAAAAGATGAAGTCTTGCTATTACCAAAATCATGGAGAGTCCTAGAGGATATTATGTTTAGATAGATAAGGGCAAATACCATAATTTCACTCATATGTGCCTAAAGAAACAAAACAAAAAAATAAATGAAATAAAACAAAAATAAATTTGTAGACCAAAATAGAAGTTACCAGAAGGGCAGGGGGAAAGGTAGTGGGCAAATCAGGTAAAAATAGGTCAAATGTGTGATGAAAGATAGAATTAGACTTTAGCGGCAAACAGAATGTATTACATACAGATGATGATATATAATGATGTAAATCTGAAACTCACATATTGTTATAAAACAGTGTTACTTGAGTTAAAAATTTTAAGACAAGGTAAGCCTTGGTGGAGTAGCAGTTAGGTCAGACACCTCTGAAGGAGAGTAGTCCACATACATTCCAAGGACCTGGGTTCATGTCCCAGGTCTGGGGGGAACAATCAGTGTGAACTACTAAATAAAAATAAAAATAAAATAAAATAAAATAAAATAAAATAAAATGCTTCTTCCTCCTCTCTCCTCCTGCTTGCTTGCCTTCTTTCAGGCCTGCACCTTTCCTTTAAAAATTCTTTTTTAAAACACATAAATAAAGAAATGTTTTTAACAGACATTTAATTGAGATAAAATTTGCACACAGTAAAATTCAACCCTTTTTAATGTGTACCATTCTAACAATGCCCACAACCATGTAACTACCACTACAAACAACATAGAGAACATTTCCATCATACACACACTCTCAAATTCCCTTGTGATCTTTTGTAGTTAATCCCCCTTTCCCAATCACAGTCCCTGACAGCCACTGATGAATTTTATCCTTACAATTTTCACTATTTCAGCAAGTCATATAAATTGAATCATATAAAATATAGCTTTTGATTCTTGTTTATTTCACTTAGATACTCTTACTCACTCATGTGATTGCAAATATATTGGACTTTTTTTCATTTGTGGATATACAATAGTTTGTCCTACCAGGTGGTGAAACTGGGTTATTTCTTGCTTTTGGCAATTATGAACACTGAAGTATAGATTTTTATGTAGATGCATTTCTTCATTTCTCTTAAGCAAATCCCTAAGGGTGGGGTGGTTGGGTCATATGGTAAGTGAATATTTAACTATGTAAGAAACTGTGAAAGTGTTTTCCAAAAGAGCTATGTCATTTTGCATAAAAACAGCAATAAATGAGCATTCCAGTTTCCTTATACTTCGCTAGCACTGAGATTTTTATTTCAGGTATGTCATGGTATCTCATTGTAATTTTAATTTGCATTTCCATAATGACTAGTGATTTGGGGCACCTTTTCATGTGCTTGTTGATCATTTGCATCTTCTCTGTCTTTGCTCATTTTTAAATTGAATTGTTTGTTTTTTCACTGTTGAGTTATAAAAGTTCTTTATCTATTCTGGATAGTAAATACCAGAAATACCAGACAAGTAACTAACAAATATCTTCTCTTATTCTATGGGTTTTCTTTGCACTTTCTTAATAATCTTTTATGCCCCCAATTTTCAAATTTTGATGAAGTTCAAGTTTTTTGTTCCTTGTTACTTATACTTTTGGTTTCATATCTAAGACAACATTGCCAAATATGAAGTCATCAAGATACACTCCTAAGTTTTCTTCTAAGATTTTAAATTTTTTATCTTATATATTTATATTTTTAAATCCATTTTGGACGAATTGTTGCATATAAGAATCCAACTTATATTTTTGTAAGTGACTATCCACTTGTCCTAACAGTATATATGTTGAAGAGATTATTCTTTTCTCATTAAGTGTTTTTTGGAACCTTGTCAGAAATAAAATGACCACAGGTATGGGCTTATTTTTGGACTCTAAATTATATCCCCCATATCTATATGTCAATCCTTATGTGACTTCCACGCATATTGATTATGGTACTTTTTGTAGTAAGCTTGAAATCAGAAAGTGTGAATCTTCCAACTTTGTTCTTTTTAAAGATTGTTTTGACTATTTGACCACATGAATTTTTTGGATCAGTGTTTTCATTTTTGCAAAGGCCACTGGGATTTTGATAGAAATTACAATAAATCTATAAGCAATATATCATCTTAAGTTTTAATATTGCTCCACTCTGTGGCTCAGGCAGCTAAGGCAGAGATTATAAAAATTGTGGGCCTGGGTTCAAGACCTGGGTCCAAGACATTATTTCAATCTATGATGCAGGATGTCTTTTCATTTATTAAAGCTTTCTTTAATTTCTTTCAGCAATGTTTTGTAGTTTTCACTGTATAACTCTTGAGCCTCCATGGTTAAATTCTCATCTCCCCTTTAGTGAAATACTCTGTCGAGATTTTTGCTTCTTTATAAATAATTAGATCATGTGTTTTCTTATTGTTGATTTGTGAGAGTTCTTTTTATATTCTGGATACCAGCCTTTTATCAGATATAAGTTTTTGCAAACATTTTCTTCAATTCTGTAATTTTATTTTATGTCAAATACATTGCTTTTTATTTTGATCAAACCCAGTTTATCAATATTTTCCATTTATGATGTACTTTTTTGTGTAGTATCTAAGAAATACCTGCGAACCTCCAAATTATAAAGATTTTCTTCTGCGTTTTCACCTAGAAGTTTTATAGTTTAAGATTTTAAAGTCTATGATCTATTTTGAGAATTTTTTAATATGGTATAAAACTTGGACTTTTGAATCTAAAGTCACATATTTCCAACTTCTGTTTTGATGCTTACAAATAGCATCACTTTTGGTAAAACTTTCAACATTAGCTTCAGTTTTGTCATTTAAAATGAAGATATTTACTTCATGATCCATCACAATTGTTTTGAGAATCAAATAAAAACAAGTGTCAAAGTGATTTCCCAAATCAGAGTACAAATGTTAACTATTATTATCTCTGATAGTAGTCAAAGAATGAGTACATTGGGGGAAAGCTGGAACTTAAACAATTACCAGAGCAGAATGAATTGTTTATAAGAATTAGTTTTTAAAGAGATCTGTATTTGAATTCCAGTTTTGCTACTTTCTGGAGGAAGAACCTTATCTAAGGTAATGAGCTTTCTAATTCTCAATTTTCTCACCTACGCAATAGGGAAGGAGTAGAAAACTCCACAGGGTGGTTAATATTGAAGCAAGTCACATACAGAGGCCAGTGAATTACTGAGTAGGTGATTAATAAATGGTGTTTTTGAGAAAGACAGAATGGATATATATATATATATATGTCTGTGTGAACATGTATGTATATTATATATGCATATATATATTAGATAATATTTATGTATGTATTTATGCTATCTAATAAAATATTAATGTGAATTTCATGCTTTACAGAAACATTCTAAAAACAATGACAAAGACCAAGGTGAAAAGGATCAGAGATTTGAAATACATTCAGCGAATCTACTTTTAGATGTGTCTGATTTTAGTGAGAGAAATATCTCAGCCAGAAGACATTGATAATATCACACTGAGCTAAACTGAGCTATAAAATAATTTCTAGATATCTCAACATGACAAACTAGATCCTCAAACTACCCAGCTTTTGGTTCAGCCTCATTGCTCCTATTCCAGCTACACTCTACATTTCTACCAAATTGAAATACCAGCCATTCCAAAAATCCACTTTCACTCTTCTGCCTCTGGGAAAGTGCACATGGTGTTGGATTATCATTCTAACATACTTCCCTTGGTTTGTCTGACTTCATCTTACAGGATTTAGCTTGTGACTTCTTTTAGCTAATAATTTGTACTTTCTCCTAAAATCTACTGTATATTCTCAGGGTACATTGTTCATAACTTTTGTATACCCAACTGTACAATGTAATGATTATCTGCTTATTGGTTGGCCTTGGTGGTTGATTATATAGGAAGCTCTTTCAAGGAAAGCAGTTGTCTTTGATCTATAGAATCTAGTATAATGACTGGTATATAGTTGGAGCTCAAGAAATGCAGGTTAAATGTTAAGATGAATATATTTTGTTAATTTTAATATGGGTATAAATAACTTTGTCAAACTTCTTTTTTGTTAGTTTTATAGCATAATACTGATATTTACTCCATGAGTACTTGAGGAGAAATGATTTTTCATCTGTGTTAAAACCTTTAATATTTCACATAATATAGCATTTGGTGAAAAGGGAAATATTGTCCTGTATAAATGTCT
This sequence comes from Solenodon paradoxus, assembly GCA_004363575.1. Classification (NCBI taxonomy): domain Eukaryota; kingdom Metazoa; phylum Chordata; class Mammalia; order Eulipotyphla; family Solenodontidae; genus Solenodon; species Solenodon paradoxus. The sequence goes on from RJWH01000144.1 coordinate 915,210, forward strand.
GTTAAACCATGAATGCACATTCTTAATTTAATGTTGAGATTCTCTCAGCATATGATCTCACATATATGCAGCTACCTTGCAATAAACTGAAGCAACCAGTTATGTGCCAGCAAGAAAGAGGTGGGTGATGATTCAATGGAATACTTAAAATTGATACCTGGTAGACTCCCCACTGTTAATAAACTGGGTTGTGCCATAGTCAACCAATGCCAAAGAGAAATTTTGGTGCCCCAAAGATGACTGCAAACCTATGGCCCATAAGGCAAGAGTGCTCTTTTGATCATAATTTCATAATAAGAAGCACTGACTTATGTATTTAAAAAAATGCCAACCACTGGAAAATGTGCAAGTTAGTTTGGTAATGAATAACAATTTGCTGAAAAATCTATAACTATAAAATATCCTACTGACAAGAGTTTCTGGTGTCCACATGGATCCATCACTTTGATCTTAACTTGTTCTGATGTAATTCAATAGACCCAATGGATATGACTTAGTGTTTTAGCCCTTGGCATGGAATCATTCTTTCTGAAATATCCCTATCCATACTTTTTGCAAATATGAAACAGTGAGAAAAATTAGAATTCTGAAAAGAAAAGAAGATAAGTGAAAAAGTTGAATAGTATATGAGCATGAAGAGAAGTGAGCAAGACAAGCCAGAGACACACAGAGCTAAATTACTATTGCAACCTAAGCACCTTCATTCCAACTCCATCTCTCTTCTTCCTCTTATTATCATTATTTAGCATTAATTAATTGATAACTTGTTTTGTACTGTGTCTATAGTAAATATCTTCTTTTTGCTCTTTTATTTCAAGCTAACTATAGCCCTGTAATTGGGTCCAGTTGTTCCATTTACTGATAGGGCCTGATGCTTAGCATTGCAGTGTATCTGGATCTGTCTCTCTGGCTCAATATCACGTAGAGAGCAGAGACTTGCACCTAAGTCTATCTGACTCCACAGTCCAAGACCTTAATCACACAGTATTACTATAAATCTGGAATAAGGCACAGATATGGGAGAAGTGTCACAAGAGAACAGGAAGAACAATGAAAATAGAAATAAAGTACAAAACAAGATTCACCGTGTACTGTAACTGATAAATACAAATGATTATTCTCTTTCAAAATACTTATCCTAGAAGACCATGCATTTAAATCTGTAATGCACTATCTTTTGTAATGCAATATCTTTTAGGAGTACTTTTGTAGTAGTATCTTTTGTAATGCAATATCTTTTAGGAGTACTAATTTTAAAACTGCTTTTTATAATTGGTTTATTAGTCACACTAAAATAGATGAACGACGACAGGCAGCTATACAGTAATCCCTCACCTATTGTGGGAGTTACATTCCAGAGACCCCCGCGAAAGGTGAAAATCCACGAAGTAGAGGTGTTATAATTTATTTTATTATTTAGATATATTTTAAGGCTTTATAAACCCTTCCTACTCTCCTACAAACCCTTCCCATGCTCTTATTAACCTCTCCCATACTCTTATAAAGACTTTCTACACTCTTAAACCTACATAATTTTAACAACATATAAAATTCTATGTGGGTTCTCACTAGTGAAGTACATATGCGTATACCGCAAAATCCAGGACATAGTGAAAATACTGCAATATAGAATTAGATACGTATTTTTTAAAAGCCCACGATACAGTGAAGCCGCGATAAGTGAACTGCGATATAGTAGGGACAACTGTACTTCTTTAGTTACATCTAAAAATATTTAAGAAAACTGTCAACATTGGTCATTTATTTTATTAAAATTAGCTGTGTATAACTTGGTTATTTCTAAAACATGATACGCCAAAGCACATGCATTAGACTCTGAAAGAGATGCCCTATCTAGCTGAAAAAAGGATATTATCAAGTTTGAAGAGGAGAATTCTTTGGACTTATAAATGTGATGCATTCATATAGTAAGTCATTATTTACAACCTAATTCAAAGAAGAAAATGAGTAATAAACAAGTTTGACTATAACAAAAAAAGCTTCTGTACATCAAAGGAAATCAACACAATGAAAACACAGTCTGTCAAAAGAGAGAAAATATTTTCAAAACATATTTGATAAAGGTTCAATATTAAAAAAATATAAACAACTCAATGTCAAAACAAAACAAAGCAAATAATCTGATTGAAAAATGGGTAGAGAATCATTATAGACATTTTTTCCAAGAAGACATGAAAATGGCCAAAGGTAAAGGAAAAGATGCTCAGCATCACTAGTCATCAGGTAAGTGCAAATCAAAACCACAATGAGAAATGACCTCACCCCTATTAGAATAGCAATTATCAAAAAGAAGCAACAAAGGTTAGCAAGGATGTTAGCAAATGGAGACCCTGTGCACTATCATTGGGAAGGTAAATTGGTGCAGTCACTATGGAAAACAGTACAGACGACCCTTAAAAAGTTATAAATATAACCACCATATGTTCCAGCTATTTCACTTCTTGATACTTTTCTAAAGAAAACAAAAACATGACCTTGAATAGATGCATATACCCTCACATTCACTGCAGTGTTATTTATAATAGTCAAGACATGGAAACCACATAAATACCATTGTGAATGAATGGATAAAGAAGCTGTGATATATATACACACACACAAACACACAGAATGGAATACTATCTAGCCATACAAAACAATGAAACCATTTGTGACAACATGGATGGGACCTGAAGGAATGAAGTTAAGTGAAATAAGTCAGACAAAGACAAATACCCTATGATCTCACTTGTATGTGTAATCTAAAAATCAACCAAACAAATTACACAAAACAAAACCAAGCTCACAGATATAGAAAACAGATTAGTGGCTGCTGGAGGCAACGGGGGTAGTGGTGGTGGGGGAGATGAAGGTAGGCAAAAATGGATTAAGGCGCTCAAAAAGTAAAAACTTCCAGTTACAAAATAAATAACATATGGGAATATAATGTACAGTAGTTGATGAAATTAATCGCTTCAAGTTACTAAGTATAGGTCTTAAGGCCTTATCACAAGAAAAAATATTATAACTATGGTGACAGGTGTTAATTAGATTTATTGTGATGATAATTTTGCAACACATACTAATTTCAAATCATTATGTTGTATATTTGAAAACCAATATAATGTTATATGTCAAAAACACCTCAATTAAAAAGAGAAATGAGGATGATACAATAGAAAAATAATAAGGGAAAGAAAAAATAAAAACATCAAAATCATCTGACATTTTAATGTTGAAATGAGACACAGCTTCTTACCAGAAATTAATCTCATGAGGAAATAATGTAAGTTTATGGGTGGTCTCAGGGTCTTCTCTGTACATACACCAAATTCCACCAATCAGAAAACTTGAAGGAAAATTCTAGCATTGTTATTGCAAATTTACTCTTACTTTCATTTCTTCAATAACTCCTGGGAAATAAATACCATGTTAACTGAAGTAATTATTGGGGAAGATCTGTGGAAGGTTAATTTGGGCGTTTGCACTGAAATGAGCAAAGATTTATTTGTCTAAGAAGGGAAAAGGAGGATGGAGTTAGAGGTGAGTAACATAAAAGGGAGGCTGAGGAAAAAAATGCAAAAAAAGTGATAGTCCACATGGTTGATTGTCAGGGAAAATTTTGTGGGAACTCGTGTTCAGGGTACAAAGAGAAGATTTGAGGGACCTTCCAGAAACGAGATACAGGATTAAAGATGGTGTGCACAAAAAGTGGGCACTAAGATGCCATACAGAAAAAAACAAACAAACAAACAAAAAACAGTTTTTCGGAGCCAACATAAGACGAGGGAGCTTCCTGCTTCAGAAGCAGTCAGGAGAACCTGGAGAACAGGAGGAGTCTAACAGCCCGCCCTACAGGTGGGTGAGAGGGTGAGAGGTGCATGGATACAGCAGAGACTTCAGAGGCAAAGGAAGGCTCCTGAAAGGGAAGTTTGGTGGTAAAATCATGAGGTCTTTGTCCTCGCCTGCCAACGGCTGGAGCTGCACAGAGCACACTGCCATACTCAAGAGAGTGCAAAGCAGTCACTGTGACCTCCAGAGCCCACCAAGGGGCTTGCAGCAGCAGTGATTTCCTCACTTCCTTGGTCTTCTTGGGTGGAAACCGTAGAAGCAGCTCCCCTAATCTCTAGCAACATGATTTCGGACAGAGTCAGGAGCAGCAGCCTGGTTCAAACTAAGCAGGGAAGGGGTTTTTGTGGTTGCTGTCAGCGAACTCTTGACTAGAAAAAGCCTAGTACGAGAAAATTGGGAGCAGAAAGAACAGGAATATACAGGTTCTGCACACTTCCCACCACACACCCTGGGCTTGGGCCCCTTGGGACTCAGAACCCAGAAACTAAGACCCTGGAGGAGCAACCTGTGGAAAGGACTTGATCCTGATGGTTTGGTGAATACAAGGGATCTAAGTGCAGAAAGCAGACTCAAGTCACATATCCCCAGCTAGCAGAGTTCTACCAGCAAAACAAGCCTACACCCCACCCAACCCCATCAGGCTGCAAAAGCTACACGCTCCCAGACCACCATCAACCCTCATATCCATGCCAACCTAACAGCCATCAACACTCCCTGACAGAGAAAAACACACTACGGAAGCCTGTAAGCATCAAAAATGCAAAATAAAACAAAAATAGAGTACCTCCTGGCAGAAAACAAACAAAAATGCTAGCAGCAAATCATTAAGACCCCAAATCACGGTGGAAAAAACACAACACACTTTGAAATCTCAAGAAATGGAATCACAACAAAATGACAGCTCATCAGAAATTAACTTTGAAGACACAGAAGAATGGTTCTTTCTAACAGATAAAGAATTCAAGTTTGCAATCATAAAGAAATTCAGAGAATTAAAAGAAAATTCATAAAAAAACAAAGACCCTAAACAAATAACTAAGTGACAAAAAGATGAGATTTAAGCTCCACAGAAAGGAAATAACAGAAGTACATGATTTACAGGAGATAATTCATGAAACTAAGAAATTGAAGAAACACTCAGAGAACTATCTGACACCATCAAGAAAGGCAAGATTAGAATATTGGGTATCCCAGAAAGTGAAGAGAAAAGAAGGGAACAGAGAGCATATTCAAGGAAATAATTGCTGAAAACTTCCCAAAACTAGAACAAGAAATGAACACACAGTTCAGTGAAGTCAACAGAACACTCAACTACATAAATCCTAAAAAAACTACACAAAGACACATAACTGTGAAACTATCAAAAATCCAAGACAAAGAAAGAATTCTAAAGGTAGCCAGAATTAAAAAAAAACAAAAAAACAAAAAAACAAGCTGGTAACATATAAAGGTACTCTTATCAGACTAACCTTGACTTCTCAGCAGAAACTACACAGGCTAGAAGAAAATGGAATGATGTCTTCAAAACACTACAAGATAAAAATTGCCAGCCAAGAATACTATATCCTGCAAAACTCACTTTCAAATTTGAGGGAGAAATTAAGGTTTTTTTCCCAACAAACAAAAGCTAAGAGACTTTGCAATGTTGAGACTTCCTCTACAAGAAATGCTAGAAGAAGCTCTACTATATAAACCAAAGAGAAAAACACTTTACAAAAATATAAACAAAATAATAGATCAACATAACCAGAAAACAAAAATCAAAATGTAAGTAGCAAGTTCTCAGATGTCAATAATTACTGTAAACATAAATGGACTTAGCTCACCAATCAAAAGTAAAAAAGTTGCTAAATGGATTAAGAAGATAAATCCAACTATATGTTGTCTGCAAGAAACTCATCTAAGGTCCAGAGACAAGCAAAGACTTAAAGTGGTTGGATAGAGAATGGTACTCCAAGCTAATGTTGAATCCAAAAGAGCAGGAATGGTTATACTCATATCGGATAAAGCAGTCTTTCAACCAAAGAAAATTAAAAAGGATAAAAATGGACATTATATAATGATAAAGGAATCAATACAAAAAAAGACAACACTTATTAACATTTATGCACCCAATAAAGGAGCACCCAAATATATCAAGCAAACATTAATAGATCTAAATAAGGATGTTGACAGCAACATGATAAGAGTAAACAAAAGCCCTTCCACTAAACAAAAGCCCTGGAACAGACAATTTCACCAGAATTCTACAAATCATTCAAAGAAGAATTAATACCAATCCTTCTTAAATTGTTTAAAAAATAAGAAGATGGAAAACTTCCAAACCCTTTTAAAATGCCAATATTATGCTGATTCCAAAACCAGATAAAGATTGCACCAAAAAAGAAAACTACAGACTGATATTCCTTAATGAAACAATGCAAAAATTCTCAACAAAATACAAGCAAATGAACTAAACAACATATAAAATGAATAAAAAAGGGACAAAAACCACATGATCATCTCAACAGATGCTGAGAGAGCATTTGATAGAGTCAAAACCCAAGATAGCAAAATCAATCCTCAAAAAAACACACACGCACACAAAAAAAACCCCACCAACAATAGAGGAGTCATGCTTCCTAACTTCAAACACTACTACAAAGCAGTAGTAACTAAAACAGGATGGTACTGGTATAAAAATAGAAAGATAAATGGAACAGAATTGACATCCAAGAAATAAATCCACATATATATGGACACCTAATTTTTGACAAAGGAGTCATAAACTTACAATGGGGCAAGTTCAGCCTCTTTAATAAATGATGCTGGGAGGATTGGATAGTCACATGCAAAGTGCTGAAACTAGACCACAACCTAACACCATACACAAACATTAACTCAAAATGGATTACAGACCTAGATATAAGACTAGAAACCATAAAACACATAGAAGAGAATGGTGGCAAAACATTATTGGACATACACTGAAGAGATACTTTGGCAACTCAACTCCCATCATAAGGCAAATAAAATCCGTATTTTATTTGGGATTACATAAAACTAAAAAGTTTCTACTCAGCAAAGGAAAGTTACATGAAAACAAAAAGGCATCCAACTGCGTGGGAAAGGATATTTGCATTTCACACCTCAGATAAGGGGTTAATATATAAAATATATGAAGAGCACACAAAAATACAAGCAATCCAATCAGAAAATGAACTGATGACATTAATAGACACCTCTCCAACGAATACATACAAATAGCCAAGATTTCTTGAAAAGATGTTCTGCTTCTCTTGTCATCAGGTAAATGCAAATCAAAACAACAATGAGATATCACTTCACTCCAGTAAAAAAAAAAGCTATTATAAAAAAAATAATAATAATAAAGGAAACAAGTACTGGAGAGGATGTGGAGAAAAGGGAACTCTGATTCACTGTTCGTGGGAACGTAAAATGGTACAATCATTTGGAAAACAGGATGGAGAGTCCTCAAAGAATTAAGAATGGAAATTCCTTATGATCCAGTTATTCCTCTACTGGGCACTTACCCCAATGACACAAAAACACTTATCTGAAGAGATATATGCACCCCATGTTCATTGCAGCACAATTCACAATAGCCAAGAGCTGGAAACAACTTAAATGCCCATCAGCAGAGGAGTGGATATAGAAGATGTGGTATGCGTACACAATGGAATACTATGCAACCATCAAAAGGGATATACTCTGCTATTTGCAACAACATGGATAGACTTGGAGAGAATTATGCTTAGCAAGATAAGCTAGAAGGAGGACAGACATTGTATGATAGTGCTCATATGATGTGTATAGAGATAGAAAACAAATGAATATTATAAATTAAACAACACTAAACATGGGGGGGAAGGGAGAGAGAGGGAGGGATAGAGGGAGGGGGGGAGAGAGAGAGAGAGAGAGAGAGAGAGAGAGAGAGAGAGAGAGAAAGAGAGAGAGAAGAGAGAACACTATTTCAAACAACTATGGACTCTTGGTGGGAGAGAAAAAGGCAAATCAGTGGGTACCAAAGTGACTGGGGTCGGGGGAATGGGATGATGGCAATTAACTGTAAATGAAGGGATTAAAAAAAGGGGGGATATTGGTAAACCTACTGTGTTATAAGTAAATGTGAAAATACTATTATATGTACCTCAAGACTAAACAACAACAACAAAAAGAAGCAGGATATATAGCGAATGAGAAGATTTGAAAAAGTACTACTTGGGTTATGAATTTTGAATATCTTTTAAAGTTTTATAAAAGATGTAGTGAAAGTAGGGATCACTTTAAATTCCTTTTGGTTGCTGAATTGTATTTCTTTGACCCCAACATAAGACTGGCCCATGAGGAGCTCTTGATTTATTTAGCTATAGTAGTATAACATTTACAGAAGGTGCACTTAATGCTATATTCATGGGAGGACTTCAGGTTGCTTACAACCCTCATACTTATATGCTATGTTTGTATAGGCATACATGTATATTTTGAAATAATGGGAATCTTCATATTCATTGATTTTATCACATTTTAAAATCGTTCATGATCCTTCTTAAAAAAAAGAAATGAAAGGAATGCCATAGCAGGGAAAGAAGGCATTTTCTGAGGCAAAAGACCAAGTAAAAAAAACGTAACTATAGAAGGTAAATGATTTCTAATTCTACTGCAAACATTTAATAGGCTAGCCAAAACCATTAATTTTGCCAAAGATAACAATGCATTCATTCATCACTTTCCTATGCTCCTTCCTTTCCCCCCAAATTCCTCTCTTACCCTCCCTGGTAGGTAAAAAATATATTTAGTAACTTTATTAGGAAAAAAATAATTCATGAATATACCAAACAAAAAGGGGGAAAGGACCATTCACATTTTCAGGAATTTAAATGAGAAAAATTAGAGTTAAATTCACAAACAAATCATGTACTATAATTTAATAAAGGCATCATGATATAACCCCCCCCGACACACCCCCTGCTAAACAAAGGAAAGCACAGCAAATAGTCTTTGTGAGAGGATTTAAGTTATTAAACTGATTAAATATTCCCTGGCAAGTACATTTTCAATTATCACACTTCTGCTAATAGAGTAATGTATCATACAGAAAACGTACAGAAACCTACAGAAAACTTAATTCAGTACATCACAGTTTAGGTATCAAATTATATTAACTGAATAAACATTTAAACTATGGAGGGTAAAGAGCTGCAAAAGGGAAGAATGGAAAACCATAAAAAAAAATTCTGGCATTGCTTTGCTAAGTTTGTTTGAACCACTTACTCAAGTGTTTTATTCACACCAAAATTGGGATGTACAGAAGTAGCTACCAGGTCTTGAACACTCCCTCTTTCTTTATTTGCCTCTTTCCTCCTTTAAGAGGGGCACCCAAAAGAACGTACCATTATCTTAACTTGACCAAAAATTCCATTTCGTGTTTAGTACTTTTGCAGCAAATATTAGTCTCTAGAGATCCGTGAACACAGCACTAGGCATGCCATAGGCAACTGTTAATGTTTATTGGATAAGTCAGTAACCAAATGAATAAATGGACAAACATCTTTCACCCTCTTGCTGGCATTGTGGATATGTCACATTAGAGATGACACTGGGCATGGAAGAACAACATTAGGGAAACAAGAAATGATTCCCACACAAAATATTCCCTTATCTTTTTCAGATAGCAGCTACTTCCTTAGAATGGTTTGAGATTTAAAGGATTGATGCTCTCCCCAGAGGCTTTATGAGAGGAATGGGAGATACTGTCTCATAAAGGAACCTGCCAAGAAATGGAAAGATAGGCCTCCCTAAGATGCCCAGAACAGACCTTCCCAAGATGTGTCACTTTAACTTGTGTATTATTTCAAGCTACAGTAAACAGAAACTATGTAGGCTCATGACAAACTTTCACTAGTCTCTTAGCTACCTAAATGAAAATTGGGGATATTATCAAGAATTAGGATTTTTACCAGATATAATACTTCTTTCAGGTAGGCAATCTATATGGCAGGACAAACGTAATTACAAAGCCTCTAGTCTTTGTCATATTAGTCACTCTTTTCTCATCATGTGAATTCTTGTCTCTCTCCTTGAAGTTGTAGGCCTTATCCCATTCCTTAGCTCATTTTTCCCTATTGTCTTTAGAATCCATATCCATATATAATCTCTATAGTATGTAATGGACTTTGTTCTTTACTACTGTGTTTGATGCTAATTTGATTACTCTATCAGATTAAGAAGAACCCAGAAAGGCAGAGGGGAAACATCCTCTTCACTCCTAACAAAATTTGAGGGAATAAGGTTATGGTAGGAAGAAACAACGTTACGCCTACAACCCCCAAGGATGTCCTCATCCCAGTCTCCAGAACCTATAAATGTTATGTAAGAAGCCAACCGAGGATTAAGGTTGCAAATAGAATTAATGTTGTTAATAGGTTTATCCTAAGAAGGGAAGATAATCTTGGATTTCCAGGTGGTCCAATGTAATCACAAGCATCTTTAAAAGCCAGTGAGGCAGAATGACCCATCTTTGCTAGTTTTGAAGATGGATGAAGAGCCCTGAAGTCAAGGAATGTGAGCAGTTTCTTCACATGAAAGACAAGAAAGATTCTCTCCTAGGGCTACAGAAAAAAAGCCTTGCAAACACTTTGATTTTAGCCCAGTGAGACCCAGTCTGAACTTCTGAAATACTGAATTAAAAGATAATCAATTTGTGTTTTAGTTGCCCATGGTGATTTGTTACAGCAGCTGTATGAAACAGAAGTTCAGTGAAGAGGGAAGGAAGAGCTTGAGAGATAGGTGGGCTATTTTGCCATTACTAGCCACAAAAACTAGGAGAATTAATTTCACATTTTTGAGACATTGTTCTGATTGCTATATAGTTCATTAACACTGGCAACCCTTTTAAGGCTACCTTTTTTTTTTTTTTTTTTTTAAAGGAAAGGTAAAGGCAGGAATGAAAGTGAGTAGGCAGGCAGGTAGGAAGAGAGAGGAAGAAGAAGCACTTTATTTATTTTATTCAGTTGTTCATCTTGGTTATTCACTTGTTCATCTTGGTTGTTTCCTCAGCCCTGGGTTTTGAACTGGGAACCTTTGGATGTATTTGGACTGCGCCTGGTTTAAACTGCCAGGTCACCAAGGCACACTAAGGCACACCAAGGCTACTTTTGACATTGAATGAGATTACATCTTTGAGCCACCCAGCTTCAGGCTTAGCACACGATGGGGGATCACTATGGTTCATCATTGCTATCTTCGTTTTTCTTCTTTCCTACCTCCATAGTCGCTGCGTATCAGGATACAGTGTAGGGATCACACAAGGCAGACACATAATATGAATAGAGGTGGGCAATCACACTATGCACCGCTGCCCCATATCTGAAGTCTAAGACTTCATGTAGGGTCTATAATTTGCCAGAGAGCAAAAGGAAAAAGAAAGAGGATGGAAAGTAGAAAAGAAGAGAAGATTTGCAATGGAGCAGGACAGGAAGGTGGGGAGGAGAAACAGAAAAAGAACAGAGGTGAGAACATGGCTGGAAGGAAATATGGATGGGATTTCCCCTACAAGGGGACTATAAATGCTCATAAATGAGGAAAACTTCAAAATTGTTAGTGGCTTCTCACTTTTCTCCACTTGTTTCTATACCATCCTTGCTTTAATTTAAGTACTACATTAGATCATATTCATAAACAAACATCTATGAATTTATCAGAGGTAGATCACGTGTCCTGGGATGACAAGGGATGAGAAGTGCACACACTTATGTCATTTCAAAGATGGACTTTTTAAGGCACTGGAGAAATGATCTCTTGAAAATAATATCTGAAAACTAGTTAAATCCTATTAAATCTAAGGATCTGTCATTAACTATTCATTTTTCCAAGGTAATATGAAAGATTAGTTAGAGAGCTAGCTATCTACCTAACTCTCTCTCTCAATGTAGGTCAGATCTCTGCCATAAATGACAATGCTATATTCTGTTTAACATTACTCATGGGACTAAGAAAAATATTTGAATAGTGGAAAATGCAAATATCTAAGTTTGAATGATAACATTCCTTTTCAGACTTTGTCATTAACTTAGATGCTATTACTACAGAACAATAAATATATAGCAAGATAACTTCAAGCGATAACATCTAAATTGTAATAAAATCATTGCTAGGGTTTGGATGTAGTTGGTGTTGAAAGATTTTTTTAAATTAAATTTTGTGCTATTGCACAGCTTTGAAGAGGTCACTTTGTGATCAGGTCAAATCTATTTTTATTAAGATAAAAAATTTTGAGAAATAAGTAGATTTTAACCCACCTTTTTAGTTTATTAATAAATTATTTTGAGGGACTTACTAGAGGAAATTCACAAATTATTGTTCCTTTTAAAGGAATATTTATAATTGCAAAATAACTTGCCTATAAAAGTATAAAAGATCTAGCTTCAAATTACAAAAGATTATTTCCTTGTCTTCTTTTAAAAGCCAATATAAAATTGAGTTAAATATTGCTTGAACACATTAGCTATTATTTTTTTTTAAAGCACTCTTCTAAAGTGACCATGTCTGCTTAAACAAGTATTTTCCCCTCAGGTTCACTATGTAATTTATTTTAAGGTGATATGGGTAAACACACAGACCTGATGCAATATTTTAGGAAACAATTTATGATTTCTTCTGATTTGGGAAAGTTCTTTAAATATAAAAATAAAATCTACTGTGATTACTCACAATACTTTTTCTGAAGGCATCACAGCTTGGATAATTAAATAGTCCTGATAAATCAGGTAATCAGTGGGCTCAAATCATAGAAAAAACAAACAACACATTGTTGCTTTTCTCCTTCTACCTGCTCCATTGTCCCCAAATGACTTCACAACTGAGCTTACAGACCAAAATACTTTTTCTATGAATACTCACAAACTTCTGATGGAATATGCAGAGATTTTTCAGAAAAATCAACATTTACTTAGTATGAAGAGCTTTTAGTTTGAATGAACAGAACGTTCAACAGGTTTATCTAACCCTGTAAAACAACTTAACTAGCTGACCTGTGCAGGTATTCATCTTTTCCCTCAAAGGGATTTGCTGGCAGCAGTCAAAACTGAAGTGGGAACTTGATAAAAATGGAAATTGGGGAGATAAAATCCACTTATAAAGTTTATTTGACATACTTCAAAAATTTGGGAGGGTATAGTGGTTTATAACCATAGTGCTGATTTAGAAAAATCCTAGTGAATCAGTTGCATTTTGGTATACACCTGTACCATTCTTTGTCTGCATATGAAACGCAAGATTTTTAAGGTGTATAGTCTTGAGATGCTAGAATTTGAACATAAAATTGAGAAAAATTGCATGTATCTCTTATTGAGAAATAATGGGATAATAAAACATGTTAACATAGGCAAACACATACTAGTTCCAAAGATCACATTGCTAATTTTTTTAACTAGAGAGTGGCAAAGGATGAGAAAAAGTAAAATCAGTTCTGTTGACCTATTAAGAAAAATGTTCATAATATAGTGGGTTCTCTCATTACCTGTGAATGTCTCCACTTCTGACATTTAGTAGCAGCCGGCAGAGGCAAACCTGGCAAAATGTTTTCCAGCTGCTGGAAGATTAACTGCTGCACATCCTCTGTGCTGTGTTCCAAGTATGTGACTCCAAAGGCAACGGTGGTGTGAATCACAAGGGAAGGCCCAGTTTCTGATGACTCTAGTGCAAGAGAAACATAAAGATATGGTGGGTTTACATGGGTATATTATAGTGGTAATATGGAAGTATCTCTCAGTATTTTGATCCAGATTTAAGAACTGATCACAAAAGTCAGACAATAAATGTAGGGAGAAGGGATTCTAACACGGAGGCATAAAATTAGACTGTTTCTGAAATTCAAACTCAATCGAAGAGATTTAAGATAAATTTTATAGAAAAATTTTTAGGTCTTGCTACTAGAAATAAGGGCACCTAATATGTACTGCCTTGGGAATAATTAAATTTATTGGTTTATCTTCTCTCATCCACTAAATTGTAAGCTCTTTGGTAGGACTCATTTCTTATGTGTACCATATATTCTCTTTAAATTCAAAGAGCAAACTAGATGTTCAAGAAATACTCATTTTATGTTAAATGAGTAATTACTTATATTATTTATTTGATCTTAAATAGATTATAAAATAATTTAATGAAATTATATAAATACCTGAATAAAATGCCTTTACTTTTTTTTTTTTTAAGTTTATTTCTAAGAGTTTGAAATCCTCAAACAGCTGAAGTTGGAAATCCCATATGGTCTCTTCATTCCACTTCTGGGCATCTACCCAAAAGATACAAAAGCACCCATCCACAGAGATGTATGTATCCCCATGTTTATTGAAGCCCTATTCACAATAGTTAAGAACAGGAAATTACCTACTGCCCAACATCAGATGAATGGATAAAGAAGATGTGGCGCATCTATGCAATGGATTACTACACAGTCCTTAGAAGAGATGAAAACCTGTCATTTGAATCAACATGGATGGAAATAGAGGGGATTATGCTAAGTGAAACAAGTCAAAAGAAGAAAGATAGATACCAGATGACCTTATTCATGGGTGGAATGTGAATAGCCAAAACAAAGGAACAGATGAAACAAAACTAACCCTGAAACTTTTGCAACAGAACTGAGATTACCAAAATGGAATGGGGCAGACAAGGGCACATGGTGGTGGAGCCCACTTGGACAATGGTGAAGAACACTTGGTGATTTGGTGGAGGGCATGGTGTATTGAAATATATGTAAGGAATGGGGAACCTATACATGGGAAATTATTTTAATGTGTAGAATAATTACTATAATAAAAAAAGCTTATTTGTAAAATCAGGCTTGACTTCATCTTTGAAGCAGCATTAAAAATAAAAGTCTTAAAAATAAAAAAAAGTCTTCCTCATTTATAATTTGGAATTACTTCTCATTTTTGTTTTTGCCATTAAATTTTATTTTCATGATTACAAATAATAAGTGCCTGCTTTGTATCTTTCACCATTTAGTAGAATATAGGAAAATCAAAGTTTAACACTGAAGGCAAAGTGACTGAGGCATTATAAAATACTATATGGGAAGGCATATTAACAAGTTTTCCTGTTATTATTATTTGTTCAAATCATGCAGAAGAGAAAGTTGAGGGATAAACAAGACTAGAACTGCAATGAATAAACTTATTATATGAAAGTTGGTGCTGTCCCCAGCAGAAAGCAGAGAATATTAAAGTTTGTAAGGTTCTGACAGGAGTTGGCAAGCTAATTCTGAAAATTCTTTAATTTGGAATTGTAAAAGGGTAAGACAACACATTTCTTTGAGATATGTTTTATGATTCTACACAGGAGAAAAAAAGATTGAACAACATAAATATACTTGCAAGGTATTCACTTAACCTCTTCATAATTCAGGGTTTGGGTTTCTTTTTGTTATTGTTGTTATTTTGTAAAATGAGTATGTTAGGACCTACCACATAGGTCTGTGAGGGATTAAAAAATATAATGCATGTGAAATCTTTAGCCCATTTCTAGCATATAGGAGGGAAGTGTAAAATAAAGAAATAGAAACAGTAAACTAGACAAAAACAAGATGAAGTTCCTCTGGTGTTGTCTAAATGATAAGTATAAGTTATTTCTTGTAGAAATACTTCATTTTTCCATTGCACACTGCTAGACAATCTTGGATTATTGTGAAGCAAAACCTAAGGTAGAGAGTTCCACAGCACTGTACACATCTTAACACAGAATGCTCCCAAGCATTTTCATATGTGTGGGGTGGGTGATTTTAGTTTTTATGTGTGCAATGAATGCAATAGTAAGCAGACTGTCCATAGTTTTCATCTTACAGTAGTTGGAACAAGTTGAAAGTGGAGACATAGAGGTCATCTCTTTGTTCAATGTTTAACCTGACTTTACAGGTAGACTGCACAGAGAAGGATCGAGGAACTGTAAAATCTCAAGCCATTTCACTGAATACCATTACAGTGAGAAATCTATTGCATATTGCCCCAAGGAATGTTATTTATGTTATCAGTTAATAAAATCAGGGAGACTTGTTCACAGAAACTGGGTGTAAATGCCATCCCTCTTATATGAGATACCAAATCTCAGAGACAGAAAGCTATTGGTTCAGCATTCTGAAACAGGAGAGTTGAATTTCTGAGTTGTCTTGTCTATGGCAAGCTTCAAAATAAAATGATTATTAGCTGCTTGTTTAGAATCAAGAGGTTGCACTGACCCAGCCATTTGTTCAAGGGAGAACTTGTAAAATTATGAAGGCTAAGTGATGGTGCATTGCCATATTTCTTCCAGCTACATTAGCCATTCACTCCAAGGAGAGCTATAAGAAGGGAAATTTAAGACCCAAAATGAAATAGTTCTTGCATAACAATGATAGAAAAACCTAGCAACTTGTTTTTATGGAAAATAGACAAAAAATTTTTGAGAATTTAGATTAAAATTTGAATAGCTTACAACTTAAAATAATGAGTTTTAAGGGAAAGTGCCACTAAATCCAAATCCAAGTTTTAAAAATACAATGACCAATCAGAGTATAAACGTGACCAAGGTTTGGAAATAGAGCATTATATAAAGCCACAGATATGTTAATAGGATTCAGAGAGTAAATTCAGAATCACCATTTTTTCACTGAGAAGATAATTATGTTCTTCCTTTTTCTCTTCTTTATTCAGCTTAATAAGCATAATATTTTGCATTTGACATTTTAAATGTAAACTTCATAGTAAGTTGACAACTATTTCTGTATGATGGGAAAGCAATGGCTTTAGTTGGAAGATAAGTATTTGAACCTTTGCGTCTTAATAGACCCATAGTTTTAGAAAATTTAATCTCTCAAACTTCACTTTCTTCCGTAAGCTATAAAAGGGAGTATTTATCTTATAAGACTAAAGGAATTAGGACACCAAAGATTCTCTCTTTAAATATAAAGTGCTACACAAATGTAAGGTATTCCTAGATAATATTATTATTTTGACCTCAAAGCTTTAGCAAGGGATAAGGGATAGGAATTGATGTCTCTCAAAGTATTATTATATAACACCCCAGTAACAGTGGCAAACTATTCCTGGGCAATACACAGAAAATTTTTGTTTGTTTATGGTAAAATATGCATAAAATAATATTGACCATTTTAATCTATTTTAAGTGTGAGGTTCTCTGGCATTACGTATATACAGAATGTTCTACAGCTATCCATTTCCAGAACTCTTTAATGCTCCTGAATTGAAATTCTGTGTTAAACAATATCCCCATGATCCTTTCCCCTTTGCCCTAGTAATCATACCACTCTCTGTCTTTATGAATCTGAGATAGAAATATCTAATCTGAATGGAATGCCTCATAACTATTAATGGCATTTGTGGTGTTAAGGTATAAGTGATACCTCTTGTAAGTAGACTAATACAGTATCTCTCTTTTTGTGACTGGCTTAGTTTGCTTACCATTCAAGTATCTTTTATCAAATATACTTGTCAAGTATATTTTCAAGGTTCATTTGTGTTGTGGCATGTATCAGAATTTTATTCTTTTATAAGATTGTATAATATTCTATTGTATATATAATCATGTGTCACTTAACAATGGTGATATAAGAAATATGTTGTGAGGCAATTTAATCATTGTATGAACATAATGTAGTGTAATTACACTAGTGTAATTGCACAATAAACCTAGATGGTACAGGCTACCACATACCTAGGGTATATGGCATAGACCACTGGGACAACCACTGTATATGCTGTCATCATTCACTGAAATACTGTTAAGTGACATATCACTGTATAGACCACATTTTTTTTTTTTATGCATTCATGAGTTAGCTATTGTAAATGATGCCACTATGAACATGGGTGAACAAATAACTATTCAAGTTTCTGTTAGCACTTCCGTTGGGTATATGCCCAGATGCAGAATTACTGGATCATGTGGTATTTCTATGTTTAAATTTTTGAGGAATAACCATATCACTTCCCATAGTGGCTGCATTTTCATTCCCACCAATAATAGACAAAAGTTTCTAATTTTATCACATCCTCGCCAACATTTGTTATTTTCTAATAATAGCCATCTTTATGGGTATGAGTATGCACAATAGTTTTTAGTCTACAGTTTTGGGTGGGGATAAAGACACTGAAAGTTGATAACAATAGTAGCAGCCACAGCAGCAGTATCATCTACCATAACAGAACACCAAGCTACAAGAAGGATCTCATGTAAAATACCAACAATCAAATTTTCCTAATAGAAATAAGAAATTTGTTTTGAAACAATAGTTTAGTTGCCTCGAGTGCATGGTTATATAAGTCATAATAACAACATTAACAGGTTACACTTGCTTAGTTAAAGTCAAAGACTGTCATATTGGGTGAGGAAAATAATATCTAACTATATGTTGCTTAAATAAAATACTATTAAAAGAATAAATCAATTGTGTTTTATATCAAATGTGATTCATGTGACGCTTTAATGCTGAATAGTTGAAGACATAGTTATTTCACAAGTGTGTGTGCTTAAATATTTTTACATGTCAAATTAACATTTTGATAAGTCCTTTAGAACAATTTATTAATTTTGTGTTTTAATCAACAAAATTCTTATACATTTTTTTGTCTGCTTGACCAATTGCTGAGAGAAATGTATTAAAAATCTCTGTGATGGTAAATTTGCCAATTTCTCCTTTTAGTTCTGATAATTTTTGCTTTGTATTGATGTTATATCATTAGTGTTTTGTTATTTCCCAGTACCTAACATGTTGTGAACATCTTTACATGTAGAAATTATTTTTATCTTAAAGTTTATTTTATGCTTTCTATTTTTACAACTTTTCCAACATTATTTAATTTTAAAAAGTTTGCCTTTTGTTTGAATAAACAGTTTTACCTCTTATTCCATTCCTTCCATTTTCTATTTTATTTTCAGTAAATATAGCTTATTATATATTAATTATATATTTATATATATTAATATTTGTAGGGATTACTTATAGATTTAAGCATCCATATTAAAGTTAAAAAATTAATTGCTTTATACTTCTCCTGAATAATATAAGAAACTTAGAATACTTTAACTCTGCTTTTTTATTTGTGCATTCATTGTTCAGTATTATTTAATTTTATTTAATATAGTGTTTCTTTATATTTATTCACAGATTTTTTTCCTTGGTTCTCACATCTTTTCTTTGGAATTACTTCTCCTTTCCCAAAGTATCTTCTTTTGATGCTCCTCAGTGAGCTTCTGTTGAAGTAAACTCGGTTTTTGTTTTTCTAAAAATATCTTTATTTCACCCTCATATTTTGAAAGATACTTTTCCTTTGTATGTAATATAACACATTCAAAATATTTAATTTTTTCACTTTAAAGGTATTTTTCCATTTTAGGTTAGCTTCTAGTGATGTTGCTAAGACACTTTAATTTGATTGCAGAGTCTTTGCAGGTAATTTTTTTTTGTCTGAATGATTTTATTTGACCTACCATTCAGGTCCTGTATTTTCACTTGGCTGACTTCAAAGTTTGAGCTTCTTTTTTGACCTTCTTTGACTTCATTGGGTTTTCTGAATCTGAAGATTATTTTTGTCATTAATTTTGGAAATTGTTCAGTCATTAGTTCTTCCCATTTTCTCTATTCTGTCTTCATAGAACTCTAATTAGCGATATGGTGGATATTCTTATTCTACCTTTAAGTGCCTTGATCTCTCTCTCTCTGTAAGCAAAGTGAAGAGTTTTATTGGCAGCAAGAGAAAGATAAGCAAGCAGCTCTCTACATGGAGAGGGGATCCAAATGGGTTGCCCCTTGATCTCTTTTTAATATTTTCCATCTCTGTCTTTCTATTCTAGAATCTATGTAATTTCTTCTGATATATGTTTCAATTCACTGTTTTTTCAACACCTGTGTTTATTCTGATATATAATTTGTTCTTTGAGTTTCAAACTTCAATTATTTTATTCATTTGTAGAAGTTCTAATTTTCAGATCTATTTGGTTTTAAGTTTTTTTCTCTCGTCATACTGTAAATACTCTTATTTCTTTTAAAATATTCAATATGTTATACTGTGTGGTAAGTTATTACAAAATCTGTAGACTATGAATTCAGTTCTATTTACTGTTGATTTTGGATGGCTACTGCCTATGATGGTGTATTTGCTTGTATGTTTTGTGATTTCCCTGCCCCACTACTGTGAATCTATCTTCCTAGGATCTTTATCTGAGAAATTCTTTGAGGACCTAGTTTAAAGGGTGTTTCTTTGGAGATTTACTTTCTGCCAGATACCTTGGGGGGTAATACTGTCCATGACTACTTTAACTAGATTTTTAGAATATACTGGTGGAATTATTTCTGACACCACCTCTCCCTGAAGGTAGATAAAGTGGTTTGACATCCCAGAGGAGACATTTTTATTTATTTATTTATTTATTTTTCCACTCCACTTGACAAAAGGCAAGTATCCCCATTGTCTTCCTCTGCCAGATAAGCAATATCAGAAACAGAGTTCTTTAAAGCCATAAAAGAACACATATCCATGCTAATAACTTCAAAATCTTATAGAAACTGGGTGGTTTTTCCTGGAAAACAAAGTTATTAGAATAACTGAACATAAGAAATTGGTGAAGACCAAAAATACAAAAAAAAAAAAAAAGAAATAGAAAACAATCAATAAAGTAATTTTCAAAAGGAATGCCAGGACTGATTGCTTTACCTGTGATTTAAAAAACTATTAAGCTGTGCTAACCCTAGTGGCCTAT
Organism: Solenodon paradoxus; assembly: GCA_004363575.1. Classification (NCBI taxonomy): domain Eukaryota; kingdom Metazoa; phylum Chordata; class Mammalia; order Eulipotyphla; family Solenodontidae; genus Solenodon; species Solenodon paradoxus. The sequence goes on from RJWH01000144.1 coordinate 935,820, forward strand.
AACAGTCTAGTGTACCCAGGGAGCAGTCCCACATACATCCCAAGGTCCTAGGTTCAAGACTCAGGGCCAGGGAAACAACCAATGTGAATAACTAAATAAAACATATAAATGCTTCTTCCTCTGCTCTCTTTCTGTATGGCCTGCCGATTCGCCTTCATTTCTAACTGTACCTTTCCTGTAAAAAAAATTGTTAAGCATTTATGATTGATTATAGATATACACATTACATTTACATTTACACATACACATATATACCAAACTACAGGTCATTTTATTAATATTAATAGTATATTTTTCATATTAATAGTACAATTAAGAAAAACATGATAGTATATTATTTAAAAGGCATTTGCTAAATTTAATGTGAATTCATAGAAAAAATGAAACTATAATAAAAGTGACTTTCTCAAAATAATATAGAAAATCTTTTAAAAATTTTACTGATCATTATTGCTGAACGGATATGTATTTTGTTTTGTGGTATATATAGTGGTATTTTTGCATTTACAAATAGCATAGTAAATTTACTAATATTCCCCTTCTTTTTTTTCTTCCTTTCTTTACAGTTAATTCCCTTCATCCCATTTTCCCCGCCTCCCCCATCACTTTGGTACCCGCTGATTTGCCGTTATGTGTCTCATCTCTAAGAGTCCATATTGTTTAGAGTAGTGTTCTCCATCTCTCTCTCTTGCTCCCCTGCCTCCACGTTTTTAGTGTTACTTACTTTATGGCATTTATTTGTTTTCTCCTTACCCATCATATGAGTGCTATCATACAATATCTGTCATTCTTCTGGCTTATCTCACTAAGCATAATTCTCTCCAAGTCCATCCATGTTGTTGCAAATGGCAGGATCTCTCCCTTTTGGTAGCTGCATGCTATTCCATAGTGTACACATACCACATCTTCTATATCCACTCCTCTGCTGATGGGCATTTAAGTAGTTTCCAGCCCTTGGCTATTGTGAATTGTGCTGTAGTGAACACAGGGGTGCATATATCTCTTCAGATTGTTTGTGTGCCCAGTAGAGGAGTAACTGGATCATATAGAATTTCATTCTTAATTATTTGAGAACTCTACATACTGCTTTCCAGAATGGCTACACCACTTTACATTATTCCCACCAACAGTGAATTAGAGTTCCCTTTTCGCCACATCCTCTCCAGCACTTATTTCCATTTTTTTTTGGATAAAAGCCATTCTTACTGGTGTGAGGTGATACCTCATTGCTGTTTCAATTTTTATTTCCCTGAGACAAGAGACATACAGCATCTTTTCATGAATCTGTTGACCATCTGTATGTCTTCCTTGGAGAGGTGTCTGTTAAGGTCATCAGCCCATTTTTTTGATTGGAATTGCTTGTATTTTGTTTTCCAATTTTTAGAGTTCTTTGTATATATTAGATATTAACCCCTTATCTGAGGCGTGAAAGGTAAATATCTTTTCTCACTCAATTGATGCCTTTTTGTTTTTATGCGAGTTTCTTTTGCTGAGTAGAAACTTTTTAGTTTTATGTAATCCCACTTGTTTATTTTGGACTTTATTTGCCTTGCAATGGGAGTCGAGTTGCCAAAGATATCTCTTTAGTCTGTGTCTAATAATGTTTTGTCTCCATTCTCTTCTATGTGTTTTATGGTTTCTGGTCTTAGGTCTACGTCTTTAATCCATTTTGAGTTAATTTTTGTGTATGGTGTTAGGTAATGATCTAGTTTCTAACTTTTGCATGTGACTGTCCTGTTCTCCCAGCACCATTTATTAAAGAGGCTGTCATTGCCCCATTGTAAGTTTATGGCTCCTTTGTCAAAAATTAGGTGTCCATATATACGTGTATTTACTTCTGGACTTTCAATTATGTTCCAATAATCTGTCTTTTTGTTTTTAATGAGTATTATGCTACTTTAATTATTATTACTTTGTACTAGCGTTTGAAGTCAGGGAGCATGACTCCTCCACTGCTGGTTTTATTTTTGAGGATTGTTTTTGCTATCCTGGGTTGTTTGTTGATTCAGATAAATTTCATTATTTTGTGTTTTTGTCTGTGAGGAATGTCTTTGTAATTTTGATGGGAATAGCATTAAATCTGTATATTGCCTTGGAGAGTATGACCATTTTGATTATGTTGATTCTTGCAATCCATGAGCATGTAGTATCTTTCTATTTCTTTGTATCATCTTCTATTTCTTTTAGCAATGTCCTCATGGAACACTTCCTTCATGTCTTTGTTTCAAGATATTTCATTTTTTTGGATGTAATTATAAACTATTATTTTCTTCAGTTCTCTTTCTGTATTTTCATTGTTGCATACAGATATGCAACAGATTTTTTAATATTAATTTTGTAGATTGCCAATTTGCTGTATTTGTTTATTATTTCTGAAGCTTTTTACTTGAGTCTTTGAGGTTCTCTATGTATATTATCATGGGATGTATATTATCATGTATATTATCAAAGGGATAGTTTCACTTCTTCCTTTTCTGTTTGGATACCTTTCATATCTTTTTCATGTCTAATTGCATTGGCCAGGATCTCCATCACTATACTGAATAATAATGGTGAGGGTGGACATCCTTCTCTTGTCCCTGATATTAGAGGAAAAGCTTTCAGTTTTTTCCCACTGAATACAATGTTGGCTGTGGGCTTGTCATATATAGCCTTTGATATGTTGAAGTACATTCCTTCTTTATCTATTTTTGGAGGGTTTTCAACATTAAAGATGTTGAATCTTATAGTCCTCTTTATTTCTGTTGTATCTGTTGTGATTATTCCTTCTTCATTTTTTTATTCTATTTATTTTTGTTTTCTCTCTACTCTTTTTTGTGAGTCTGGTTAATGGCCTTTTTGTTATTTTTTCGAAAAACCAACTTTTGGATTCATTAATTTTCGGAATAGTCTTTCTGATGTCTATTTCATTGATTTCTGACTTTATCTTTATTATTTCCTTCCTTCTGTTAGACTTCCACTATTCTGCTTTTTCTAGTTCCTTTAGGTGATGGTCTAGGTTTTTTTGTTTGTTTGATTCTTCTTGTTTTCTGAGGGAGGATTGTATCACTACAAATTTCCCTTTTATTTCTGCTTTTGCTGCATCCCATAATTTCTGATATCGTCTTCATTTTCATTTGACCCCAGATATTTTTTAAATTTCTTCCATAATTTCCTCTTTTACCCATTGTTTGCTCAAAAATATGTTGTTTATTCTCCACTCTTTTGCTGTTTTCCTCTCTTTCTCTTTTGGTTGCTCTCTAGTTTGATGTCATGTGATCTGAAAAGATGCTAGATATGATTTCAATCTTTGAAAATTTATTGACACATGTTTTGTGTCCCAACATATGGTCTATCCTTGAGAATGTTCCATGAGCACTTGAGAAGAATGTGTAGCCTATAGTTTTTGGTGAAATACTCTATATATGTCTATTATATGCAGCTCTTCTATTTGTCATTTAAAGATCTTGTTTCTTTGTTGAGTCTCTGTCTGGATGATCTTTTACTGAAAGAGGAGTATTGAAGTACCCTACTATTATTGTGTTGTTGTCAGTATCCTTATTTAGATCTGTTAATATTTGCTTCAAATAATTGGTGCTCCTTTATTGGGTGCATGAATGTTAGTGCTATGTCTTTTTGTTGTATTGATTCCTTTATCATTATATCATGTGCCTCTTCTTTAATTTTCTTTGGTTGAAATACTACTTTATGTGATATGAATATAGCTGTTCCTATTCTTTTGTATTTGGCATTAGCTTTGTGTACCATCTTCCATCCATCTACTTTAAGCTGTAGTTTGTCTCTTGACCTAAGATGAGTTTCTTGCAGACAAAATAGAGTTTGGTTATGTTTCTCAACCCATTTAGCAACTCTGTACCTTTTGATTGAGGAGTTCAATCCATTTAAATTTACAATAATTATTGACATTTGAGAACTTGCTACTGCCATTTAGATTTTTGTTTTATGGTTATGTTGATCTCTTTGTTACTTTATTATATTTTTGTAACATTTTTCCTCTTTGTTTTAGCTAATAGGGCCTTTTTAACAGTTCATCTAGAAGAGGTCTCATGGTTGCAAACTCTCTTAGCTTTTGTTTGTTGGGAAAAACCTTAATTTCTCCCTCAAATTTGAAAGAGTTTTGCAGGATGTAGTATTCTTGGCTGGCATTTTTCGTTCTGAAGGATTTTTAAGACATCATTCCATTGTCTTCTAGTTGTAGAGTTTCTGCTGAGAAATCTGAGGTTAGTCTGAAAGGCATGCCTTTATATATCATCTGCTTTTTTTCACTGACTACCTTTAGAATTCTTTCTTTGTCTTAGATTTCTGATGATTTCACAATTCTATGTCTTGGTGTAGTTTTTTGTTTAGGATTTAGGTAATTGGGTGTTCTGTTTGCTTTATAGACCTGTATGTTCGTTACTTGTTCTATATTTGGAAGTTTTCAGCCATTATTACTTTGAAGATTCATTCTTCCCTATCTTCAAAGTTAATTTCTGATGAGCTGTCATTTTGTTGTGATTCCATTTTCTGAAGTTTTAAGGCATGTTGTGGTTTTTTTCCCCTCCATGATTTGGGATCTTGTTGATCTTGATGTGCTTGTTTTTTTGCTTTAAATTCTCAAGGGGGCACTCTATTTTTGTTTTATTTTTTATTTTTGACCCTTACAGGCTTCTGTAGTGTGTCTTGCTGTGTCAGGGAATGATGATGGCTGCTAGGTGGGTGGAGGGTTGGGGATATAGTGGTCACCTGAGTGTGTAGTTCTGTCACCTTATAGTGGGGGGAAGTAGGCTTGTTTTGTTGGTAGAACTCTGCTGGCTGGGGCTATGTGACTTGAGTCTGCTCTCTGTGCTTACATACCTTGTGTTCACCAAACCAACAGGGTCAAGTCTTTTCCATGAGCCATTCATCTAGTGTCTTAGCCACTGGATCCCAATTCCCAGGGCGCCCAAGACCCCCGCTGTGTAGTGGAGGGTGTACAACACCTGTATGCTCCTGTTCTTTCTGTCTCCAATTTCCTCCTTCTGTGCCAAGACTTCCCGGCAGCCTTGCTCAGGTTGACTCCGTCTTGCGGCTCCCTGCTCTGTCTGAACTCATGTCGCTAGAGGTTAGGGAGACTGCCTGTGCTCTTTTGGCAGAAAAAAGGTGAAGCAACAAGGGGATCGCTGCCGCTTCTAACCCCTGGCACATGAAGACAAACACTGCGGACTTTTCCTGCTGCCAGGCTCTTGTTTCCTCGGTTCCCCATTATTAGCCTAGCATTGTCTGCAGCTTTTCTGTTTGACTCAGGCCTGCGGCTCCCTGCTCTGAGTTCATGCTGCTAGAGATTATCAGGGCTGCCTCTGTAGTCTGCTCTGGGGGAAGAGGGACTCAGCATAGGGATCCTACTATCTCAGACCCCAGGTGGGTGCTGGAGGTCACCAGACTGTTTTGCACTCTTTAGAATGTCCGCGCGGCACCAGCTAGGCTCTGGTAGGGGAAGACAGATCACATCCCTACCATGAAACTCTCCTTTCTGGGAGCTTCCCTTTGCTACTGTAGTCTCCATTGACTCTCCATGTCTCTAACCCACCTGTAGAGCCAGCTGTTAGTCTTCTTTTGTTCTCTAAGCTTTTCTGGCTGATGCTGAATCAGGAAAACCCCTTTTTCTGTGTTGGCTCTGAAAAACCGTTTTGTTTTTTTTTCCTGTGCAGTGTCTCAGTGCCCGCTCCCCATAAATGCCATCTTTGAATCTCCAATATAGAAAATCTTAAGCTGATGGTTCATACTTTACAATTAAATATTATAGATTTTCATGATGAAATCAGATGAACCAGTGATGCTTATTAATGCCAATGATATTTAACATTGCTCTGGTTGGTATAATATAATTTAAAATATAGCAATAATGTTCACCACTGTTAGGAAGAACAAATTATATGACTGAAAACAATAGTGAACCAACCTAAAAAATGCACCAAATTTTAAAAAGACATTGTTTTTTTTTTTCCCCTATACACTAGCAATAAGTAGTGGAAAAGAAACCATAATAAATTCTACAAGTATTTTTGGAATTTGAAAAAAAAAATTCTAAAGGGAAAATAAGGCAACAAAAACATTAAATTTTTTAAAAAGAAAATCAAATGGAGACTTACGTTGTCATATGTAAATACATTATAAAGGCGCCATAATTAAAACAGCCTGGTACTGATTGAAAATAATCTACAAGTCAGAGTAAATATCCCTGGAAAATATACTAAAATATACTATTTAGTGCAGCATAAGTAACTTAACAAATTAATGGAGAAAGATATATTTTTATATCATCCTAAAAATTAGATGTATGGAAAAAACTATCTTAATTATTTAGAATTAGGAAAGCTTAAGGAGACACTAGACCTTATTTCCAGAGCCTCAAGAAATGGGTGAAATGTTTAATCAGTAATTCAATCAAATGAGTACGATTTTCTAGTGAAGTGTTTGGTACAATGAGAAACTTGACTGAGGTGTTTCAAAATTTATATCTTAGTGTGGGAGATGACACACTTAGCAAAGCTATTAGAGAATCATTATCTTCTAATTGATATGGTATTGAGAAGTACATGTAAGTGAATTTCATGAAGCAGAATCATCTGAAAGAGGACAGGATGACTTGTTAAGAGTCACACAGTTTGGAGGTAATGGTGGTCAATTTCCTTCTTCCTGGTAGTTACAATTGGTAGTAAGTTTCTTTATCCCCACTTCTTGTGAACTAACTCAACTATCCTTGGCTTCAAGCCAAGAGAACTCAGTACAATTAAGCTCTTTCACAAGGCTCCAGGGCCCAGAAGCAAATGTAATGGAGAGTAAGCCAATCACATCAATAAGTTCAATGAGAAAAACTCTAAAATACCCTTGATGAGGAAAAAATAGAAGGGAAAAGGGAAGGAATAATTTTGAAGAGGAAAAAGGGAAACTGACATGGAAATATATGTGCTCCTAATGTCTCTCCTCTTCCTTGCCTCCTGACCACAGCCTGCACACACAATCATGTAGTACTCTGTCATCTGGCACTCTACCCCACTGGCAGCATGTCTATTGTTCTGTGTTTATTACTGGCCCAGACTTATTCAGAGGGTCCACCTGAAATGTGCTTATTTCTTTCATTTCTATTCTATCATCTTTGCTTTATCTTCTTCCTTATTACTTCCCTGAAGGTAAGGGTATTTATTAATTGATAATAATTACTTTAGATATGCAATTTAAATCATAAAAAGATTTGAATGAATAGCACTATTTGGGAGACAGAAACAATAATATCTAGAGAGGTGACAGGAGAAGGCAATTGGCCTGATTTGAAAAAGAGTCAGAACGTGATGTGAATGTGGAAATTACATTCTTGTCAGCAAGTAGATATCCAAATTACACAAGTCTCAACTTCCCCCTTTAAAAGGTAAAATATTTTTTCAAAAGAGGGAAATGATAGAGGTGAAGTGTCAGTCTTTTAAATGAGAGGAAATATAAATCAAGTTTAAAGTGTCTCTTTCTCCATTCCTCTTTAAAGTGGTACTTAACTCTTCCTCAGAATCTATCATATACCATCTAAGACATGAAAATTTTGAAGTGCGATTATATTCCCTCTAAGAAACAAGATACTATAAAATGAATGAATCTGATCCCTTATTCCATCCTGATTGCAAAGTCAGTTTTGCAGGAATATAGTTCAGTTTTAAATATTGAGTCAGAAATTTTGTTTCCCCACTCCCTGACTATCTGACCTTAGGCTACTCATAATGTCTCTGAGATTTCTTAGTTTGTGTTGCCTACAGGATGTCCCATGATCTATTAGTAGTTATCAGGTAAAACAACAACAATTAAATTATTTGGACAAATATATTTTTGAAGTGCTCTTTTTAAACAAAATTAATAGGACTTGTTGGAGTCCCTAAGATAATTGATTACAGTTTGAAATAGGTTGGTGTTCTAAAATTATTTTTACTTAGATTGTAAATTTATAAAAAAATGTTACTCAAAGACTGTAAAAGGGAATAAATTTAATAAATCATAATATATACATTGACTGAGATGTGAATCTGTTTTCCTGAAACTTATATAATACTATAAACTAATGAAATATTAAAAAAATAAAATTATTTCAGATAGAGTTAAATGACCCTCCAAAATTATACTCTCCTCCCCTCAACCAATAGCATATGAAGTTCTGTTTCTTCAAACTTTACACATATTGGGTAATTTTTGCTAATCTGAAGACTCAAATATATCAAACTTTACTTTTAATTTTCAGTAACTTATGAAGGGGGTATTTTTACATACAAACTCAATTTGTACAGTCTTCTCCAGTGATTTGCCTTTTTCTTGTCTTTTGGCAACAATAGCACTAACCTCAGGAATACTGTGCTGATTAAATCCATGCAAAGTGAGTTCAGGGTTTGGCACACAGTAAGTGTTCATCAAGTGTTATTTAGAAAACCTACCTATCAATTCTGACTCACTTCATTTCAGGAGATTAGAGTACTGAGATTTTATTGTGCCATCATTCTTAACTACCAGTTCATTAACAGGAATATGTCTCAGAAAATGATGCTTCATGGGAAGAAAGTGTATCCTGAATCATAAAACTTACCATATTATATTTCAATTGTCTATTTACTTATTTATCTTCTCTTTAGAATGAAAGCTTCCTGAACTTATCAATGTTACCTTACTGTTTAAAAAAAATCAGATATCTACTCTCAGGGTCTGGCACATGGTAAAAATCAATATTTGTTGAACAAATGAATAAATGAATAAAATGACAAAATAAGCAAATAAAGTGACAGTTCTGTTCTTTGTCTGCACTTACAGGGATTAGGTAGAAAAAACTTTCTTCCATTCATTGAAGAACAGGTCTAGGTTCATTCTTCCGGACAAAGGAACCACACATTTAGAATCTTACAGCACTGAATGCTCACAAACATTTACAGCTCTAGCTCCATATGTGATCTTAGTTTCCATTACTGAGCTGGAAATAAAGCTTTAAAGATGAACACACTTATTAGTTTTTCCTCTTCATTTGGTCTTCGACTTATTTATTCTCGGTCTGTGGGTACTAATAGATCTAAGAATGTATATTTTCTATTTTAAATAAAGGCTAGGAAGGGAAGTTTAAAACTGATACAAGGTATGTTTGCAACCCTTGTTATTTCAGGCTACATATGTTTGGATTTCCTATGTTTAATAAGACACACAGACATCTTCTAAACAATTTCTGTGTAAGAAAACCATTCTGATAGGCATTTGGTTAACTATAAACAAGTGTGTAAAACCTTACATGATGAATTGCAAATAAAATTAGAATTCCCCTAAAGTTCATACTTTCGATTTCAGAAAATGTTTCCCCATAGATTCAGTATGCAAGTAAATGTATAAAAATTCAGGAAATAATCTTCCAGTAAACAATTAAAAATTGCTCACAGGAGAGTGTTCTGCCTCATCTAATCAAATGAGAAAGTAATAATATTCATCATCAATCCAAACTAATAATAAGTAACATATTTCTTATTTCCATAATATCTATGTAGAAGATTTGGAATGCAGTCAAGAGAGTGGGAACAGTGTCAGCACTGGGCCATTAAAGATAATTTTCCATTGATTATAGAGACATCCCCAAGTCCTAAAAGTAAAACGGATGCAAGAATCAAAGTGGTAAGCCAAATCTCTAAAATAGACAAGACTTCATAGATAAGGTAATCAGTGGAAAGGGATGACTTACATAGAATGAGGGATGACAGACTGCTCTGGGCCTGGGGGATGGGCAGAAGTACTTTTAGTTCCAAGGAGAAAAAATACAGACTGTCTACACAAATTTATTTAATGTTTCTTTTCCTACTGGATTGGCTTGGATCTCATGAAGGGCCTCAAACCAGTTCACAAATGGTGAGGGTCTTCTGCTTGGTAATCTACTTAACAGGTTTAAAATCCCAGTACCTCTTACAAGACCTGGTATAGTACAATTAAACACTAACCTCCATGCTAGTTATAAGAATCATCATGTGGTCTTATGAAGGAAAATCCATGTGGTAGGTATCACATACTCAGCATCCACTGGCTATTCTGTGACAACAAGTAGCCACATTTTGTTTTAGGAGATCATCCCTCCCTCACTTTTAGTCCTGTAAAGGAGGTCTAGTTTAAACTGATCAGTTGACATATTCTTCCTGGTCACAATGTTCAGTCAGTAATAGGTATATTAATCAAACTAAGTCAATCAGGTCAATGAGATTCAATTACAGGACTAATGTTAAGCTTTTGGGGAACTGATATCTTTTTATGTCAGACTGCCACAAAAATACTTGGTACTCTCTAGTGTCACCATGAATGATTCCAATCTTGGAGAAGATAAAGAAATTAACATAAACTAAGTCTTCATGATGTTGATGAATAAATTCATACGTGCCTGCAGCTTTACTCCTGGATTTTTCAGTAATACTAATGTATTTACCCCATGTCTCCCCACCCTGATTTTTCTGAAGTCATAGAGTTGGGTTTTAAGTCACTTACAACCTAAATTATCCTAGATATGTACCTAGCATTGTGGCTGTCATATGTGTGCTTGTTCCTACAAATATGTTTCCTTTCTTCTTCTCTCCTTCCCTCAATCTTACTTTGTATCTCTAAAATATAAATAATATGAGGTTTGATCAGTGTCTTAAAAAAGCATGACCAAATAATTATGAGAAAACCTCTGGGCTTCAGTATTTTCATATATGCAATAAAAGAATTAGAAAATTCCAATCTCTTAACATCCCTTTCAGTTAATTTCATCTTTAATTTTCTATTCTTTATAAAATGGAAGTCTAGTTGACAGTAACAATATGAGAAATAAACTCATCTTTTTCTTAACGATTCTATGCTCCAGTAGAAATTCCTAACCTTCAAAGAAGAGGCTAAAAGTAGGAACCCACAATGTGGTGAAAATTCTCCCCTTCATCTGAGCTTGCTTAGGCCTTGAGTTGGCCTCAAATATTAGGGCCTTAACTTTCTTTCCACTTTAGTTTAAATCAATGTGGTATTTTATAGTACAGTGATAAAAAGCACTATCTTGTTAAAGAATGCCGTGGTCTAGTTTCAGTTCTACTACTACCTAAAACAGTTCTTGCCATACCAGAAGTACTGAAAGTCAAGCACTAGAAAGGGTAAATGGTTCACAGGTGTCGCAACTCTGTGGAAAATCATGAGAGACTAACAATAGCTAAATTCATATACCCATCCCAGGATTGAGAATATTTTGCTTTTTAAAAATACATTATTTATGTTAGACTCAAGTTTACTATGAAGATAACATCATTCTTATTTACAAGTATTTTATCTATGTGATCTTGAGTATCAGAGGATATCATGCCTCTTGAATTCCTAATAACTTGAGTTATCCTCATGCAGTGTGCTTTGAGTGTGATTTTCATTTGCAAGGTGCTGGTAGAACTCGATTTCCAAGGTTCTTTAAATTCCAGAATTCTGGATAATGAGCTGGCGGTGGTGGTGGGTGTGGAGAGGACTGCGAGGACTGGTGGTAAGAGGCACGCACAGAGAATCTAGCTAACTCAAATTCGGGAAGCGAGTGAAGGGAACAATTGAAAACTGAAATAACACATGTAGTGTTAAATTCTTGTCTTTAGAAGCCACTGTTGTTTCTATTTTACAAATGGCAGAAATTATGTGTTGGGCAAGAATATGAAATAAGAGTCTAGTTTCCAGGTATCAATCAGTCTCAATCAGTATTTTAGGGTGGACGAAGGGGCATATGTCTTTCTGGGGAGTTTTTAAGTTAGATCTTCTATACTGAGATTTTTTTTTTTAATGGAAAGGTGCAGACAAGAATGATGGTGAGTAGCCAGGCAGATGGGAAGAGAAAAGAGGAAGAAGCACCCTTTATTTTATTCAGTTGTTCATCATTAGTTGTCTTGAACCAGGGACCTTTGGATGTATGTGAATATGCCTGGTTTAACTCACTAGGTTACCAGCACACAATCTACTCAGATTTTAAACTTTCATAAAAGAAGCATGATTTGGATACAAGTTTCAGGCTAATATCATCAATTTACTTAATTTCCCTGATTTTTAGTTTCCTCATCATATACTGGGGATAACATTTACCCCAGAGCTGTTGTGAGGATGAAATGCAGTATAGCATGTAAAGTACTTAGCACAGTGCCTGCTTAATAAAGATTATGGGTATGGAGTTTAGAAAGATTGAACAAAATTGTTTTTGTTTTCAATTTCATTCCTCTTAACCTTTTCTTTCTTTCTTTTCTTTTTAAAGGGAAGGTACAGGTTAGAATGAAGGTAGTAGTAGGCAGGCAGGCAGAAAGAGAGAGTAGGAAAAAGCACTTTATTTTTCATTTAGTTGTTCGCACTGGTTGCTCACCCAGGACCTGGGACTTGAACCTAGGGGTATGTGACCTTTGTCCTTCAGAGGTGACTGATCCAATCACTACTCCACGAGGGCATGCTACTCTTAACCTTTTCATACTCCTGACATAAACTGTTCTAAGTTCAAGCTATAGAAAACTTCTCTTTGCTTCTTATACAAAATAAGTTGTGATAGAAGGTAAATACATTTTCTCTTATTAAAAGAAATGGAAGACAACATAAAGAAATGGAAAGATATTCCATACTCATGGATTGGAAGAATTAACAAAGTTAAAATGGTCAGATTACCTAAAGCAACATACAGATTTAATGCAATCCCCATCAAAGTCCCAAAGACATTCTTCACAGAAACAGAACAAAAAAAATTGTAAAATTTATTTGAAATTACAAGAGAACCCAGATAGCAGAAACAATCCTCAGAACAAAGAACAAAAATGAAGGTGTCATGTTTCCCAATTTCAAACTCTATTACAAAGCAATATTAATCAAGTCAGCATGACATTGGGATAAAAGCAGTAACACAGATCAATGAAATAGAATTGAGAGCCCAGAAATAAACCCACCTATATATGGACAATTAATTTACAACAAAGGAGCTAAAGGCGTAAAATATGGCAAGGACAGCTTCTTCAATAAATTTTGTTGGGAAAAGTAGACAGCCACATGCAAAATGTTGAAACTAGATCAATGCCTAACACTATACAAAAAAAAATTCAAAATGGATTAAAGATTTGTATGAAAGGCCAGAAACCATTATTTGCTTAGAAGAAAACACAGGCAGAACCCTTGACATTGACCTAAGAGATGTCTTTGGGAACTCAACTCTAATAGCAAGGGAAATAAATCCAAAATAAAAACACGGGATTGCATCAACTACAAAGCTTCTGCACAGCCAAAGAAAATACTCATAGAAACAAAAAGTACATCCTGAATGGAAGAAGGTATTGGCACATCATAATCAGTCAAGAGGTTAATATAACCAAAATATATAAAGAACTGTAAAACTCAACAACAGAACAAGTGATCCAATTAAAGATGGGAAGATAATCTGTTGACATTTCTTTAAAGAAGACATACAGATGGCCAACAGGCACATGAAAAAATGTCCTACCTTTCTTGTCATTAGAGAAATGAAAATCAAAACAATGAGATATCACCTCATACCTGTGAGATTACTGACTATTATAAAAAAAAAGAAAACTGGGAAGAACACATGCTAGAGAGGATGCGGAGAAAAGGAAACTCATACACTGTTGGTTGAAGTATAAAATGGTACAATTGTGGAAAGCAGTATGGAGATTCCTCAAAATGTTAAGAAAGTAAATCCCACATGATCCAGCTAGTCCTCTACTAGGTGTTTACCCTAAAACTACCATAGCACTAATTTACAGAGATATACACACCTCCGTGTTTACTGGTGTTATTCACAAAACCTGGAAACAACCTAAATTCCCATCAACACATGAGTGGATAAAGAAGGTGTGGTATATATACACAAGGGAATACTACTTATCAAAAAAGATGAAATCCTGTCATTTACAGAAACACAGATTAACATGAAAGAAATTATGCTTAATGAGATAAGCCAGGTGAAGAGAGACATCATATGGTATCACTCATGTGATATATATATAAATATCAAGCAGACAAATGAACTAAATCAAACAACAGACTTTTAGTACAAAAAAGGGTAAATCAATGGTTGCAGGAAGAGAAGTGGGAGAGTGGGTAGGCAAACTGGGTAAAGGAATACTGTATAGCAAAGGAAAAACTGAAAGAGTGATGAACTTAATTATACACAGATGTTGATTTACTATGATATATACCTTCAACCTATATATTATAATGCAATGTTCCTTCAAGAAAATTAAATCAATATACATTTTCTTATTTGCATTTTGAGACACAATTAACACATATATGAGTATATTTACATGTATATTGAGATATGCAAACACTCATAAATCAAGAAGGAAGGAGAGGGGACAAGAAGCAGAGGAGGCAGACCCATAGCTTCCCCTCTATCCATATATCATACAAATCAGATCTAAAGACTCATAAATATTTCTGTATTAAATAAGGTCTTAGATGATTCCCCCTAAGTCCTATTGTGAGGACTAAAACTTGATTATTCTAATCACATTTAACTGATGAATTGGAAATTTTGATTATTTTCAAATTATTCTGACATTTTCAAGGGAATCAATTCTTGAAGACTTCCATTGTGGCAAACTAAGAAGGCAAGCTTTCTAGAGTCCAAGGCAAAGATAAATCCTGATCTACAAAATCCCTGTTACAGGGAACTTCTGAAAGTTCTGTGCCTGGGAATGTCCAGCTGGCAATAACTCATGTTAATATCCATCCCTCTCTATCTCCTTAGATGCATACCTCTATTTGCACGTGGAGGAAGCAGACTGGATTTTGTAGGACAGCATTATCCAGAGGACCTTCATGAGAGCTATCTAAATAAGAATAAAATATCAGGAGACTGATTTCAAATTAGAGGTTTGTTTCTACCTTCTTTGATGAAGTTTTGGTCTCAGCATTTATTGCTATCCCTTTGAAATAAGGTATATTTTTATATCCCTGTAAGTGTAACTCAACTAGGATTATCCACCAGATGAAAAGACATCATCTCATGGTGATACTGATATTTCAATTTCAGAAATATTCCATTGCTAAGAATTTCAAATACATGTGATCAACAATTTTGTACGAACAAAATAGCAAGGCAAAAAAACCCATCATATTAGACATGGCTGACATTTTGCTTATAAAGAATTGTTTGAAGGTAAAAGAGATATTAAACAAAGGCTCACACAAATAACTGTACAGCTACTAAAATTTGAAATACTGTAAGATGCTTTGTTGAAGAAACACAAAACCTCTGAGATTCATGTACTGAATTATAGAGAAGAAAGTACCTAATACCCCCCAAAGACAGTATATTGTGTACTTTGTAAAGTGTTAACTGAAAATGGAGGAAAATGTCATGCCCTGGTGGAGCAGAAGTTAGGTCAAGCACCTCCAAAAGAATAAGCCACATACACACTATGTTGGAGGTCCAGGTGGGATCAGTTCCAGGCAGGGTCCAGGTGGAGGGTGCAGGGGTGGTGGGGAGGTGGGGAGGTGTTGTGTGGGGGTTGGGGAGTGTGTGTATATATGTGTGTGGTGGTGGGACAGCCAGTGTGAACAATTAAATAAAAATAAAGATTCTTCTTCCTCTTCTTCCAACTTGAGCTGAGTGGACAATGGTCTTGACTCAGAAATACATGACAGGAAAGAAAGGTATGACTGGAGAGCTTAACAGGCAAAAGAAATGAAGAGCTAGTGAGATAGGCAAGTGCTAGATAAGAAGGTAGCAAACTTGGGTCCTCAGTCTAAATCTGGCCTGTCATTTGTGTTTGTAAATACAGTTTTATCAGCGTATAGTCATGTCCATTCTTTTATATAATATCTCTAGTCTGTTTTACACCAGCAGAGCTGAGTAGTTGCAATGAGACTAAAGACTCATTATCTAGCCTGTACAGAAAGTTTGTGACCCCTGCATTGGATCATTCAGGACTTTACAGTAATGATAAGGATTGTGATTTAATCCTATGTGCAAAGAGAAATGATTACCGAGTTTTGAAATGGTAAGTGAGTGGCATGGACAGATGCATATTTTAAGACCATTCTAGTGTGCTCTGGTGGAATAGTGGTTGGGTCAGCTGCCTCCAGCTGAAAGCAGTCTACATACATCCTAAGGATGTAGGTTCACATCTCGGGCAAGGGAGAACAACCAGAATGTACAACTAACTAAAAATAAATGAATTCGAAAGGGACACCTATGGAAAAGTCAATTAAAATAAGATGTTTTTGCTTTGGTTATGATAGCGGTAATGAAGAGGCGATTTCAATGTCTATTTTGGAACCCAAATCAGTGTGATTTGGTTACAAATTGGATAGTGGGATGAAGGAGAGGAATAAATCAAAGATGATTCTTAATTTTGGTTTCAGGTGCTCAGAGGATGGTGGTCCCATTTTCAGAAATAGAGATGACTGGAGCAAGAACAAGTTTGGAATATTGAAGTGAGACAATCAAGAGCCAGTGCTGCAAATGCTGTTTGATTATGACATATTTTTCCAAAAAAATAATGATTAAAATAACAATCATAAATATATTCTGAAATCTACTTGCTGTCCAGGGCTGAAACAATCTTTCCTCTACGTTACTTGCATTAAATTACATAAGAAGTTCTATAGGTTCTGCCCATTTAAAGAAAAGACCACATTTGGCATGATATATATTTAAGATCTGTTTGGGAGAAATTTTTCATTGGCTAAGACCTCCCATGTTTTATGAAAACATCTATTTATTCTGAGACACAAGGAAATTTTCAGGCTGTTGTAGCTTTTATTGACACTGCCAAAAGAAAAAATGGAAAAGTTTCAATAGTCTTTTAACTGGGCCCTACTCACTGTCCTAGAATAGAGGATTTGTCCTAACTTATGCTGATGTTCCAGGCCCTTGAGGGAGCTCTTCTGGAGTGTGGAAGGAAGCCCTATTTTTCTCTCATGACACTGCTCCTTTCCCATTTCTCTTCAGTAATAAGTAACAATTCCTTATTATACATTGTTATTTTAGCATGCTCAGCATCATGCCCTATCAGAAATTTTGTGTATTTCATGGTATTATGATTAGATTCTTGTCCTGAATTGGGTAGTTATTCCCCTTGAGCCAACATGCTGGCTTACCTCTTAAGATACCACTTTATCGCTGTTAATTGTATAATTGAGTTCAGCTTTAGATTTGTATCTGTTCAAAGGGATCTCTGAAGAGATGAAATGTATCTCTGGGCTGGAGGACAACATAAAGCTTTGCTCTAGTTCATTTGGTTTATTAAAGAGTAGTTTTTGCCTTGACATCATAACATGTTGAATTTGAAAAACGGACTATTTAGATGACAAAGTTTCATTTATGATGTCAAAATATTTCACGTCCTTTGCACAGGGGAATTTACTGGTTAACTCTGGGCAGTCTTACATCCTTTACTAATTAGACTAGTGGAATTATCCTTCCTGTTGCATTTTTACATAAAAAATGGAAACTGGATATTTTGGCAAAAACTTCTTAAATCAAAGGAACTATAATCTTTATGATACTGTTAGCTACTACTGAGAAACAACTATTATGAATATATAGTGAAAATGGAACAAAACAGGCATTTAATTTATAATAAAGAGGATTTCGTTCAGTTGAACTCAAAGTTCTAAAATGGCTTTCCTGACTATTAAATAATGTAAAGATATGGAACATCAACAACAAAGAATTCACTAGAGGTATGTTTAATAGAAATCTATTTCTTTGAAAAAACTATATTTTAAACTCAAGGGTGCTTCATTCTTACAAACATGAATTTGAAATATTTTATGGTGAAGAATACTTTTAGTCCCACAGATCAGTTATAAATATTAATGAATTTCAATAGATTCTTTTCAGATTCCAGTTTTATTATTCACTTATATTATTCAGGGAATTCAATGTTCTATATCATACATGTGGATTCTCTTCATTATCTAAATTAGCATATACATGAAGTCTTTAGGGGCAATGATCATTATAAATAGCAGGAGCCACATGAAATTTTAGAAAGCATATCAAAGCTTATTAACAAGAAAGTCACTGGTAATAAACTAAAGAGTTCTTTAGGTTAAATTGACACAATAATGTCATATTTGGGCAAAATGATGCATTGGTGGTTCTGGACAGAGTTAAAAATGCTAACTGATATAAAGTATTTATGAAATGCAATGAAGCAATTTCCTGTGGTGAGATTGTGCAGTCAGACTTGGAAACCTGCTCTTGAATTAATCTCAGACCTCTGATTTGCTGACAACTACTCCATAGTGTTACTCTTCTTAGATATTGTGCAGTGTAAAATTTTTGGTATTATTATTCAAAGAGTGATTTGAGATTCTACAAAAAGAAAGAAGAACTGCCTCTAATTTAATGTTTTCTGAGTTTAAGACTTATTCAGATAACAAGGTATTGCTTAGTCACACTTTGGGTTTTATTTTTAATAAAAGATATTATAATTTAACTAAACTGATGACATTTAACTTCTCTTGTCTCTTTCCCAAAAATGAAAAAAAGTTTAAATAACTGATAGACTAAAATCCTAAAATAACTTCTATGTGACAGCAACTATAAAGATGACATTTACTATGAGACTACTATGTGCCACACATGGTACTAGAATGGTAAACTATCTCATTCAATCCTGATAATATTTATGAGATATTATTAATATTATATTTAAGCTACAGGTAAGTGAAGTCTAGAAAGACTAAGAAACTTAATAGTGGTCACAGCTATTAGGTTGAATTGCAAGAAAATGCTGGGATTTTAGCATTTTTGATTCATAAATACAGCAAAATAATAAAGTTCAACCTAATCCTAAGTACTGAGTTATGATTTGAAACTAGGTCTATGTGATCACAAAATCTGTTTTTTTTCTGGATGGTCATGATTATAAAAAAACCAAGTCATGAAATATACAACAAAGAATTCATCACTCACCAGGCCTGGGTTAATATGAACTCATCATTTATGGCAAAGTTCCTATGTAAGATAGTATTTCGTTTTAATGTCACTGTGATATAAAAAAAGAGATAACTACTCAACTGTGGCAGAGAAATGGCACATTTCAGAGCTTATCACATGTTTTCTAAGTTATATATCTCAGCTGGAGCACAGTTGTTCTTAAACCAAATATTAAAAAGAAATAGCTTTCACAAAGAGAACAGTGGGATCCTTTGAAGTGAAACCTTGGAAATCAAGGTCTGTGCTATAGGGCATCATTCAAAACAGATGTATATTCCTTAGAGACTGTGGTAAAATTGTTACTGAGCATACTTATATCTCTCTGCCATGAGGGCTGGAAGAAAACTTTCAGTCCTTATTGGCAATACCTCTCGTAGGATATAGTCAACTTTTTCCAATATCCAAGTCATGGTAAACACATTTTAAAAAGGCTCCTGATCATCCTAATTGCCAAGATGCCTATACATATATATATATATATATATGCTTTCATATGGCTTCCAAATCCTGAGATTAAACAGAGGGCTCATTCATTTTATGTGATTTAAAGGCTAATGGTAATGGATACCTACACTGTCTTAGGAATGAACAATTTTCTCCTCAGCTATTATTTATCCTTACCTACTAAGTATGTGACTATTGCTGTAGTATTAATTCTCAATTTTACTTCAGGACCTGGGAAAGGCACCTCAGAGCTCCATAAAGGACAACTGACCTCAGCAAAATTTGCTAAACACTGATTCACATACTGTTATGCCATGATATTAGTGGCTCTCTCTCCCTTATTTTCAATCTTGATTAAGAAAAGAGGCATCAACTGATGGATAGCACAAATGATAGGTAGTGGCATATACTCCGTGGAAAGGAGACAGCTTCTAATTCTGGAGGAAGCAGCAGGCTCTGCAAGCAAGGCATATCAGTTCTTTAGCTCAAGAGACATTTAGACTGATCAGAGGAAGAATTCTTGACAGTGAGGAAAATGGTGAAATATTTTAGAGGGAACTCAAGGCAAAGGAGAGGGCCCATTACTTTAGGATAGTGTCACGTCCCAGATAAAAATGGGCCAGAATGAAGACTTGTCAAGTTCTCAACCAGCTCAACAAGTCTTCTCTGTCTCATAGGACCTGAGACTCATAAGCTGTCTGAGAATTACATACTTTTACAAGACTGTTCTCAACTTGCAAAGGGTTTGCAATGTCTCCAGAATGATGAAAACCAGGCACTTGTCTGCAAAGTAGAGAAGCACACATCATTTTGAACCCTGGCTTACAACTCAGGGTATTGACAGCTTCACTCCAGATTGAAGTAAGAGCTTAACTTCGATCCTTCAAAACTGTTCAGTCCCACAGAGCCTTTCCCCAATTCCAGGTTTCTCAACTGATTGACATGGTTGCAGGTATTATGGAAATAGAAAGCTGAGCTTGCTTTATTTGAGGTCTAGAGGATGAAGAATTCTGTAGTGATTTAAAATAAGGTTCTCAAACAGATGTGAACCTTGTCATTGAGTCAGCAGACTGCAACATTCTGCACAGGAACCCACCTGAAGAAATCATAAAGTTCCTAATGAATTTCATCCTGGATACTCCAAAAAGGGCCTGGACTTTCTTGACTTACATATTACCCAATAAAAAAGCAACCATGGACTTAAAGCAATTGCTCAATTCAGAAATATGTTGACGTTGTAGGGAATTGTTGGAGGGTAGGGGTTTATGAAGGAAACTGAATAGCAAGCAAGTTACAAATCTATATAGTAATTCCTCAGCTCAAGTTAAAGTCTCTCACCAGTGAGTTTTTTCCTCTTTTCCTCCTTCTCTGCTCCTTGTCTTCCCTATTGTATGAAAATTTCCCCTCAATTAGGCAAAAAGTCAAAAAATTTAAAAAAGCTCTTCTTGCTCCTACCCCAAACTGTCATCTAATCTCTTCCAGAAGTTATAAAAGGTTAAAAAATAGATGTTATTGCATTTAATATAACAATTCCTTCATTAGATCACAAGAAACAATTCATTATTTGACCTTTGTTGTGGGGAGGTCAGAAGACTGGCTATATCTGCCTTGACACCATTGCTGATCTTTTTCTCTTAGATTACATCGAACCTCTTCACCTCCTACAAAGTCAACAGACAGTTGGTTTCTCCTTGCCATTTCCTTTCCAAATTGGAAGTAGTGTTGATGGCCTCTCTCAGTAATTTCTGTTGCCTTCATCTGACTTGTAAATTTCAGCTTTTTTTGTTTATTCATCATAAATACCCATCTGATTCTCACTCTTATCTTCTACTCCACTAGCAGTGGCTAAAAACTATACTCAGTTACTGAAACAAGTTGGCATTTACATTCTGGACTAACTCTTGGGGTCAACCTAAAGATCTTCTGTAAATATAAGCCTGATGGTCACACATGTTAAGTCAATACAACACATGAAATACCTCTCTCAGAGGGTAGGGAGGGAAGAACCAAAGGTGAATGCTGACACAAAAAGAGACTTAGAGAATTTAATGCTTAAGACTTACTTCGTAGTGCAGATTCTATATAAATCTGCAATTTGCAGTTGTTTGTAGTTACAAAAATGACAGGGAGTTGTATGCTCCAGACTTTCTTTACCCTTTTGCTCATGGCTTCTTGCATACTTTATGACTTATCTGTATCTATTAAACTGTTTAACAGCCCCAGGAGAAAGTTAAATATTAGGCAGATTAAAGTTTATGATTTATTTGTGGATTTAAATGTTTTATGTCCCCCCCTTTCGTTTTCTCACCTAAAGAAAGATTATTGGGTTCATGCTGATGAAGGTCTTCAGTGTTGTTTTTAAAGAACAAAATATTGTTATGAGACATTATACCCTAGTTTTGATGCAAGTTGATGCTCTTTATATTGTATATATCAGTGTATCCATTTACATTTGTGAAGACTCTTACTTGACTCTAAATCACTAGTCTGATGGAATCTCATATCTATTTCCTGCAGAATTTCTCATTTGAGTAGTTTTCATGAAACTATTTCATGAGGGTGGGGATGACAGATTTTTCAATACTTAGCACAGTGCCTGACATACAGACATTCAGTACATATTTGCAAATAATTGTACAAATGAATAAATTGAGAATGAGAAAAATATAAATCAAATATTTGTGATTTCAATTTTTTTGAAAGAAACTTCATAAGATATATTTTTCCCAGTGATACACGTCATAGGATTTTTTAAGTTTATTTTTGATTTTATATATTTAGCTGTTTTCCCACTTTCCCTACATCTCTGGCGTTCATACTGCAATAACTTGCTTGGTAAGTGGAAGGACAAGTGTCACCATGGATATAAATCTTTTCCATTGAGGATAGGTTGATAAGTTGATAAGGAAACCAGAGGCTGCAAGAGATCTGTGTTATACTTCATGTGCAAATGTTCTCCTTACAAAATGGGCTGGGCTTTCCTTCTCTAAGAATTTCTAGGATTGTTTATGCACTTTGTTTACTTACTGCCCTGATTTCAATCTGGACTAGTAACAGCATTGCATTCATCTAAGTAAAATCTTGATATTTATGCCCTTTGCTTTGGAGAATATAATACTCAAATTGATTACTGAAATTATTAATTATACTAATAGGCGATAGAAGCCTATTTTTCCTTAAATGATATGTGAAAATCTTATGTTAAAGCCATTTCTTCCTCAATAACCCTTTAGGGTTGACAGTTATTTTCTTCATTTTATTGATTAGAAACATTTTAAGTAATTTATCCAACATCACATAGTAAGTGGTAGGACTGAACTGAACTAGAAATTCTGAATAAATTTAGTATCTTGGGATAGACATCAGAGACTTTCTTGGGAGATACATTTTGATTCGCCCCTTGGTTCTTAACACAAAGCTCTTAAAACACTTGTAATTTTCTAAGTGATAAGAGTAGGAAGAGAATCTTTTCTTCTAATATTTGCTCTCTGGTCCTGGTTCCTTACAAAGAGCTCCTGAGCCCATTAGAATTGGGTGATTATAATGTCCTTTGTTCTAACAAGGTAAAACTCTTGCTGGACTCCAGGATGGCTTCATATTAGAAGCTGGTCACCAGAAAGGCCAAGCCATGATTAGAATCTTCTAACTTTCCAATGCACTCCTCAATCTTCATGAAGGGGAGAGAATCTGGAGACTGAGTCAATGATCATTCACAGTTATATGATGAAACCTCCATAAAAATCTCAATAATATAGAATTTAAAGAGCATCTGGCTATGAGCAAATCTACTTGTCTGGAGGTTGATATACCTCAAGTACATAGAGAAAGAAGCTCCTGTATTCAGGATCCTCTTGGACCTCCCTATGTATCTATTCATCTAGATTTTTTATATTTTGCAGGTGTTGTTATATGTTAAGTGTTCCCTAAATTCTACGAGCCATTCTAAAAAAATTATCAAACCCAAGGAAGGATCATGGAAAACATGATCTGGTTCACAGCTGGTTGGTCAAAAGTTCAGATGACAATATGGTACTTGTGATTGATACTGAAGTGGGGACAGTCTTATAGAACGGAGCCCTTAACCTGTGGGATGATGCTAACTCCAGGTAGATAAGATCAGATTTGAGTTAAACTAGAGGACGCCCAGCTGGTGTTTCAAAGTTGCTTCATATTTGGAAACCCACACATACCACACATCAGTGTCAGAAATACTGTGAATATGGTTTTAGTGTGAGAACAAAGAAACTACACATCAAAATGTTTTTCCTATACAGGAGATAAATGTATTTCACTTGTAATACTACTATTCCCTATACCCTCTGCATGATGAACACTACCCATTGTTGGCAGAATCCTTTTCTGCTGAGTCTAGACTCAGTTTTTGAAGTATTTATTAGTATATATGGGTATGTATGGGTCATATGTATATCAACTGATACCTGAAGCTGGGTCTAGTACAAATTGGAATTTAACACCTTTGCCTGAGGAGACTTTGGTTGTGATTGTGGTTTCTGCAGGTATTGCCTATTCTAGACATCTGACAAATGATTACTCTGGACCTTTGTCTGGTTTGGGTCACTAATTCTCTGGCTCTCTTCAAGATTTAATAACTGTTTTTGTGAACTCAACTCTCCAGGCCTTTGTCTAAATTATTGCTGCTCCACCTAGACAGAACACAAATGTTTCCCTTCATTAGTTGAGTATACATATTATGTAGCATGTATATTAATTATTTGTCAAGCAGAAACCCCATATAAGGAGTGAATATGGTATAATATTAGTAACAGAAATAAATGCTTACTGGCTACTTAAATATCAATAAAATACAGAGGAGTTACTATGTGGACATTATATTACATGTATTCAACTGGACATACTTACTATCCTGGCCCTAAAGAGTGAGAAAAGTAGCTTAAATGTAAGGCAGATTTATATTAGGGAATGCTATGACTGAAGGCTTGCATAATTTACAACTTACATAACCCAAGATTAATTTTCTATGAAACTGACAAAGGCAGGCAGGCATTTCTTTGTTGTGGAAGTGACACCACCATGAGTTGTAGCAAAATTATGGTGCCCAATTCATTTGGCTCCCCAGCTTTAAAATTGTGTGGCTGTTAATAATTTTTTTGTATTCTATTATTTCAAATGCTATCAATCCTGTAAAAATTATTAAACATTTTTTTGTACTTTTCCAAATTTTTATAACTCTGGTTTTATAAACTGGTACCACATTATAGATGGTGTCTTAACTCACCATCCCATTTCATTTATACAGCACATTTCATCTGTCAAGAAATATGACTGCTATTTTTTTCCAATGTGCCTTTTATAATAGAAAATGTAATTTTGTTCTCTAAATGCAAATCAATTATTTTATCTGACCTTACCCAAAGAAACTGAAATCTACTGAGTGGTGGAAAAGTGGCTATACTGACTTTATAGAATGTTATGGACTCCAAAATGCCATGTAGGTTCTTGAGTTTTTTTTAAAATCCCTGGTCCCAGGACATGAAATCAGATCCATGGACATTACATAGTCTGAACTTCAGCTGCTTAAGCTGTCTGAGCCACAAGGGTGCACTATCAGGTAGTTTTAACAAATTTTTCAGGGATAATTTTGAATATGTACAATTCATCTTTTTATATGCCAACTTTAGAAATTTACCTCCTACATACAAAGTGACTCTACTTGAAAATGAGCATTATATATTAACAATCCAGCACCCACTACTCCCTTCTTTCTTCCTAACAGAGCCTTTTTTCACTCACATGAACTAAGGGAAGATGGCACCACTAACAGTTCCAGAAGTAGATGTGGATTTGTCTATGCTCGCCTCTGCAGGGCTACCTGTCTTGCCAGTGACTAGTTTCATGTCAAATAATGCAATTATGACCTATAAAATACAAGATGAAGCTTATTAGAGGGTTTTTGGAATGATTTATTTGACTCCTAGAAAAAGACAGAGATAATAATAGTCCTTCTTCCTAAGCATGTTGTTGGGTCTAATGTGATCCCAACAGTTTCTGCCATCCTGCTACCAGTCTTCTGATGATGTCAACATCAAAAATGGAAGAGAGCAGAAAAGGGTAAATCCAAGGTGCCTGAAAATATTGTTCATGCCGATCCTAAAGTCCCCCAGCTTCTTCCTTTTAGATAATGTATATCCTAAAGTCCCCCAGCTTCTTCCTTTTAGATAATGTATCAGTCAGTTTAGGGTACCATAAAATATTATATACTGGGTGGCTTAAACAATATGTATTTACTCCTCTCAGTTCCAGGGATTGGTAGTCAAATATTAAGATGCCAGCTGATTTGGTTTCTAAACGGGCCTCTCTTATGGCTTATAGATAGCCACCTCTCACTATCCTTATCTGATCTTTCCTTACTATATACATGAGCAAACAGAGATAAATCTCTTTCTTCCTTATAAGACCACCAATCCTACTAGATTAGGATCCAACTATTATGATCTCATTTAACTGCCTAAAAGCCCTCTTTCCAAATATAAATATGTTGGGGTTTAGGGTTTCAATATATGACTTCTGGGGAGTGGGATCTAATTCAGCACATAATGTAACAAGTATCCTTATTCCGTTTCAACAAGTTTAAAGTATTTTTCTGTTATATATTATTAAATATATCCTAACAGATATCATAATTTATGAAGCAATAGACAAAAGATAATACACAGTTCATGATATATAACATGAGAAGATCAAGGGCTATTTTGCCTTTTTCAGAACAAAGCAGTTATAGAGTTAAAATGGTTGGTCCATTGCTGTTACAGAGCATCTCATGAACTGCTGATTGTACAGATATGTGGTATTATGTTAACATAAGCAGTGCAGTCCTTAGGGAACTTTAAGTTATAAAACAAAAACGATTCTAAGATCATGTACTCTGAGATAAAAACCATATTCCAGCCCAATTTTATCACAATAAAATCCTGGCAATCCAAGAGATGTTTGTTGATGATTTTATAGAACAAGACTTCTAACTAATAGCTTGATGAAAACATCAATGAACCATAAAACACTGCAATACTGAAATGATGATTCCTTTCATTAATTTAGTCATTTTTAATTATTACAGTTTATTCCATGAAAAGCAGTACCCTAAGGATCACTACAGTCCTACGGAAAGAATACATTCTCACTTTTAAGTCTGAAACAGATCAGTTTATGCTTACTCCTGCAATTCAAATCTAATTTTCATAACTATCTTCAACAAAAGGGTGGAGTATAGATTTGATCCCATTCTAGTAAGGGTCTTACAAAACCTTTCAACTATCATTCTAATTACATTGTATACATAAGTAGTTTTATGTAGTCTTCTAGGTAAAGATTAAATAAATATAATTATACAGAAATGAAGGGTTTTGATAACACAGTAAAATTCACTTTTTATTTCTAACCTGGGAAGTGAAAAAGTACAGCAATTAACAAATTTAAAAGAAAACCAAACTAACAAAATATGAACTCCATCAACAAATGATGAGAGCTATATTTGCATATGGATGGACTGACATTAAAGCAATATAACTTGGATCATTTTGAAATCTTAAACCTTCTGACACCATCTTCACAAACTCCATAATACATATCATGTGTTGAGTGATTTTCTGAAAAACTTGGCTGTTTTCACTGTGTATTTTATTATTGGCCAAATGTGACATTAAATTTTATCCCTTGTGGCTTGGAGTTAAATACTTGCTCTGTTCAGAATGGCAACACTCACTTAAACACCATTTTTCATGATCTACACCCACCATTGTCACTGTACTTAAGGGAAATAAAGGGGGTACTGACCTATATTGCGTTTCTTATTATCAATGGAGATGAAGCGAATGCAGGGATTATTGGTGATGTACTGCCCAGCCCAAGGGACGTCAATCTTTGTGCCAGCTTCATAAAAGAGGCCCAGAGCATAGCGAGAAGAGTAGCTCACAGACTCTAGTTGCTGCCTTTGGCTTTCACTAATTACTGTAGAAGGAAACAAAAAAAAAAGGACAAACTTGAAAATACCATATTTCTTTTGAGTACATCAAATTTAAAACTCCTTTAAACCAGTCCCAACTATTTCCACTAACTGCACCTCAAAATGAATTTTGAATGGTAATGTAAAATAGCATCAGACTTAACTACTTTTCAGAATGATTAGTGACCTTGGCACAACTGGTTTACTTATTTATCTAAAGCTCCAAATTCTTTAAGTTGGCATTCAGAAATCTGGCACCAAGTTGCTTTTCTAGCTTCCTTATCCTGGGACTATCTGGCAAGATTATACATTACATACCATTATATACATTATACTCAGTCTTGCCAAACACTTGACATAAGCGTTTTATTCATTCTAACAACCAACCTATGAATTTCTTCAATTCTTCCATGTCATATAGTGACTTGCTTGCCGGCGCTTTGTCTGACAGTGGGTGAAGATAATTCATTAAGCACAGGGACCACACCTTAATGTGTGTGTGTGTGTGTGTGTGTGTGTGTGTGTGTGTGTGTGTGTGTGTGTATCTTTAATCATTTCAACTTCATTCTGAAGGCTTTGGCAGGCCAGTCAGAAATGGAACACATAAAAAGTTCTCATTTAATTTGTGAAAAATATCCTAATCTAAAACAATAAGGATAGGCATATCTCAAGGATAGAGGCATAACTTTAGCTAAATCTTAAGAGAAGTGACTGTAGGAGGTACAGAGAAGGCAAAAAGAGTATTAAAAGAACTGTTTAAGCATAATTATAATCGTATATATTATCATAGTATATGATTAGTTATAAACCATTTGTAGAATTCACAGTCCACTAATTTTCAAAAAATCCCTACAAGATAGGTGTTGTTACCATGCTCATTTTATATCTCTAGGGATCTGAGATTCAGAGGTGAATCACTTGCCCTAGAAGACACAGTTTCCAAATGAAGATAGAAATCCAGCATTGGAGTCACACACACATCCTCATTATTCAGTACTTTCCCTTTCTGATCTGTAAGTCTAAGCTTCAGAATGAATTTTGGCATTGCTTCCTCCTCTGACATTAATGGTTATCTTGCACTCAGTTAGAAGTAAAAGTTATCATTCCTCTTAACCACCATTTTTCTGCTTTATTAAAAGATTTAACTACTTGATGAATGAATGATCCTGACACTGATTTCATTGCACAGTTTATCTTAGACTTCCATTTTATTATGTAATCCACTTTTAAAGTCATGGCTTTATGTTGTTTATCTACTTCTTGAGAGGGAGGAGAAGTAGACTCATACCAGCAACTGAATGCATACTTAGGACCTTATCACTAAGTTTCCTATTTTTACAGTTAAAAATCAAACTAACAAAACTGTATAGTCAGCTATTTAGTAGCTGAAAGAGCCCCAAACTTTTTTGTAACCCAAACTGTAGGGTCAAATAGGCTGACAACAAAACTGGACATTCTCCTTCCTCCACATTTGCACACTAAGTTCGTTTTCAGACAAGCTGCCAAGTGGCAAGTCCCACTGGGAAACCCTTTGAAAAGGTAATTGATATCTATATAAAAACACAAATTAACCTTAAAAACTCCTGTCTGCTCCAGGGGCTCTACAATTCATTCTGAAAATAGGGAGGTGAGACTTCTGAGTGAAAAAAAATCTCATTTTCTGGACATACTCAGTTACAAAAAGTTCAACTTCAGGGTGTGAAAAGTTTTTGATTACTGCAATGCAGTAAGGATCTAAAAACATGGTCTCATTTTGTTTGAAAAGTTTCTAATGCAAAATGCTGAAGGAAACAGTCATAGGTCCAAGTACATACGTTTTGACAAGAAAAATAAAAAATTTTATTTACTTATTCATAAGTTCATATGACCTCACAAAACAGGCACATATAAAAGTGCCTAATTCCTGGGCTGTCCTGTTAATTAACACACAATAAATAATTTCAATTTTTTTGTTTCCTAATTTAATTTCATTTTCTTAGTTTTCTAACCTACAAGAGAAGACTAATCAAAATACTATGCTTATTTCCTATGTTTTTTCTTTCTTTTTCTTTTCTTTTCTTTCCTTTTCTTTTTTGGTGATGATCTAATTCATTCATTCATTGCCTATTTTATACCAGACAGGCACTGTTCTAGATGTCAGCAATATAAAGCAAAAGATAAAGTTGTTCCTGCTCTCATGTTACTTACAGAATAGTGGTGGGGAGACTAATTATAAATAAATAACCTAGTAAGTGGTATATCAGTTGGTGGTAAGAGATAGAGAGAGAAATAAAGCAAGATAAAGGGATAAAGTGACAGGTGTTGGTGATAAAGCCATTTAATTAAGTTGTTAGGGTTATATGTATCATCTGAGGATTTTACTCTGAATGACAGGGGAAGCTACTACTGCTGAAGAGCCAAGGATAGAGATGACCTGGCTTTTTTTTTAAACATTATCATCTGTTGAAAGCTTTAGGAATGCAAGAGGGGAATTGGAGGAAAAAAGATATTGTAGTAGTCTTGAATAGTAGAGGAAATCAAAAGTGGTTCATTTTGAATCAAACATATATATGTTTATATGTGTAAATAAAATACATTTAATTATATATTCCATATATATGCATGTGTGCATGTATGTGTATATGTTTGTTGCACACATGCATATATACATACATAAAATAAAACATTATAAAGTAAAACTTAATTGAGACTTAACATATATACAGAAAGATATGCCTTGATAAATGTTCATAAAGTAAATACACCAGCATAATCTGCAACCAGATTAGGAAACAAAACATTACCAGAACCCAACAGCAACCTTCTCCCATCCTTTTCAGACACTCCCTGCCAAAGGTAAATCAGTAATCCTGAATTCTAACACCATAGATTAGTTTAGCTGCTTTGAATATCTCATAAATAGGTATAGTACCATGCTCTTTGTTGTCTGCCTTCTTTGACTCAGTTTTATGTTGTTATGTGTAGCTGTAGTTAATTAATTTTCGTTGTGGCTTGTATTGCCTATTTGTATATATTTTATCCATTCTACTATTGATAGACATTTGGATTTGTTTGGTGATTACAAGTGTGATGTAAAGAATATATGTTTATGTTTGTCTTGGGTATCTCTTGGTACCGAAACTCCTGGATGATGGTGTTCCCATAGATTCAACTTTAGTAGATATTACCAAATTGTTTTCTAAGGTGATTGCATCAATTTGTACAGGGTGTGTAAAAGTTCCATTGCTCCATAGGTTTGTCCACATTTGCTAAAATCTGCACTTTTACTTTGGAATGTAGTGATATCACATTGTTATTTTAATTTGCATTCCATGACAAATAATATTTGGAAATCTCTCCATGTTTATTTAGTTTTCCTTTTGTGATTGCCTTTTCCTGTCTTTGTTCATTTTTCTTTGGGACCATTGGACTATTTCTTATTGCTTTGTCAGAGCTCTTTAAATATTCTGGATGTATCTTATATATGAACTGCAAAAATGTTCTCAGTGATCCGCCTTTTTACTCTCTTAATTGTATAGTTTGAAGAGTTTAAAATTTCAATTTACTTTTTTTCATTTATACTTATAGTTTATTTGTGTCCTGTTGAAGAACTCTGCCTACGCCAAATTTGTGAAGATATTCTTTTTTTTTTTTTTTCTGAAAGCTTTCTTGATTTACATCTCATAGGATTTGGGTTATTATTTTGAAGAAAAAGCAGCCAGGACGGATTCCTATTGGCTTCAAAAGGGTGTGATGGAAAGAGATCAAACTGGGAATAGATGGGGCACTTCTCATCCACTTTAATTAATAAACAATAGTTTTATTGCTCTGTAATTCTTAAAGTTACAATAGAAAATACCAGACACTAGATCTTGAGGCAAGGACTATATATACCTTGTGATCTTTGTGTATCAAGGTCCCAGGACCATGGTGGTGCAATGTGGGCATTCCATAAATATTAATGAATACCTCCTCATTTTAGAATATACGGGAAGTACCCACAGGCATAATGAGCAAAGGGAAGATAATCATCCTATTCTCATCAACCAGAGCAACATTAACAACTAAAATTTTGACATTTTTTCTTACACATGGACATTTGTGTATATTGTATATAGTTTCATGTGCATTCTTGTCTTTTACATACAATTTCACATACTGTCTTTTTCTTGTCATCTGAGAAAAACCTTATAGTAAATAATAATGACCCCATAAAATTTGAGAGGATGGGTAAAATTTGGATAATTTGTTTGCTCTTCCCATTAACATTGGACATTTACTTTTGTAAGGTCGGCTCAGGTCACTAGGGAAGCTTGAGACCCCAAAAGGGAAGACTTAAAACAAGACAAGAAACCATTGCTACCACAAAACAAGGTACCATTGCTGTAAGGAACCGTTGCTACAAGGAACCACTGCTACCATACCGTTGCTTGTCTCCTCCCCTCCTGACTCTTTAAAAATGCACCCCTTCCTCCAGGTACGACTTCACTGGCCTCCATCTTGAGACCCAAGAACCTCGCCCACCTGGGAGCGCTCCCCCAATAAATGTTGCTTGTGTGCTGCTTTAGTCTATCTTTTCTTTTAGTCTCCCTACAATGTACAAAGTTGTTATACATATCTTTATGTACAGATTGTCATGTTTCTAATTATTTCCTTAAAACAGAATATTGGAGGTGGAATTACTACTACACTGATTTTCAGAAAAATTGCACATTTACACATCTACTAACAGTGCATGACTGATTTTACCACTTGTCCATATTGTTACCTTTTCCCCTCAATCCAATAGGAAAAACAGATCTCGTTTTGGTTTTAATATATATTTAACTACTGATGAGACTAAACAGTCTTCATTTGTCTATTAACCCATACATATTTTCTCTTTGTAAACAGTCTGTTCAGATCATTTTACTAAGTGGTGTGTTAGATTCTTCATAATATTAATATAGATTTTTATTAATGGGTGGTATAGTATAGGGGTTCTCCATTAATTGCATATTATCAATTTTTTCCAACGTGCTGTTTGCTTTTTAGCAGAATGCTATAATATTTATGTAGATAATCTAGCAAATGTTCTCTCTCTCCCTTTTGTTCTCAGCCTCCCTCCTTCCTTTCTCCCCCTCTCTTTCCTGTTTAGAAACCTGAAGACTCAAACTCTGTTTGTGCTGGTTATTCCTGCTCTCTCACTTCCATATCTGCCCTTCTCAGCTCTGCTCTGTGCCCGGGTGACTGCCCCCTTTATAGACTGAATTCCCTTCAGCTCTGGTTTCTGGAAGGTTTTGGCCAATGAGAAGCATATTGGGTAGAAAGGAGACAGATGCTGGAATATTGATTCCTTCTGCATTTTTCCACTTTGCCAGTCAAATGCTGGAAATGCTGGGTTCCTCTACAGTTAAAGTTACTCTCAGCTCTATCTCCATGGATCCAACCCTTGCATGGTGTCATTTACCTTATTTTCTTCCCTAGTATAGTAATGGTTGAAAGGTTCCACAATATCCTTTTTGCTGGTTGTCTGACCACTATTCTATAAATGCCCTTTCATTAAATTCTTTCATTAAAAAGCCTTTTTAAATTTTCCATTTATTTCTTGCTGGGATCTTGCCTGAAATAAACACTTTGAAGGGAAGCATGACACATTATACTTTTATAGAATTGTAGAGATTAACTTCTTATAATCAGGAGTATCCCTATTGAGAACATTTTTCTAATTAAATAAAGTGCTATTTTTAAATGTTTTTTTTCTTCATTTACTATGATATTTTGGCATGATAGCATTTATTTCAATGTTGATAGTGACACAAAGATATTTTAGCACTAATTTGGCATTCATTATCAATATTCTAGTTAATAGTAAACACTGCTCACATTGATGGTTGATGCTTGAAGTCTTAGCCTCCTTCTAGAAGTTGTATTGTTTAAAACCAATTATAGAGGTTTGCTAATTTCCTAATTTCCCACTTTATATAAAGAATTTCAGTTCAGGAACAGTTGAAGTTAGGAAATCAATGATAAGTTCTTTATCATGGGATATTGGCTGATCTTGGTTTACTTACTATTGCTTTTATCTTTTATGCAGACTTTCAAGAATGTTAAAAAATTTTATGAATCAATTCAATCTCTAACACTAGATCATCTAGTTTTGTGGGTACATGAAGCCAATAGTATTTTAGTCACAATAACTGGTTCCTCTTTATTCAAAATGACTTTAGAAATAGTGATAAAAGGACCATTTTCCATAAATAGTTCTCCCAGTAGTTTTTGAACTTTTACCGTTCATGAATCATTCCTTTCATGTATAAGCAACACAGACTCAGTCTTTCTTCACTTCACCTGGAATAAATTGAATGTTCACTTGGACACTATAAGGTATAGAAGTCATTAAGCCTAGAAGCATAGTTTCAAAAATAGTTTTGGCAAGCAATAAACTTAGAGTTTATTGGTGACAGACCTCAGCAGTTATATTTATGTAGGATTTTCTTAGGGACATTTATTTTATCTTGAGAGGCATCTCTGGAGTAAGTAAAATTTGTGTTTGAATTCTGATTCTGACATGTATCTGTGTGACCTTGGTCAAATGTTTTAGTGCCCCTAAACATTGGTTTCCCTATAAAATGAAAACAGTAATAGCACCTCCTTAGAAGAACTGTTAAGAAAATTAAAAGAGAGTGAGTGCTTAGTACAACACCTAGCACATATGTTGTAAAACCCCAACACTATAGTTCTTGAATTTATAATTGAATTTATAATGTGTACATAACACATTTAAAAAATTTTTTTTAAATCTTTAGAGACAACATATTAATATTCAAGCATATTAGGATATTAATAGATCAAAGATATAGATTTGCTATTATAGATTATTAACACATCAATAGATCTCTCAGGCTAGTAAAGTCTACTGGATACACTTAACTTTTCAGAACAGAGGATAAAAAACACTTTTGGGGGCAAAATTTTGCAAAATAAGGATGTCAAAAGCATTTCAGATAATATTTGAAAAAATAACATAAATCATGGAATTCTTTAGCCCTCTTGTTTAGAATGATGAATGTTCAAAGACTTCTCTTTTGAAAGGAATAAAAACCCATATTTGGGGTCATCATTATTCTAACATGCTGGCATTACATTTTCTTAATCCTTATCCTACCACGCGATTGTCTAACAATAAAAGGAGTATGCCGAAGGAGTAGTTTAGTTGCATTGTCTTTGGTCATTTAAAAAAGTATTTTGATAAAAATGTAGGAATAAACTGGTATTATAGCATATGCTTAGGGAGAATGTCCAATCATTACCTGGATAGACACTTTCAGAGATGTATTCCATGTAGTTGCTATCACAGCTGTTCAGTGTGTTTGCTGGAAGTCATCAAGATCCAGAAAAGTTTTACCTTAATGTTTCCCAAATTTTGTGGGACCCTAGACTTCAATTCATTAAGTAGCACTTTTTAAAAAAGGAAGAAAAGAACATGAAACCATCTCAAATTTCTAAAACAGAGTAATAATTGATCATGACTATCTTGTTTCTGATAAGGATAAAAATAAACAAGGCATCATTTTAGGAACAAGGTCTTAGGCTTCTGTGATTAAATAGACAATCCTGCCAATATGGGCAGATTTCATGGTAAGGTGTCTTTGCAGGGCTATGAAGGCCCTGATTCTTTGTGTTGCTGCTGCATTTGTGGTGAATCCTATCCCTGCTCCTCCCCCCAGCACTCAGGAGGCCTTTCTAGTTGCTGCTGTTTCCCCATCCCCAGAATCATAAAGAACAATCTGTCAAGACAAAAAGGACAATGTTTTCTCTTGCTCTCTAGTTCTACAACCTTCTCATCACTCTATCTCAGGATTCTTTCAAAAAGAGCATTTCACTACATAGATAGGGCTTTTCATAGTCTTTTCACTTTCTCCCAATCACATGAAGTTTCTGCTGCTTTACAAACTCACTAGCCACTTTCCTCTTTATATGGGTGGAAATTTAAATAATAGTCAATTGTTTCTAGGGCAACTAAACTTGACATTAGAAAAATAAATATTTATTTTAATGTAGGACCTGTTTTATGAGAGAATGTAGGATTATTTAAATTCAAACATTGTTAGTTGCGTATCCATTATACCAGTCATTATAAAATATGTCTTAATAAAACAAC
This sequence comes from Solenodon paradoxus, assembly GCA_004363575.1. Taxonomy (NCBI): domain Eukaryota; kingdom Metazoa; phylum Chordata; class Mammalia; order Eulipotyphla; family Solenodontidae; genus Solenodon; species Solenodon paradoxus. The sequence continues at coordinate 971,316 of RJWH01000144.1, forward strand.
TGGCAAAGTCTAGGATTGATTTTGGATGGAGATAAAAAATAATTTTACCCTGCTTATTATCAATTTTATTCTTGGGATCATTCATTTTAGATTTGAGATTAAAAATGTAGTTTTGACTATCCTGTTTTCTTTGCAGAACTATATGGCAAATCTGAAAACCATATGAATAAAGCTGGAAAATGTCTTATTTCCATGGATTCTAAACTTTCAGACTATTGTGCCATCATTCTTTTTGTAGAAAAAGTGCTGAGTTTCAGATGTGAAAGAAAGTGAAAGTAAAGAATTGTGTGTGCTACTCTATTAAATGCCACATACTTTATGCTACATATTTTACGGCCACTCCTCTCAGCCTATTCATTTAATTACTTTATCTTCATGTCATTCACAAGCAATACAGTCATTTTAAAAATCATGATAATAAAAACTTTATTATGTGTTACTTCATTTTTATATAGATACATATTTTTATATTTATGGCTAGAGTTATTTATATTAAGGCAATGACTTGGAGAATTAATATTTTAATTCAAAATTTTTATAGTTTTAGAAATCAGAAAGTAATGTTTTCAAGGATCTGGAATCTGTGGAATTGAGGCAAAAATGTCAGAATCCGGTGGTATAAACTCTGGACACTCAGAAATACATTCATTTTGTACTTTGTAAATCTGTTAGCTTTTCTGTTTATACAAAAATAATTTCCCACAATGCTTAGATAAAGTCAAAGCAAACAAAAAAGACGGGAAAAAACTTAAGTAACACCAGACTTAATTTAGTGAAATCCTACAGAATTTCACTTATTGTAAAATCAGTATACTCCCGTTACTATCAAAAAACCTCAATTTGAGGAAAAGTACACTTTGATCTTATCAGTTTTTTCTTTTGCAATGTTTTTAATGCTGCTTTTATTAATAGACTGGTTTGTTCATTAATAAAACAGTATTCGCTACTCTTTGTTATCTTTGTTTTATTTCCATTTTATTCTGGCTATTAAACTATACATTTTTACTGTCAAGTTCTAATCATTTCCCCCTATTTCTCATCTGACTTTACATCACTGAAAATACTTAACCTAAAAGATTTGACGCCAGAGGTTATCCTTATCTTGCTAAGACTTTCATTTCTGTCTTAGTAAAAAACTATATACATACATATAAATAAGTGCATATCCATATAATGTGATATTAAATATTTCACCTTACTGAACTTCAGTTTCTTCATGTACTAACTAGTGGAATGACCTAGCTTAAAGAGTTATTATGAAGATTAGAAGATTAGGAATCTTATATTCTAAATAGCATAAAATATTTTACATAATGTATAAAAACCGGTACAAGACAGGCACAAATAAAAAAAATAATTTTAACAAGTATTGCTACTGTTTCAGGAAGAGGGATAAATAAGATACTCTAACGGTACAGGGAAGTATAATGGTTAAGAGGAGATTCAGAAGTGGGAATAAAGAAAAGAAAACAAATTTTTCCTAGCTCATCTCTGGAAAGACATGGTTTTTACAGTAGATTTTTAGCCTCCAAGTGTTTGCTTCTGATCTATAACTTAACTTCAGTTAGAGACCATTATACCAAAAATTTACTCTATTAGTGGTATCTATTTTTACTAGGTATCTATTATTAAATAGTTAGTATATAATTTAACTCTCATATAATTAACCAAACCATCTCTATAGCCTGGAACACAGTATGTATTTTTTTTCTTATTATGATATATTCCAGATGCAGTTTTACCATTTGTAGAGTTAGAAACATAAATTCTTCCTCTGCTCCTTGCACTACCACATCCACCACACACACCTATTCACTCTTTGCTTGAAGGTAAATGTATACATCTGCTAGGGCGTGATCTCCATGATGGGATGACACATGGGATCTTGTCATTACATTATTTAAAGAGCAAATTCCAAAAAATCAAGCCTTTCATCACATCTGTGTCTGCTTAAAGATATTAAAATGGAGCTAGTCTCATTGAGTATAAGGACATTTATAATAAGATAATTGAAATAACTGTTGAAATCTTTTCAGACATAACTGGATTCACCCTCAGTTATAGATAGTCCATGCATGTGAGAAGTAGATCATCTTTCTAAAACTCCACACGGATCCTCAGCTTAGGTTGCAAACAGGCTACCCTGATCAAATAGACACCCTTGCTACCTTCTTTCTTCCCCTACAAATCCCAATCATCCCCTTCCCACTCTCCCTCCTCCTCCCCCAAGTTTTCTGTTAGCATTTCACAGCTGTCAATCTCCTTTTAAATCATAAAGATCCTTTTTAATCCCCAGTCTTCCTTTTTTTTTTTTCTCTTAAATTCTTATCCTGTGCTGCAAAAAGATTTCTTCTTAGCCCACCAATAACCTTCTTCTCCCTTTTTCTCTTGAAGACATGGGCCATTATCACAGACAGAACAAAATGCCTCCTTGCTCCATATTACATTGAAAATGGCTTTAATTTTTGGAGAGGGAGGGATAAGGAACATCAACTGTTTTTAGGGAACTTAGAAGTAATAAAAAAAAGTAATAAAGTCCCCTTCAGAAAAGATTCTATCTCCTCATCTGCCTTTTCTTCAATAGCCAGTGTTTAATATAAATAGAACAATTGCATTATTCTCTATTTTACTTGAGCAAATGAACAGTATTTCTACTTTATTTGATCATAAATAAGTTTTGTAGGCAAGTATGAGATAGCTGATTAGGGTATTGCTTCTATGGAAATATACATTGCTAATTTGAAACAACAGATTACCAATCTAAAGAGAGCTTCCTAGAATATGAATTGATTTACTCAACTGTTTCTCACTTGGTAATAATTTTACTGGGTTTTGCTCTCTTACATAAAGACTTAAGACATGGTACAAAAGGAGAAAATCAGAATAGGCAGCCCATAAAAACATTAATTCACCTCTATTTCAAATAATGCTTATTGAGAAATTGAATTGAATGATGCAGCAAATAAAATATTTATTCTTATATGCAATATAGATGAGCTAATGTCACTGTGGGAAATTTAACTTTTTAATTTGCTAACTTGGTGCTTGTATTTTATTAGCAATTGCAAAGCATAATCTATTATTCTCTTGTAAGTCAAAAAGATGATGTTGTAGGGAAAGCAATTCCAATTATTACTTTAGCATGGCTGGAAAAAGTATAAGTATGCATTCTTTATTGTTCTCCGTTAGTCCCTGAATTCCTGGCCTTTATACTATATATATATATATATATGAAAATTAGACATATATAAAGAAAATTACTTGAAACAAAATATTTGTATGACTTATTAATGATATATTAAAATCAGACATTATCTACACTTGAGCTTCTTGCTTTCTTGAATATAATTAAAAAATATTCTTTAAAAAGTTTAAATATGGTGTGCTCTGGTGGAGTCCCAAAGTGCCTGGCTTACATCTTGGGACCAGTGGGGAACAACCAAAATGAACAACTAAATATGATAAATAAAGTGCTTCTTCCTCCCCTTCATTCCTCCTTGCCTCTCTCTGCTCATCCTCATTATTGCTTGCACCTTTCCTTTTAAAAAAATTCAAATACAAGATAAGTGTACCACACACACACATACACACACACCCCTTCTTCATTTAGTTCTCAGTAGAAGACAACTATCAACTATGGGAGATTGCGGAGAGGTTCAGAAAATGGAATTTTATGTTCAGTAGAGTATATGCACTAATGTTAAAGAATGAGTTATATTAAGGATGGGGAATTTCCTTACTTTGCTAGGTAGATTAGCTTGAGGAGGGTCTGGAACAGAGAGGGAAATGCCTCAGCAGAGCAGATTCTGAAAGGGTCAGATACAATTCTGACCAATGGGAAAGCAGCACATTCATTCCGGAGGGGAGGTTGCCCTATGGTCAAGAATACAGTCAAGAAGGCACCAGGGTGGGCTGGCTCAAAACTTCTGGAGAGTAGTTCTCAGAGCCACCTACAACTTTACTTCATTACCATAGATTTAACATAAAATTGTATTTGGGCCCATATATTAAGCTCATTATAATAGAGTGAATTATGGGTAACAGGCTTACACAGTAAAGGAATGCCTATTCCTAGAAGTTCCCATCCTTTTCCTAGAAATCCCCACCCAGGGGCAGGAACAGGGAGGGACAACAAAGGGACCCCCTTAACAAAAATGTGTGCCTTGAGTGAGATAGTGCACTTGAACTCAGTCTGATTCTTGTCATCTTGAGAGTATACTAGATCTCTTGCTTGCTTCCACACATTTCCCACTTAACCTTTTGTCTGCTGTGTCTTGCATGCTAATTTTACACCTAGGATACAAGAACCTGCAATGAGGTTCCAGTCTCTTTGGGAGCTCTCATGCCAACATGCTTATCTAAATGTAAAATATATTGCTATTTAAGCAGTATGTGCAAAATAATTTTTTTCATTTTCTAATAAAATGGCCATTTTTTAAATATTTTGAGCAAAGAGGAAATTCTTCCCAGACCAAGGAATTTTTTCTCTACTGATGTGAAATGTCTCTTTTATCAATTAACGAAATTCTTAAACACGTCTATTCCTACACTATTTTGACCTATGATCAAATCAGCCATTTCTACAAAAATGGCACTTTATTTTAAAATATTTTTGTTGTGTGTCCTGATATCTGGTAGAGCAAGTATTCTGGACTACCCCCACCCCTCCCACCCAACCCCTACTTCCCATAATTTTTTCTTGGAAAAATTTAAACACTTAATCTTTTAGATAAATTTCAGAATCACTTTGCCAAGTGTACTGAAGAGACGGCCTTAACTTTATAGTTTAAGGTGGAATCAACAACATATTTATTACATTGAGTCTTTCTATAAACAAATATAATAGTTTCCCTATTTATCCAGGTCATCTCTTAGGTTCTTCAGTAAATTTTTAAACCCATTCATGTACAATTTTTATTAGGTTTATTCCTGGGTAGTTTACTGTTTTGATATTCTTGTGACCACTTTTTTTTTTTTTTAAATATTTTCTACTTGGTCATTATCGTATTATGAAATTATTGAATTGTGTGTATTTATACCTCTAAGTATGAAAAATATTTTCATATATTCAATCTTCTTTTCTGTTATTATTTCTTTATTTGTTATTATAGGTTTTCAGTTGATTCCCTTTAAATTCACCTTGAATTGTTGACAACTAACATGTCATCTACAAATAATGACAGGAATATCTCATTACCAAATGTATACTTTCAATTTATTTTTATTGCATGACTGCATTGGTCTAGCATCTCCTTATGCCAGTATTTCTCAAAATTTAATGTACTGGAAATTACCTAAAGAGCTTGTTAAAGTGCTGATTCTCATTTTAACTGGAGGCCAAATGATGCTGGCCACATTTTGGGCAACCATATCTACTAGCATGTTAAACAGTGGTGAAGACACTGGTTTCTTTGTCTTATTTATGACCTGAGTAAGAATTCTGATTATCCACTCCATTTATATAAAGAAACAAATTTAAATATATTAAGTAGCTTGCCCAAGTAGCAAATGGTAGTCAGATGTCAAAATGCGCAATTTCAAGGCCATTGTTTTTTTATTTACATTCTTTCTGTAATAAAACAAAGATAAAGATAGGCTAAACAAGGCTTGCTTTAAAATACTAATCACATATCATCCAATTTTAGAAAACAATTCATATAACATTTTATATCAGCTTTAATGTTTAGTTATCTAGAACATGGTAAACTATATACCATGGCTCAAATCCCCTGCCTGATTTTGTATGGTTCTCCATATGAGAATGGTTTATAATATTTTTAATTATCGAAAATAGTAAAGAATAATATTGGTGAAGCATAAAAATTCTATGACAAATGTCAGCATCCGTAAGTAAAGATTTACTGGAACCAATCATGCCACAGAATGGCGGCAACATAGACTGTAGATGGTGCTCTTATGGCTTGTAGTACTTTTAAATGCACTGCAAACCACACTAATGAAGTGATAATTTGTAATTCAAGCACACTGAACTTCAAACAGTATGGAGTTTGGATGACTGTTATCAAATTAGATGGAAAAGTATTGTTTACTGTAGAATGACACTATAGCTATGCTAAAAAAAACCCAATATAAATAGGCATTGCTAGATTTAAGCACTCAACGCAATTCACAGATATGCTATAGTATCACCACATTGTCAATGAATGTCATCACTGCAGGATTTTTAAATCATAAAAATAAAAAGTGAAAATGAGGTTGCAAACAAAGTAAATTTCAGTTAGCTCTTCTGTTTCCCAAGCAGAGAAACCTGTTTGTGAGTAAATGATACTACGTTTAATTGTAGCAATTGAAGGTCAATACGAGATGAAGGGCAGTCTTCTAAGATGTGCTCCTAATGTTGGTGGCAAAAATATCTGTTTTGAAGAAGAAAAAGAAAATCTATTTAAACAAGCTCAAAAAAGTTTGTGAAATGTAAGGATTTTTAAATCTATAAATATATATATTTTTTCCCTAGCAAGTGCTTTGTGGAAAATATTTAAATCTATCATGTATAACAGGAACAATGTTAATGGTGAGCCTCATTTACTTTTGTGGATTTAACTATTATTAGTTCTGTAATATTTTCAGGCTTGAATCTGAATATCCTATTTCTCTACCACACAGATCAATTGTCAAGCAATGATAAAACTTTATTGTGACTTTTTGGGGGCCAAGGTCTACATTTTTGTAAATGATATATGCCTTTATTATCTATTATAATTGAACACTAGTTTTGTAAATGAACTTTGGTTACACAATTATAATATTTATTAATGAATACGACTTAAAATTACAAGGCCAAACAACATTTAATTATGAAACTCATACTGCAGTGTCATTTCAACAAGTACTACTGCTGTATAAATCATATTTAATATCAATTTGCTTTACTGCTTTATAATTTTCCTGTGCTGTTAGTTGTTAAAGCAAAAAGCAAGGCCTCCATTTCCACATAAACATGAACCAGACATATTTTCTGAGATTAAACTAAAGTTCCAGCAGTTTTTTTCTCTTTTTTTTTGACCTTGATCCAAGTGCTAATGAAATTTGTATTTCAAAATTCATTTTACTGTACAACTGAGGTGTTTTCGAAGTAATAAATGTAATGACATACTAAAAGGTAAATACTAAGAAAGAATCAAGTAGAATTTTTAAATGCCTTCAAGCAATGAATGATTTCAATTAAAATCATGTGCTCATGGACAGATATTAGTATTTGGCAGTATCTACCTTTATTTAAAGACAATTTCAAAGATGAAAATGTAAAATCTCCTTATGAATCAGCATTAACAGATGGACATGTACAATTCATTCTGATGGTAGGAAATACTAAATTTGAACCCCAATTAAGTAAAATGTTATTCTATTCTCATTAATAGACCTATATAACAGAAAATTTTATTCTATTATTAATTTTGGTCAAAAAATATTTGTGGAAATGTTAGAATTTGGCTAGATGTCCAAAAATAGGAAAGAGATCCATAAAAAAGTTTATTTAGGAGTAGATGGAGAAAAAATCCTAATTCTGCTGACAATCAGAATCTGTGTTATTTGGTTGAAATTTGTTTACAAAAGGAAACTAATATATAATAAATATACAAAAAGTAAATATTATATTTAAATATTTCTAATACATATATACCAAAGTAGTTGAGAAGGTCAACTGAAGTCATACCCACCTAATTTATTCCCAGGTTTGCTTCTTATTAGTTATGTGACTTTGATCAAATTACTTAAATTCTCTGATCCTCCTCTCTAAAATGTGGATTATAAATAGGCAGCCTACCATATAGGAATGATGTGAGGATTAAAAAGAAAGAAAGAAAAATCAAAAGTACCTAATATAAGGATTGCCATTAATAATGAGCTTAAGAAATTCTAGATCATTTCCCCTGGTTTTTAAAAAATTGATTCAAAGCGTTAAAGAAACCAAAGCTTAAAATTCCAAACAAACTAACCAAATTTATTCAATGGGTGTTGGAAAATACAGGAGATTATAAGAAAGGAAAAAAAAAATAATAAAAGGAACTTGCTAGAATTGACAGATAAAATATAGGACATCCACTTAAATTTGAATTTCAGATAAATATTGGGGGGACTTTTTTTTTTTTTTTACTTAAGTGTAACCCACATATTACATGGTATATATGTATACTAAATAAATTATTGTTTCTCTGCAATTCAAATAATTACTAACTCTAGAGGCCCAGACATGGCAGAATTTAGTAAGGAATCTCTTATACTGCTCAATCAGCAAGATCCAGAATTCAAAAAAGTCTAATATGCGAAGACTTCAAGGACAAGGTTGACTCCTGCCACCCCCCATCCCCACCCAACTCCCTCCCCCAAACACTGGAAAACCCAAGGGACTCATTCTGTTTCCTTTGTATCTTCTGTGGGTCCTGGCACCGAGGTTACTGAAAACCTTTGACCCACTGCCCACTATCTTCCAGGGTCCACCTACCTCAGCCCTTCCACCCTTCTTTAGGTGGGGTCCTTCGGTTCGGTTATGGGTGTGGTGACTCTTTATCTTCGTGCCCCTGCCAAGCCCTGCATAGTCCACCTGGTAATGGGGGTGGGGGGAAGAAAACTGGTTGGAGGTGGGAAGAAAACTGGTAGGAGGAGGGAAACAACGCTTATCAATTTAACCTTTTTTCTTAGCAGGTTTGTGCTTTGCTATTCTGGCCTGCAAACTTTAATTATTACTTTGATGCAGAGTGACTGTAGATTGTCATTGCCAGGTCTGATTTAATAGCCTGCTTGCACAAAGTCAGAGATTGCTTTTGTTGCACTTTCGAACAGCTCATGACAGTGGTTCTTTTACCTTAAGGAGGAAACTCTGTGGTTAAACTGTAGCCTAGGTATTTTTAGAGCCGTTACCATGCTAACTGAAGTTCGTACATTTCACCTGCAGGATATGCACTCTGCCTAGGACCTTCCCTAAACTCTAACAACAACAAATATGATTTAACAGTTGTTAATACTGTGTTTAGGAATAACTCCGTTTTGTCACAAAACGCACTCATCAAATAGGTGGGCTGCTAAGAACCCCTTTTTGGATGGGTGGTACTGTGCCTTTAGGGAATGGAATATTTCCTTGGTCCTTAAGGATTTGAAGAAACCTAACCAAAGGCTAAAATGGGTTAGTTCTAAAGGTCAGAGCCTGAAGGCAGTGACCCATTTGTTAATCATTAAGCTTTTCTAAGCTGTCTGACAGAACTCTGGCTTTCTGCCATTTCTCTGGTCATTTTTAGGCAGCAAATTCTTGTACTGTTTCAGTTTTTAAGTAGGTAACAAAGGTTATGAGAAAGACATTACTTGTTATTTTTCCTTATCAAAAGTCTTTAGTGTTTTGGAGAGCAGAACCTTTCTTTGTTAAGGGAATCTTCCTAACACTCACAGCTATAGGGCTTTACCAGCAGGTCCTCTGAAAGGGAGAAATTCTAGCTCTTATTCCCATGCTAATTAACTTCCAAAGATAAGCAGGAAGTGCTTGAGAGGATACCCATTTAGCGAATAGCTAGTAGTTCTCCAAATCACTACCATCCACCCTGATTTTCTCCAATAATTCCTGAATTAAAAAGTTGAGTATAATGAGCATAATATATTTCTGATCTTCTGCTGTAAGGTAAAAACTGGAAGTCCTTTAAAATATGTTAAATTCATTTTGTGAAGTCCAGTGAGGTTCAGATGATAGGATGTTTCATTCCCAAATTTAATGCCAGTTTATATTCTAGTCCATTTGAATTAAAGTTGATTTATATACCAAACGACTCCCATAAACAAAACTAAATTTTATGTAGCCAAAGGCCATAAAGCTGCTAAAACACTTGCTCTAATATTTAATATGGAATAGTTCTCTAT
>RJWH01000144.1:981279-1171048 GCA_004363575.1 Solenodon paradoxus
AGAGAGAGAGAGAGAGAGAGAGAGAGAGAGAGAGAGAGAGAGAGAGAGAGAGAGAGAGAGAGGGAGAGAGAGAGAACTACCAGAAAGCAAGCAAGTCAGTTTTTAGAAGTAGACCTGTAACCCTAGCAACACAGAAAAGAAACCTGGAGATTCCATCTGATTGGTTTACCAGTCAGAAGGAATGGCAAGCTCCTATTGGTTGGTGATGATGTCTTCAACTCACCAGCCTTTTTCTGGAAAGCCAGTTTCTGTGGCAGAGGGGACAAGAGACAGAGGAAGCAAGCTAGAATAAAGGGATGAGAACATAGCAAAATGAAAAGTAGACTGTTTATAAGAGGTAATGACAGATTAAGATGAGAATAAGTATAACTATTTATATAGCTGCTTGCAGTTCACAAAGTGCTTTTATGTGTCATCAATGATAATGTCTTCACAAAGACTTACAGGGCTCCCAGAAGTTAAATAGCATACCTCGGTCACTCAGCTAGTAAGAAATATAGGTGAGGAATGTCCTCTAGTTACAAATCCAACACTTTTGATGTACATGTGTCTGGAGATAATAATTTAGAGTTTTCCTGCGAGACAGAGTAAATGTTCTGACGGCAGAAAACAGAATAAGAGGACTAGTTTAGTATGAAATGCATAAAAGGATGAAGAACTCTCTGTTTTTCATGACCAGAGATATTGAAACACAGACATAAGGAACGTCTCTGTAGGTATTTGGAAGTGGAGATATTACTGGTACAAATGAGACTTTAAATTTGAGAGCTCAGAGAGCATCTTGAATATATTTCACTGGGATGTAACAATCCTCCACCACCCACCTCTCCTTTAATGCCATTTCTTTCTCAAACTTTAGCTCAAGCTAAAATCCTTGAACCCCATATTTATCTTTATTCTCCCCACATATAATTTTATCAGCAAGTTTCTAAAATATATCTTGAATCGGGTTTCTTCTGTCCATTTTCCTAGTTGATTTCTCTAGTTCATTGCACCCTGTCTTCTCCAACTCCTGTCCTTTTCTTTTTTAATATGTTCTCTGTATGTATGCTTGTGGCTCAGGTGACTGAGGTGGCTACGGTACAGATCCAGCACCAGGGTTTGAGACCTGTGACTCAGAGTAGGAAAAAAGTTTATTGTCTGGATCATGTCAGCTCCCTGTTTAAAATTTGTCATAAGAATAAAACTCAAAATCCTTAGTATGACCTGGCCTCATTTTACTTTTCATTTCTTTCCCTAGAAATCACCACTACAGACGCCAAGACCTCATTTTTGTGATAAAACACACTTCAGTCTTTACTGCTGAATAGACTTCATTTTTGATGCTCGCTGTCTCCATATCATCAAAAACTAGTTCTTTCTCCTACTTCATATAACCCACATAGATAGCTATTCTCTCAGACAACTAAGAGTTTACTTTTCTTCTCATTCATAGCAACCTTTCATCAACTTTCTCTGATTTCTCAGAGATTACATTTGTTTTGATTTGATTCCTAGTTGATTATCTTCTTATGTTCCCCCCCAACAGTCACTAAGCTCCATTAAGGAAAGATTAGATTTCTTTACCATTATATCCCCAGGGCCTACAACAGAGGTTATGTGGGATGTCCTGCTCAATGGAAGAATGATTGTCAGAGCATTAACATACCCTGTGTGTCATGTCACCTATACATTAATGGAGTCATGGGTGCAGGTCCATTATTTTTCTTGTTTGTACCTTGTTACTTGTTAATTCCTGTTAAAGTTAATGAGTTCTGATACAGCTATCATGATCTGGGAAGTTTTGTGGAATCTCAACATCATGATTTTTAGAAAAGGGAATATAATTTGTTTGGGCTGGATCTTAGGGAATGGTAATAAATTCACTCCTGAGGTTTTAGTACTAAACAATTGAAATTAAGACTTTACTAAAGACAGCTCTTTGTAGCATATAGGAAAGAGTGATATTGGTTTACCTCCTGGGCTTCATGTGTTAAAAGGCATTCATTCTTTTTTAGAGCCAGAAAAGCAGCGGTCCCCATCACTTACAAAACTATGCTATTTTTTTTTTTTTTTTGACAGTCTGTGGAGTTCACACACTGTATCTTTATTTTTGATATGCCCAAGTTGTGCCTGTGGGTGATGAAAACATCCTTAGTGAAATGAATCATTATCTATAGAGATCTTCAGATCACAATGTAATCAATATCTTGTTATGCTATTGGTGCTTTAATTATGTTTATTTCAACATTCTAGTTTTAGAGTTGACCTATTAAGGGTCCCTGACAAAATGAAGTTTACCATGGTGCCCTCTGGTGGAATCAAATTTCAACATTTTTAAAGCTAAAGCTGTCTAGTGAGAATCCATCTCTGATAAAGAAGCAACTTTAAATAAAATGTCCATAAGCTATAAGATGGGTTCTCTTGCTACTGGGGCCTTTAAGAAATATATGTCTCGGCATATCTGCTTAAAGATTCAGGGACACGACTTGTACATGTCACAGGGGACAGGCCATTGTGTGAATGCATGTAATTCTAAATCTATTAGCATTAAGGTCAGGAGCCATAGAATTTCACATCACCTAACAACACGGAAGCTGACTAATTATATGTATATAATTACATATATATATAGGGGCATATATATGTATGCACACACACTTATATACATATATATATATATACATATATATGGTCAAAAGAAGGTTGAAGTGCTTATAGCATTTGTAATAACATTCATAAATAATCATGAATACAAGAGGAAAGTAAAATTTGGTTCTGATTTATTGAGAATCAGTAGAGATTCATTTCATAGGATTTTTGTCATTAGATTCCTCATCAGAATTGTTGAAACAACAATGTGTTCATCAAAATGTTAAGGGCCTACTATTGGTTCTTTGAAACTGTTGTGACCATGAAATTTAGCACTCCTTCATAGAGCAGATTTCACTTATCTCCAAAGGGGACAAAGTGAAGGTCACTTGAAGACAAATGAGTTCCATGTCAGTGGGGTCCTACTCAAGGAATTTAGATCACTGAAACAGTCAACTACAGAAAAGATTTCAATGGAATTACAAAACCCTTTTCTGAGGACCTAGGGTTTTAAGACAGAGGAAAGCAGTGCTGTTTCACATAGACCAGTTTCTATATATGTTCATCTGAATGTACTAAATAAAATACAGTCAAAATAAAAATTAGGGAAAAAGAAAAAGTGAGCATCTAACCTATCAAAATGCCTGCAAATTGTTTAGTGATTATTCAGTATTCAAGTTTCTTGAAAGAGAGACTGTGGGACAGAGTAGCAGTGAGTTGTGAATATAGCACACATGGATTAGATTCAACTTGTTGTCTTTCCTATTGAGGATCTTATTGGGAAACTTGCTGCAACTTACATTAAAACAAAAATAACTACCAGTTCATCTAAAGAGAGTGGTTCTCAAAGGAATAGCACTACCATCTAGGGGGTGCTTTGGGACTTTTTTTTTTTTTTCCATGGGGAGGGTGTCTTAAAGTGTCTAAATGATTGTGGGACTGTTAACTGACATTCAGTGGGTAGTGGCCAAGGAGGAGCAGTTGTTTATCATGCTAGATTTCCACATCCCATGCAACATTCATGCAGATTAAACAAACAAAACAACTCAAAACCTGTAAAGACTATGTAATTAAGCCTAGAACCAAATTCAATTTTACATAATAACTAATAAACACTGATATCTTTTGCATGGTTTTAATATACACTGAGTTTTTCAGAAATGTAAGTTCAAAGTAAATCAAGACAAGACTGCGCTTTGTTTTATTTAAAACTTTACCAAGAATTACTCAGAATTTTTGAAAACAGTAATATCAACAAATATATGGTTTTTGAGGACTCAGAATATAACCAAATAAGTCTACTTGCAAAATTCATAGTAATTCTTTTTTTTTTTTTTTTTTGTTTCAAAGAAAGGGGCATGCAGGAATGAAGGCAAGTAGGCAGATGGGCAGGAAGAGTGGAGGAAAAAGCATTTTATTTTATTTCTATTTTATTGTTTACACTGGTTGTTTTCCCCACCCCTACCCCGACCCCAGCCCCTGGGATTTGACTCCAGGGTATGTGGCCTGCACACATCAGCAGCAATTGACCTAACTGCTGCTCTACCAGGGCACACCAATTCATAGTAATTCTACAAATAGTATAAATGCCAGGCTTTTTCATTGTGTTTTCTAGTGTGGTTATACACATACATTTCCAATTATCATTAATATATTCTTTCCTTCTCATACTTAGGTAGTTTGAAATTTGATATATATACTGGTATGTTATATTATGAATTTCATTTAAGATAGTAAAAGAGATTATTAAAATTATTATTGAAAGAGGACATTGGACAATAGAGAAAAGTAGCAGAGCAAGGCATTCTGAAAACTTTCTCCTCCAGAAAAGTGACAAAAATACTTGCAAAATTTTTAAAACTCTAGAAATCAACCACACACTTGCAACAATCAGAGATTTTTGTTTAAGAAAAAGAAGACGGCTGAATATCAGTAAAACAGTGATTTGTTGGATTTTACCTTGCTCTACTCCCATCATACCTCTCCCCATCTCTGCAATAACCTTGAAATTCAACAGTCTGCAATCATGGTTAAGCCAGCAGCCTAGCAGCTGATAGAGGGGCAGAGAAGGCAAAGAATTTCCAAGCCCTATTCCCAGATAATTGTCATTATCTGGCCTGTCTGATGGTTCCTTGGATCATCTCTTTTCTTAAAAGATAACATTTATAAATTCTAGGATTAGGTGGCCATTATTCAGTTTACTATAGTATTTTATAGCATACAGAACTACTGATCTACAAGATTTGGCTCCTTCACATGACATACAGGAATTGCTATTTTCCTCTAACCTCCTTTTGTAGCTTGGTTCTTTCTCTTGGATTCTATGTCCTAGCCACACTCCTGTCATGTATTATAATACCTCCAGGCTTTGTAAACATGGCTCCCATCAGTGAACATATTCTTTTCTCTTTGTCTTACTTTCAGTCTTTAAGGTTCTTAGAAATCACCTGTCTGTGAATTCTTTCATAACTTCTCTATAAGAGACAGCCCCACCACCTTTATGGTCCCTGTACTTCTATTTTGACACATATCACATGGCATAGTTTATTAATTTGTTTACACAGTTATTCTACTAGACCATATTTCTCAAAGCAAAAACAATATTGTGTTAATCTACATGTGTTAAACACAGCACTATATAAAAGGCATTAAAATACATGTATTTTGATTAAATGAGGTAACAGTTATCAATGTGTCATTGTAAGTATGCAAGCAATCACTGCTCATTAAAAACAGACTTGAATTAAATTCTATTCATTCAGGACTTTCGTTGCTTTGGGAAGATCCTGCTTTTTCAATTTTTGAGAGTTATCTCAATGGATCTATGTGACTTAGATTTATTTGGAAGAATATCTTAATTTTTTACTAACGTTTATATGTAAATCAAATTCCTTTTCGTGTTATTTAACATAATTTATTAAATATTATATCTTGGATAGTATAAATACTTAAATAATCAATACTTAAATAATAATCAATAAATTTCAATATTTAAGAAAATATTTTAATTTTTTTCAGAAAATAAAAATTCCTATTATACTAAGATGCTGAATTCCTGGACTCCTCCCAATTTTTTTCCTCTTCCCTATTAATCTATAGCTGCCATTAACTTGGAAGGAAAATTTGACCTTTAGAAGTGACACCAATTAGGAGAAATTCAATTTTGATTTTTCTAAGAAAATCAATTGAAAATCAATGTGACAAAATTAAATAAAAATTAATATGCCTTCCATAAACTAGAAGTTGTGAATTCCTTCTAAATGTAGTAGAATCAAATACTTATAGTAAGTTAATCATAATAAATATTGACTTAATTTATCCATTTTTGAGCCAGGTTTTTATAAAATAAATTTGGAATTTGATTTTAGAAAATACTGGAATAGCTGAACAGAATTTAAATATCCTTAGCATTCACAGTCTCAAGACTGCCAAAATACTACACACTGGAATGGGGTGTTTCTAATTAAATGAATTCCTAATAAACTAAAAGTTAGGCAGATACTCCCCCATGACCTCCCCACTCAATGATTCAAGATTCTGCATTGCCCAAGTGTCATAACTATCCTAAACAATTCTCTTGCAGGATATAATAAAAGGATAAAAGATATCAGAAATAGGGTTGAAAATGTCCAGGTCTTAAAAATACCAATGTTAAGATAATGTTTTGTGTTACTTTTTTGCTGCTTACTTGCTTATCTTTAAGAAGATATTGCAGGGAAGGAATCTGAACAGGAATAGCAAGAAATACTGATGTTCTATAAACATAAAACAACAAGGGTAGCAAAATCAAAGGTCCAAGACAACTTCTAAAACAAAATGAAGTGAAAAATTTTTTCATCTATAGGCTACTGAGACAACTGAAAGAGTTTCTGAATAATCCTATTCATAAGTAGTGCAAAGGTGTTTGATTCATTAGGTCTGATGGTGATGAGTCCGTCTGGGCCAATGAACATTCTCAAAATCAAACCATCAGCTTCTCCCCCTACCCCTGGCCTCCCTGCTTCCCAGAGAGGTGCCCATATGGTGGTGTTCTAGGTTTTGAGGTAAGTCACAATGAAACTTTCACAAAATCTGTAGCCTTTGATGTTCTGAAAATGAAGGAGGATGCCCTCAAATTCTTAGCAGCTGGAATCCACTTAGGGGGCACCAACCTTAACTTCCAAGTAG
Source organism: Solenodon paradoxus (assembly GCA_004363575.1). Classification (NCBI taxonomy): domain Eukaryota; kingdom Metazoa; phylum Chordata; class Mammalia; order Eulipotyphla; family Solenodontidae; genus Solenodon; species Solenodon paradoxus. The sequence continues at coordinate 988,018 of RJWH01000144.1, forward strand.
AATAGTCTATTTACAAAAGGAAAAGTGATGCATCTACATCATACATTTGAGGAGAACCTTCTGCTGGCAGCTTATAACATTGTTGCCATTGAAAATCCAGCTGATGTCAGTGTCACATCATCCAGGAATACTGGTCAGTGAGTTGTGCTGGCGTTTGCTGCTGCCACTGGAGCCACTCCTATCACTCACTGCTTTACTACTTCATTAACCAGATCCAGGAAACTTCCCAGGAGCCAGGAGCCAAAATTTCTGTTGGTTTCTGATCCCAGAGCTGACCACCAGCCTCTCACAGAGGCATCGTACACTAGGTTGCCAACCATTGCTCTGTGTAACACAGACTCTCCTTTGTGCTAAGCAGATATTGCCATCCCTGCAACAACCAGGGAGATCACTCAGTGGGTCTCAGGTGGATGCTGGCCTGGAAAGTTCTGCATATTTCATGGCACCATCTACTGTAAACACCTCTGGGAGGTCATGCCCGTTCTCTACTTCCACAGAGACCCTGAGCAGATTGAAAAGGAAGAGCAGGCTGTTGCTGAAAATGCTGTGAGCAAGGAGGAATTTCAGGGTGAATGGGTGGCTCCAGCTCCTGAGTTTACTGCTCCTCAACCTGAAGTTGCTGACTGGTCTGAAGGCATGCAGGTGCCCTCTGTGCCTAGTCAACAGCCTACCACTGAAGACTGATCTGTAGCTCTCACTGCTCAGGTCACTGAATGGGAAGGAACAACCACTGAGTGGCCTTAAGCTATTTTCCACAGACCCTTAAACAGAAAATGGAAATAAGATTGATGGAAAATAAAGTTTTTAAAGAAAAATAAATAAATAAAACAACCAACCAAAGTTCCCTAATAAGGCAGTCTCACACTATGTTGAAAGTGCTGGAAGGAGAATCCAAGTGTAACGCACTGGAGAAACAGGACAGGAAAGAGAAGGTCCAGTTCAATGTTGGGTAGAGACAAGGGGACACAGTTCTCAGGAAGTCTAAGGATTTTTTTTTTTTCCAGATTTTAATATCCCATTTATTCTAAGCTATATCTCAGGCAAGAAAATTCTAAAAACAACCCAAACAGGTACACCCTGGTGGAGTAGTAGTTTGGTCAACTGCCTTCGGTGGAGAGCACTGGTCACATACATCCCAAGTACCCAGGTTCAAGACCCAGGCTGGGATGAAAATCATGATGAACAATCAAATCAAATAAATAAAGTGCTTCTTCCTCCTCTCTCTTCCTGTCCACCTGTCTCTGCTCACCTTCATTGCAGCTTGCACCTTTCCTTTAAAAAAAAAAAAGCAAAAAACAAATAAACAACAATATCTTTGACTAGTCATTAGAATTGATTATATTGCAATCTCCTTCCTGTCTGTTCGCCTGTTTCCCTTCTCTCTCTTTTTTTAATGCTGTTGTGGTTTTATTTTAATTTTTTTAAGAAAAGGTATAGGCAGGAATAAAGAGGAGCAAAGATAAGCAGGAAAAGAGGAGAAAATTTTTATTTTATTTAGTTGATCATCTTGATTGTTCCCACTGGTCCTGGGACATGAACTCAGGACTTTGGGATGTATGTAAACTGAGCCCAACTCCTATGCCACCAGGTTGTGCCATGGTTTTGTTTTTCATTTATTTTTTTTTTACTGAGGTAACATCGATTTAACACATAATATAAGTTTTTGATATGGAGGTTCATTCTATCAAATGTATGATCTTCTTTACTTTTTAAATATTTAGATAACATTTCTTCATGTTTCATTTTATGCTTTAATAGATATTAAAAGAATATTAAAATTATAACTTTAAATTAAGAAATGTTCTATTTTTGTGTTGATTTGATGGTTCTTAACCCACCCTTCATATTTTCCAATTTACAAATAAATGCTTACAAATTATGTTACATATGAAATTATTAAAATGCCTTATCCCTCACCCTCACCAATCCTCTAATCTATCTCTTTCTAAAGATACAAGTATTGTATCTCCTTGAAATGATAGCTGGTTTTCTTATTTTTACTGACACCTTCCAAAAGAGGGAGTTTTGAATTATCAATATCTATTTTGGTTTATACCTCCCTTCTCAAAATACAGGAAACTCATCACTGAAGCTGAGCAACAGAATAAAATTGCCCACATAAAGGAATTGTAAGACAAAAAAGAAGGGACATAATTTCCTAAAGATGATTAAAAACATACCAGAGAGATGTATGATAGGAGTTCCAAAAGAAGAAAACCAGAGCAATGAAATTGAATAAATACTAAACATTGTCTTTTAAGAAATATGATCAAAACTACATCTTGAAAGATACGTCCCTGGAAAAGTTAGCCAATAATAGTCATTGCTAAGTCATTTCTAGTAAAACCACAGCACTCTATTAACTTTAAAGCTAAATATTTCCATCATAACATAAACATTTTGAATATCCAAAGAAAAAGATCAAGTCATTTATAAAGAAAAGAAATTCAGATTATTATCAGACTCTTTTACAGTCATATTTTATGCAGAACAATGGAGTAGCACATTTAAAACATTCAAACAAAGAAAAGTGATCCGTGGGTTTTATCACCAGCCAAAATGATCTTTGAGTTAAAAGGCCACACACAAACTGTTAAAAGTGTGCAAGAACTCAAATAGGGTTCACCTACACCATTACTAAATAATCTGTAAGATAATAAGCTTTAGGCAAGCAATTACTTAAGATATATTAACATAGATTTCTGATGAGCAACCCACTAGTTAATGAATGGAATGGTCCTTAGAAAGAGCCTACCTTATTAAGTAAGATAACATTGTTGGGAAGTCTCTAATGAATTAATGGATCTTTGCAAAAATCATCAATAATTAATAACAGCTTATCTTCTGATATAAGAATACAATATCTATGAGTAGTCTTCCCTGCCCCCAAAGAATCTGAACATGATCAATTGTCTATTACATAACCATCAATTTATAGGAAGTACAAGGTTCAGATGAACATATTAAAAGACACCAGAGGGCTGAGTTCAGCAAAATGCATACTGCAGAAACCATAGAAAACAAATAATCATTTATTTCCTCAAAAAAATATCTCAAGGGGAAACAAGAAGAGAGAACCCATAGATTAAAAGGAACTTAAAGGACTTTTAAGTCAATTGCTTATAATGCAATTATGGTTATACTGTAAAACCTCATTTTAATCTCAAAAATTTTTACATATACAAATACATAAAATTAGACAAATATGAACATTGACTAATGATATTAAATAATTATGACTGTATTCTTGAGACTTAGAAATTATTGTTGTCTTTCTGAGTATGATAACTAATAAAATTTTTATTTTAGAAAAATAACCTTATATTTTTGAATTCATACTGAAATATTTACAGCTGAAATAACATGATACCTGAGATTTCCATAAAATAGTTGTGGGGGACATGAGAACTATGGACAAAGCAATGGGTCAGTGATAATTATTGATCTGGATTCACTATCCCATACTCTATTTCTATACATTTAAAGATTTATATGTCATAAAAAGTTTAACAATAAAAGTTAATCCAGTGGAAAAAGCCCGTTTAGATGAACTGAAGTGTTCTTATAGATTTTTCTCTAGTTAACTGAAATGTAAAATTTTTATAGTATAATGTAGGATGAGAGTCTAGTTTATAATTCCTGTAATTTCTATTGGTAAGATTGTGTACTTTACAATAAAAGCAGATTTTTATAAAATTACTTTAAATGTCTATTTTTCCATACCTTTCTCATTTGTCAAACCTACATGTCAACTTTGTTAAAGTAACATAACATGGTGGAAAGCATTCATTCAGAGTATTACATGTAGAAAGAACAGGCAACCTGTGTAACATCGGTTTCAATCCTGCCTCTGCTCCAGGAAATCTGTGCGCCCCAGGAAGAGTTGCTTAATTATTCTAAGTCTTAGTTTCATCATCTGTATAATAAAGGAGTTGGATTTGCCTTTTCTAAATTCAAACCTATAGTATCTCTAATATGTTTAATCTTTTGTTTGTTTTTAGAAATTTTATTCTGCCAACAAACATAAAAACAGGTGGGAGCTTAAAACTATTTCTAAACCTCTAAGTCATTGGTCAAGTGACATCCAAAATGGAAGAGGAGTTTATCCTGAAAAGGAAACAATTTTGAATTAAAGAATGGGAAAAACATAATTTATGTTTAATGGGACAATTCTGATCACCATAATGCATCCCAAACTTACTACAGTAAATGGTAGTAAAATGGTGCTACAATGGAAAACTCAAGGCTGATAAAAACAAGTGCATAAGTAACTGTAGCAAAGAGAAACCATAAGGCAACCCAGATACTCTACTCAGCTTTGCCCAAATTTCATCTTCTTAGATAATTTTAGTGAAATGTAGTATTCTGGAGGGTTATCCAAAGACAGACATAAAAGTGTGTTAAAGGGCTACTATACAGGCAAAACTAAGGGAATGAGTATCAGTTGGCCCAGGGAAAGGAATGCTGGAATAGAAAGAAGCTATAATAACAACATTCAAATAGGCAAAGAAATATTATCCAGATAAAGATGAAGGGTCAGATAGGCAGTAATAGCTTGCATTACTGAAGAAAGATTTATAGTTATCTTAGGAAAAACTTCCTGATACCTGGGAAATTGGAAATTTTCCTCTTCTGGGGATCTTTAAATAAAGAGAAGATGACTGCCTTGAGATGATTTTACTATAGTGTTCTTGAAACTGTGAGGATAACTAAATGATGCGAATCTAGTGATTTATGTTTAAATCTTAAAGAAGTGGGTAAAATAATTGTCTTGGTGTGGATGACAGATACAAATCTGGCAGACATAGATCAGGTCTCATTTCCTTTTCTGATTCTTTCAGTTTCATGCTGCCATGAACTATCATAATCATCAACAACAAAAAGTTCTTATTAAGTTCTAGGCGTACGTGGAATATGCGAACCCTCTCCAATGGAAAGAACATAATCTCCATCCTCTTGAATGTCAAATCCCTCTCCCCATGGGAAAATGCAACATAGGAATAATAGTTTTCATCACTGGTTTAATTTTGTTTGTGATTCCTTTTTTTATGGCTACACCCTCACTAAGTTCCTTTATGGTTGAGAAGGCAAGGGACAGAGAGATGCTTATGTACAGCTGATGTGTTAGAAGAGAATACATACCAACATAGAGGAGAGAGGTCTAGCAAGTAATGTAATAGATAAAATCATCATAAGAGGAAAATGGAGGGAAGATAGCAGGAGTTAGTGTTAGGAAATAAAGGAAGGCCAACTCTAGTTACTTCAGTAGGTCAACAAAAATGTATTAACGGCTAGGCGTAGCATGAAAGTAGAATAGGCATGGTAACTACTGCTGCCCTGTTGCAACTGCTGGCCTAGAGCATGGGATTATTATTTTGGGGACTAACAACAGCCAGATCTTGCCATTGAAAGTCACTGTTAAAGCACTCTGACTTCAGTGTTTATAGCTATTCTGTAATACACGGTGATCTGTTTTCATGGACAAAACATGAATGATACTCATAATTCGACTTACAAATCAGACTGGGTTAATATATAGTATAAAAATGTTTCCATCTAAGAAAATCATTATTAGTTTGAACTTTGGCTCTGCTGTCCTCTCTAGTGTTTTGCTGTATTATTTATGCACTGCATCCAGCTTTCACTCCCACCCCTAATAACATACTGATGAAAGAAAAGGCACATTCTTACCGATAGTACACATACCACATAAAGGTGACTGCTAAATATGTTTAAACGATACCTTCAGTACCCCAGCTACTTCTTCCCAGTACTGGGAAGAAGATTTGTTCATGTCAGTTAGATAAGAAAGTTTCTCTTTCCCATTTCTTCTTTCCATTTAATCTGCAAGAATTACAGTGAGATGAAACTTCTCTTTTTCCACATTTTAGAAAGTGAATGATACTGTATTTCCAATTCCCAAAAATAATGTAATTTTTATAAAATTTGGAAATAATTTTTGGTTTACTGTTTATTTTAAAAATAATTCTCCTGTTCTAGAGTTGAGTTGACTTACTAATAAATTACCTTTCTCTATGAAATATGTGATTTGTTATAATTGTGGTTATGCATTTTTATTAACGTTTGGGAAAAAACTTGGTGGAGACCAATTTCTGAAAAAAAATTTAAATAAATAAGAAAATGTGACTTGATTTACAAAAAAATATTATATCAAATCACTCAATTGTTTAGGAAATTATATGTAATTTTTTCTACATATGTTGTAGATGAGAACAAGTGAAAATCTATAGACAATGTCATTTACTCATTCGTTGAATGTGCACTGAGGGCACTATTTCAAAACGGGATCAGGAATGACTTATTTTCAGGTAATATTTGTGAAAGTTTCCACAGTAATGTGATTAGAAAGTTAATTTAATCAGCCATATTTTTCACTCAGGATCCAAAATCAGGAAAAAGAATATGTACAAGAACACACATCTTAAGGCATTAGCAATGCAATTCTCTACCCTATACCTTAATACCAAAACTCATCTGCTAATATTAGATGAATCACGATTCCTTTCTAACTTCTTCAAGAGTCAGTACTTAAATGAATCATTAATTTCAGTTTCAAATGATTTAAATAGAGCCCAGAAAGATTTTATGACTCATTAGGACCACTGAATTAATTATTTTATATTTCATTTTCCCTACTTTCTTACAAGAAATCAGTTCTAGATTTCAGGCTCTCTCCCCTTTACCTGAAGCTAAATGTTACTTATGACTTTCAAAGGATTAAATAAAATAACAGAGCCAAATAATTCATTGGTTATACACACAAAATGCCCATCACATTAAACTTTTAAAAATAACTGATGGTGAGCAAGGAACTTTTTCAGTTAATTTATTTGAAAAAATTGTTGGTGAACCAACAATTCATTTCTGATAACTGACATCTTTTTTCCAAATTCTTTTTTCCTTTTTCAAGGAGAAGTGATCCTAATGTTTGTAAACACAGCAATTCTAGGTTCCACACACTGAAGAGAAGGCACTTCCCTTATTTGTCTTAATAGCCCCTGTCCTATCAAAGGTCAGATAACTCTTCCTGTAAAGAAAGGGTGAAGTAGAAAATACTTCAGCTTTGTGTGCCATCCAATCTTTGTCACAACTGCTCAACTTGGACTTGATGGCATAGACAGCACACAATTGTTGGAGTGTGTCTGTTACTTCAAAAATTTATTTACAAAAGCAGGAGTCAGACAAGATTTGACCCATGGGCTGTAGTTTTATCTGTATTATGGCAATATTCATAAAACGGTGGGGAAAACAGGAAAAATTTTATGCCAATTTTAATAAAGGAGAAAAAATACATGATTGTAAACATATTTGTTGTTAAACAGACTCTAATTCTGTTTCATACTGCCTAAATCATACTTTTGAAAATAGTCACTTTCACATTTATCTGGGCTCAAATTTCATGCTCTGTTTTTTTTTTCCCCCTTCTCACTTCTGCTCCTGCCTAAACACTAAAACTAATAGTTTATGTAATTAGGTCAATAGACATGTATTAAGCATACTAGGTATGAAAAGGATGGACAGAAATATAGTCCTTCATAGAGCACATGCCTAATTGGGAAGACAGATAAGCAAACTTTAAAATAAAGCATGAGTCATGTGCAAAGTCATGGAGGTATATGAACACTCTGGGAACTACAGATATTTCAAAACGCAAATAAGAGGCTGTTGTGGTTATGAGGTTGGAGAGATGAACTTGGTGATAGAATACTTGAGAGTCTAGATTTTGTTTATCCTATTGTTTACTGGATTCCACTGAGGAATTTTAAAAAGGAATGTGGTATGATTAGACTTGTATTTCGTAAAGTCCACAGGTGAGGAACAGAATGAAGCTATGAGAAACTAAAGGCAGGGAGACTGATAAGATCATTGAAATAATTTAGGGATTAGGTGGGGAGGACCTGAAGATAGTAGCAGTACAGATGAGGGAAGGGAAACCCAAATAGAACTCTTATGTTGATTCTATTATTCTACTTGTATCAGGCACCATGTTTTACAATCAGAAAATCCACACACCAACATAAAGAAGGTGTTTAATGAAGCTACAAACATATCATTTTACATTTTTATTCCTTCTCCTCCTCCCTACTTTTTACATTTTGTTGTCTTACTGTTTTTAAGCTGGGTTTCTTTACACTTTATAGAGCTTCCTTTAGTGTGTTTTGTAGAGCTGGTTTTGTGGTGATAAATTCCATTAACTTTTGCTTATCTGAAAAGCTATTTATCATTCCTTCAGATCTAAATGATAATCTCACCAGGTATAGTGTTCTAGGTTGAAAATCCTTTCCTTTCAGCACTTTGAATATATTATGTCATTTTCTTTGGGCCTGGAGAGTTTCAGTTGGAAAATCTGCTGATAATCTTATCCCCATAATCACATCCCCATTTTTCTCTAGATGTTTTTTAAGATTCTTTATCTTGCATTTGTGACATTTTGATGACAATGTGATTAGGTATAGGTTTCTTTTGGCTTCTTTTATTTGGAATTCTTTGAGCTTCCTGAGTCTAGAGGCTTACTTCATTCCTGAGATTAAGGAAGTTCTCAGCCATCACTTCTTCAAATAGTTTCTGCTCCCTTTTCTCTCTTGTCTTTTTGGGACCCTTACGATGTGAATATTGTTTCTTTTGATGTTATCCCATAGGTCACCAATGCTTTCTTCATTTTTTTTCACTCTTTTTTCTCTGTGCTTGTTTGCTTGAGTGTATTCCTCTGCCCTAACCTGTAGCTCATTGATTCTATTGGAGGTTTCATTCATCCTACTCCTGTATCCCTCTATGGAGTTCTTTAGTCAGCTATCATATACTTCATTTCTTTGATATCTTCCTTCATTTTTTCTGTATCTTTTTTGTTATACTCTTCCTCCTCTATTGTTTTCTTGATTTCCATGAGTATGTTTATCACTGTTGCCCTAAATTCATTCCAGGTAGTTTTTACATGTCTATTGCATTCAGATTTTCCCCTGGGGTTTTAATTGGATCCATCATCTCACATGTATTTCACTATGTTTTTGTTCTGTTTGGCATTTGCTTATGTGTCTGTGGGTAGGTTTCCCCGTAGTGACAGCCTTGTGTAAGGTATCGATTAATACTGAGTAAGCCTGGAATTTGATTTGAACACTGGGATTTTTGTTTTTTTTGTGGTGTCACCACTAGTTGGGTTTATTGAAGCTCTTAGGTGGGCCCTGCACTGAAGCCTGACAGTTCAGAAAATGGAGTTGCAGTTTGTGTGGGGGACACTGAGCTTGCCCCCAGCGTCCCAGGTCTGAATGGTAATGATCACCTTGTTGCTAGCTCACAACCAGCAATTGGGCTGCAGTTTTGCTTCCACCCACAGAATAGTGCTGTGGGTAGTGTTGAAGTTTCCTCCCTTCTGGAAAACTCTCTTCTTCCTTTAGTCCTCAGGGATAGGATTTCTAGTGGGTGGGTCCTGTAGCTCTGGAGTAATATGTTAGGAGGAGGTGGGGTTGGGGGAATTCACCTAGCTGCCTTCTGGTTATGGCAGTACCCTTTGCCTTTTTTCTTGGGGGCACTTGCTCAGACCACTGGGGTGCTGGTCTTCCCCCATCGCAGTTTCATGTCCCACAGGGAATGACTCCTATGAGGCCCAGTCCTCACTGCTGCTTCTAACCCAACCCCTGCCCCACTGAATCCATGATGCAACTCTCAACTGTGATGACTCCACCTAACCCTGTGTGGTGATTGCTGCTGCTATCTCTGCAGCCTTTGAGTCTGCCCTTCCATGGCATGTATCTGAAAAATAGCTGATTTCTAGTTGTTCTGTGGGAGGGAGATCTAACACACTCCTACCAGGTCACCATCTTGACTCCTATTCTCACACCTGTTTTACAGATGAAGACATTAACTTGCTTAAGTAACTAGCTCAGTTTCACAAGAGGTCAAATATGAGATTTGCACTCGTAAGTCTGTGTGGTTCCAAGTTCACTTTATACATTTTTTAGAACATACTGCATTATTGGTTAAGAAAACCAAGGAAGTGAAAAATTAACAAAAGAGGAATGAATCAATAATATCAAATACTTACACAGAAGCTGAAAATAAAAAAAGGACCTGAACAATGACCAAAGGACTAGACATGAATGACCTTAGAGGAGGGTAGTTCCCTTGAAGCAAGGAGGCTTGAGGTTAGACAGCATAGGAAATAGAAATGAAGGAGGAATGTGGGTGTGTGTATAAAACTCCCTGTCAACACACTTAGTAACAATAAAAAAAAATGATCCTAAGAAGAATGCAAGATGGTGTCTATGGAAAGTGGACTCAGAGACACTGCAAAGGAAAAAAAGCCCAGTCTTTCAGAGCCAACACAGAAAAAGGGATTCTCCTGCTTCAGCACTGGCCAGAACAACTTGGGGAACAGAAGAACACTAAAAGCCACTCTACAGGTGGTTGAGAGGAGTGGGCATTAAACAGACTACAGCAGCAAAGGAGAACCCCCAGAAAGGAGAGTGTCACAGTATGGACACGATCTGCCTTCCCCTACCAGAGCCCAGCTGGGGTCTCACGGGCTGCAGGGACATTTGCAAAGCAGTTATGGTGACCTCCAGCACCCACCCGGGGTTTCAGGTAATAGGATCCCTCTGCTGAGTCAAACTTTCTCTCCTGGCGCAGATGGTAAGGGCAGCCCTGCTGATCTCTAGTGGTGCGAACTCACTAGAGCAGGGAGCCTCAAGCCTAAGTCAAACTGAGCAACACTGCCAGCAACTCTTGGCTAACAAAGGGGAACCAGGGAAACAGGACCCCGGTGGTGGCGGCAGCAAAAGTACCCGGCCTTTATCTTCACTTGCCAGGGGTTAGAAGCGACAGTGATCCCGTCGATGCCTTGCCCTTCTTCTGTAGAAGACAGGCAGTCTCCCTAACCTCTAGCAGCATGAATTCAGACAGAGCAGGGAGCCCCAAGCCTGAGTCAACCTGAGCAGGGCAGGAGTCGCAGTGAGTGCTGCCGACAATGCTTGGCTAGAGAAAGCACAGAAGGAGAAAATTGGAGACAGAAAGAACAGGAGCATACATATGCTACACACCCTCCACTACACACCTGGGGGCTTGGGCCCCCCTTGGGAATTGGGATCCAGTGCCTAAGACCCTGGATGAACAATCTGTGGAAAGGACTTGACCCTGATGGTTTGGTGAATACAAGGGACATAAGCACAGACTACAGACTGAAGTCACATAACCCCAGCCAGCAGAGTTCTACCAATAAAACAAGCCTACCTCCGCCCCCACCAAGAGGTGGCAAAACTACATACTCACAGAGAACCACTACACCCCCAACTCTGCACCCACCCCTACCCAGCAGCCATCATCACTCCCTGATACAGGAAGACACACTATGGAAGTCTATAAGGGTCAAAAATACAAATAAAACAAAAATAGAGTGCCCCCTGGTAGAAATTAAAACAAACAAACAAGCAGATTAACAAGATCCCAAATCATGGGGTAAAAAAACCCCACAACACACCCTGTAACCTAAGAAAATGGAATCACAACAAAATGATAGCTCATCAGAAATTAACTTTGAAGATATGGAAGAATGGTTCCATATCTAACAGATAGAGAATTCAAGTCTGCAATCATAAATAAATTCAGAGAATTAAAAGAATATTTAGAAAAACAGAACAAAGAGCTTAAACAAATAATTAAGCACCAATAGGAGGAGAATGAAGTTCTTCAGAAAAAATTAACAGGAACATAGTATTTAAAGGAGATAATTCATGAAACTAAGAATAATACAGAAAGCTATGGAATCAAAATAACCCAAATAGAGGAAAGCTTAGTGATATAGAGGACAGTAATTCAGAAAGGAGTCAAGAAGTAAAAAGAGAAATTAAATGCAAAAAAACAACAACACAACACTTGGAGAACCACCTCACACCACCAGGAAAGACAACATTAGAATACTGGGTAACCCAGGAGGCAAAGAGAAAAAGAGAGGAAAGGAGAACATCTTCAGGGCAATAATGGCTGAAAACTTCCCAAATCTAGACCAAGTAACAAACACACAGGCTAATGAAGCAAATAGAACACCCAATTACATAAATCCTAAAAAAAACTACACCAAGACGCATAATTGTGAAACTATCAAAAATCAAGACAAAAAATTCTAAAGGCAGCTGAGGGGGAAAAACCAGATAACACATGAAGGCACTCCTATCAGATTAACCACAGACTTCTCGGCACAAACCCTACAGCTAGAAGAGAATGGAATGATGTCTTCAAAATCCTTCAGGACAAAAAATGCCAGCCAAGAATACTATATCCTTCAAAACTCTCTTTCAAATTTAAGGGAGAAATTAAGATTTTTCCCTAATAAACAAAAGTTAAGACAGTTTGCAACCACAAGACCTCCTCTACAAGAAATGTTAAAAGAGTCCCTACTAGCTAAACTAAGAGGAAAAACACCACAAAAATATAATATAGTTACAAAGAGATCAACATAACCAGAAAACAAAAATCAAAATAGGAGTAGCAGGTTCTCATGTGTCAATAGTTACTGTACACATAAATGGATTGAACTTGCCAATCAAAAGGCACAGAGTTGCTAAACGAATTTAGAAACATAACCCAACTCTAAAGAAACTCATGTTAGATCCAGAGACAAGCAATGGCTTAAAGTGAATGGATGGAAAATGGTACTCCAAGCTAATACTGAATCCAAAAGAGTGGGAATAGCTATACTGAAATCAAAAAGAGCAGGAACAGCTATAATTATGCATCCAATAAAGAAGCGTCCAAATATATCAAGCAAATATTAACAGATCTAAATAAGGATATTGACAACACAATAATGGTAGACAACTTCAATACTCCTCTTTCAGTAAAAGACAGATCATCCAGACAACCCAGATCAACCCAGGAACAAGATCTTTAAATGACAAAATAGAAGAGCTGCACCTAAAGACATACAGAGTACTTCACCGAAAAGCTAGAGACTACACATTCTTCTCAAGTGCTCATGGAACATTATCAAGGATAGACCATATGTTGGTACACAAAACTAGTCTCAGTAAATTTTCTAAGACTGAAATCATATCTAGCATCTTTTCAGATCAAAATGGCATCAAACTAGAGATCAACCAAAAGGAGAACGAGGAAAATGGCAGGAGTGGACAATAAACAACATATTGTTGAGCAACCAATGAGTAAAAGAGGAAATTAAGGAAGAAATTAATAAAAGTCTGGAATCAAGTGAAAATAAACAAATGACGTATCAGAATCTATGGGATGCAGCAAAAGCAGTAATAAGAGGGAAATTTATAGTGATACAATCCTATACCGATAAACAAGAATCACAAATAAAGAACCCAAGACATCACCTAAATGACCTAGAAAAAGGAGAAAAACAGAAGCCTTCCAACACAAGAAAGGAAATAATAAAGACTAGATCAGAAATCAGTGAAATACAAATCAGAAGGCCTCTTCAAAGGAAAAAAAAAAAATCAATGAATCCAGAAGTTAGATTTTTGAAACAATAAATAAAATAGACTGGTCACTAGCCAGACTCATAAAAAAAGAGCAGAGAGAAAACACAAATAGAATCAAAATGAAGGAATAATCACAACAGATACAACAGAAATAAAGAGGACTATAAGATAATGTTATGTACAACTACATGGCAACAAACAGAACAACCTAGAAGAAATGGACGCATTTCTGGAAAGGTACAATATCCCAAAACTAAACAGAGAAGAACTAGAAACCATGAACATATCAATCACAAACAAGGAAATTGAAACAGTGATCAAAAACTCACCCCCTACCCAAAAAAAAAAAAAAAAAAAAAGCTCTGGACCAGACAGTTTCACCAGAATTCTACAAATCATTCGAAGAAGAATTAATACAAATCCTTCTTAAACTGTTCCCAAAAAAAGAAGATGGAAAACTTCTAAACACTTAAGATGCCAATATTATGCTGATTCCAAAACCAGATAAAGACTGGAACAGAAAACTACAGACAGATATCCTTAATGAATCTTAATGCACAAATCCTCAACAAAATACAACCAAACGAATTAAACAACATATAAAATGAATCATGATCAAGTGGGATTTATTCCAGAGATGCAAGAATGGTTCAAATATGCTAATCAATAAATGTGACACACTATATCAATAAAAAGGGGAAAAAACCACATGATCATCTCAATAGATGCTGAAAGAGCATTTGATAAGATTCAACACCCTTTAATGTTGAAAACCCTCCAAAAATAGATATAGAAGAAATGTACTTTAACATATCAAAGGCTATATATGACAAGCCCACAGCCAACATTGTATTCAATGGAAAAAAAACTGAAAAGTTTTCCTTCTAAGATCAGGGACAAGACAAGGATGTCCACTCTCACCATTATTATTCAGTATAGTGATGGAGATCCTAGCCAATGCAATTAGACAAGAAAAAAATATGAAAGGTATCCACATAGGAAAGGAAGAAGTGAAACTATCACTTTTTGCAAATGACATGGTAATATACATAGAGTACCTCTAAGACTCAAGTAAAAAGCTACAGAAATAATAAACAAATACAGTAAATTGGCAGTCTACAAAGTTAATATTAAAAAATATGCTGCATGTCTGTATGCCAACAATGAAAATACAGAAAGAGAACTGAAGAAAATAATATGGTGTACAATTACATGCCAAAAAATGAAATACTTTGAAATAAACTTAACCAAAGATATGAAGGATGTGTTTCATGAGGACATTGCTAAAAGAAATAGAAGACCAGAAACCATCAAACACATAGAAGAGAGCGGACGCAAAACATTATTAGACATAGACTCAAGAGGTATCTTTAGCAACTCAACCCCCATTGCAAGGCAAATAAAATCCAAAATAAACAAGTGGGATTACATAAAACTAAAAAGTTTCTACTCAGCAAAAGAAACTCGCATAAAAACAAAAAAGCATCCAACTGAATGGGAAAGGATACTTGCCTTTCACACCTCAGATAAGGGGTTAATATCTAAAATATACAAAGCACATAAAATTGGACAACAAAAATATAAGCAATCTAATAAAAAAATGGGCTGATGACCTTAATACCACCTCTCCAAGGAAGACATACAGATGGTCAACAGGTTCGTGAAAAGATGCTCTACGTCTCTTGTCATCAGGGAAGTGAAGATCAGAACAACAATGAGATATCACCTCATGTTGGTAAGAATGACTATTATCCAAAAAATGGAAATAATAAGTGCTGGAGAGGATGTGGAGAAAAGGGAGCTCTAATTTACTTTTGGTGGAAATGTAAAGTGGTGCAACTATTCTGGAAAGCAGTATGGAGAGTCTTTAAAGAATTGAGAAGGGAAATTCCATATGATTCAGTTATTTCTCTACTGGACGCTTACCCCAAAGACACAAAAATATTTATCCGAAGAGATATATGCATTTCTATGTTAATTGCAGCACAATTCACAATAGCTAAGAGCTGGACTACCTAAATATCCTAAATATCCATCAAAAGAGGAGTGGATAAAGAAGATGTGGTACATATACTGTATGGAATAGTATACAGCCATCAAAAGGGAGAGATCTTGCCATTTGAAACCAGATGGATGGACTTGGAGAGAATTATGCTTAGTGAGATAAGCCAGAAGGAGAAGGACATATCATATGATAGCACTCATATGATGGGTAAAGAGAAAACAAATAAATGTCATAAATTAACACTAAAAATGGGGGTGGGTGAGAGAGAGAGAGAGAGAGAGAGAGAGAGAGAGAGAGAGAGAGAGAGAGAGAACACCAAACAACTACAGATGAGAGACAAAAAGGCAAATCAAGGGATATTAAAGTAATGGGGGAGAGGTGGGAGAAATGGGATGAAGGGAATTAACTCAACGAAGGGAGAAAAAAAGGGGGGAATATTAGTAAATCTATGCTATTTGTAAATATAAAAAATACTACTATGTAAACCTCAAAATAGGTCATTGTCAAAATGCAATATTCCTTCAATAATAATAAAAAATAAAATTTAAAAAAAGTAACAGAGAATGGAATGGTGGTTACCAAGGGTTGAGGGGATTGGAAAGGGTATAATTATTCTATATATTTTAATCTATAAATCAAATTAACGGTTCCAAGATGGCAAGGGGGGAAATTGGGAAAAAGTGTCAATTATATGGTGAAGGAATAGCAGGAGGATGATAATATTTTTCAAGGATGCACACATTAAACTTATTTTATGATGTAATATTTTGTCAAAAACTATTTAAAAAATGAGAATTCTAATGCCCAAGAAAAAATATAATAACAATGAGCTAATAAGAAATGCACTGACAAACGTTTTTCACTAGAAAATTTCCTAGTGGCATGAAGTTATAAAAAATATGATATGTAATGTCCCAGCTTCAATAATTATGAATATTAAGCCAGTTCATTTTCATCTGTACCTCACCCTATTAATTTTTTTAAATTTTAAGGAAAATATCAGACATACATTACCTAACACACAATTTTGTAAGTGTGTATACTTAACATGAAACACTTTTTTGAATTAATCACCTTAACATACCATATGTAACACATTAACATTAACAAAAATTCTGTAATATGTCCCAAAATTGTTTTTGTCATAAAAGTGTCTTTTTATAGTTGTTGGTTCAAAACAAAATGCAAACAAGCTTCAAACGTGAAGAAAGATGTGACTTAAAGTGCTTTTATTGTATAATAATTACACACTCTCATTTAAAAAAAAGTTATTCTAAATATGCTGTAGCTTTCCAATTGCTCTCTGTAGTTTATACCTCACACTACTGAATTATTCAACATACATCTTTACCTGTAGAACAGAATAGTGTCTGTCAAATAGTGTATTTTTTCTAAGTATTTGTTGAATTAATAAACGATGATCCATTGCCCTGATTGTGAAATAAATATTTAAAGCCTATGTTTTGGACATCTGTTGATGTTGTGTAGTCCCAAAGGAGAAGTATTCATTCACTACTGTAATTGAGATACCTCTTATGTCCCTCTAAAAGTGGGAGAAAATATCAGTTCCTGCTATAGAGGAAAATATGAAGTCAGATTTTCTGCATGAGGTCACATAATGCAGAAAGGCAGAGACTGAAGAAAAGATCTCTTGGTTCTCACTAATATGTTTCCAGATACTATGCTGCCCATCCTTCTGTTCTGGGAGTAACGGTCTTCTATTTATTTTTTTCTTTTCTTGATTTTTTTTTCTTCTCAAGTCCTCTTCATTAATCTAGATATCTTATACTTCAGTTTTGTTAACAGCTTTTGCTGGCCTGAAGTTTCTTCCATTCTTCCCATGTGCGAACTAGAATCTAGTCTCAGTGTTACCTGAAATTCATTCATTTTACAGATATTAAGTATGTGTGCACCAACATTGTTTTTGGTTCAATGGTAACAGCAGTGAGTGGCAGTGTGCACCTTTCCCTCATAGAAATAAAACTCCTTTTCAGGACTTCTCACCTACTTGCCCTTACAGTGACTTGATCTTATATTAACTTGATGTCATACCCTCACCACTCTGTATTTATGGTCTTTTTTTAATGCTGTTTGTAGATTAGTCCAAACTCTTAACACATCACTGATGTGAACTGTTAGGGAAGAGAGGTCATATTTCTCATTGAGTTTCAGGGCCTCTTCCTTCTTCCTCTCTTAGATGTCTCCTTTCTGTGCTTCAGTATTTTTGTTGTTGTTTTTGTTTTTGTTATTTTTGGTTGGCAAGACCGACTTTTTCTCTTTGCCTCCAACTCTTATGTTCAGATATGTTTCAGACATCTATCTAAGCAGATCTGACCCATTCTATTTCTGTTCCTCTTGTAGATGGTGGTGAAGTTTCTCCATGTTCATATTTTTTGCTTATTGCTGAGTTAAGTAGCTAAGCCAGGAGAATCCTGACTTGATTCTGGTTCTCATTTTATGTTTCATATCAAAAGAAAACAGTCTCCACAGTCACATCTGCACCAAAATTAAAGAGATGGAAAATTTCTGTCTAATAAAATTAATACAGCAACATGTCGTTTTTCTTATTTAAGTTAGTTGTAGTAACATATGTCTTCTACTTTAAAGAAACTAGAAGAATTTTTGTTTGTTTGTTTTGTCATTTATTTTTGACATCTGGTTACCATGAAGCCAATATTTTGAAACTATTTGGAAAAATACACAGAAGAATTACAATTTGGTTTGTGTTGAGAGACTGTATCACCACTGCAGGAGTGTAATAAAGTAAAACTTTATGAGTGTGAGAAAAAGAATGATCAAAAGCACTAGACCTAAAGAGACATTAAAATTAAGAAATTCAAAGCTTAATTTTAGAGACGAGGAAATTGAAACTGGGAAGGGTGATGTTGTTAGTCACACAGTTCTCGGCATGGTTTCCATTTATTTTCTTATATCTTGGGATCTCAATGAGATATCCCTCTGTGTGCATACTACTTACCATATGTATATTTAGTATACATATATACCATATATCATTTCTTCAAAAAGTATTTTTGAAGAAAATTAAGATTACTTTTTGAGACTTGATTTTTGAAGTTCAACTTTGACTGTGACGTCCTTTTATTTGAAATCCTAAAATAAATGTGTGCATTTTTCATACTCTGCATGGGAGTATAAAAAAGCAGAGGTTCCTTTGAAGTTTATGGTCAAATCTCAACTATGCCATTAATTGAACAGAGTTGATTTATAGTTTTTGAATGGCTTTCTTCCCCTCTATCAATAACATAAATATAGTGACACGGGTGTGTGAATACAGAAATACTTGTCAGGGAGGAGAGAAAATTTCCCTCTATCCTTTAGTTTCTTCTCAGGCTGATGAGGTAATCAAACTGGCGTCAGATTGATTACAAGGAGAAAAGAACAAACTTAATTACATTTAATTAATATGGAGAAATCTACATAGATTTGGATCCAAGCCAATGGGCAAAATTAGGGTCTACAGCCTGGGATTCAAGAAGAGAAGAAGGGAACTCACATGATAAGAAGAGGGTAATTTAGAGTTACAGATCCTCCGTATGTATGTATGGCAGGTGTTTGCCCTGTAATATAGATAAATTTCTCAAAAGTTATCTCTGAATAATAATTACCACCCCCCCCAGCCCCCCAATTTTCATTCTTTTAGGTAGTTAAGTTTCTCATGACTCTGCATTTATTGACTTCAGCTTGAAATAATAAACATGTTAAAGTGATATGCCTTGGACCGGCCTGCTCTGGATAACTTGGGGAGGTTTATCTGACTTCTGGGGGAGGTCTGTACTTCACACTTAAGAATGGAAATTGACTTCACACACATGACTGAGCTATTTACTTGATCTTTCTAAACCTCAGTTTTGCTATCTGTACAGTGGCGATAAGAGTATTCTATCCCATTAGGTTGCTATAATCTCATTAGGATTCAAGGAGATGTGCACATACAACCCTTTGAATAGCATCTGGCATATATTAAGTACTAAATCAATGTTGCTGTTACACTTAATAAAGGTCATATGCTCTTGCTCTCAGACTAGATGCACATGGATTAATTAAAAGCCCAGAGCAGGTAGAAGAGGAAGACATGTTATTAAGGTTCCACTGGCAGCAGTTCTGGTCCTCCAGGTTTTTGCCAAACTGTGGCTGACTTGACCTTTCACTCTTATGAGTCTGACCTGTGGGACTCCTTCTGCCATGCTCTCCTCAGACCTTCAGTGTTCTGACTATGGTTAGCATGATGAAGTTTGTTACTGCCCTTCCATGACCCTAATCCTGATTCCTGTCGCTGCATTTGCATCACAGAAAGTCTATCTTATTAAGTTAAGGTACATTAAGCAAACAAACTTCTACTTTCTTTTCCATAGAGAAAATGCTACATTCTAAATTGTTGAAAGTTTCAAATTTATTCAGTGATTACCTGCTAACTTGACTTTAACTTCTGACTATCTGAAGAGAACTTTAATTAATTGGCAAGTCCTATTAGATTTTTTTGAGGATTTTTTTTTTTTTAACTCTCTGCATCTCTTTTTCAAATGTTCTAAAAATGACAGGTTTTCCATGTCATTTTTTACAATTAAAATCCTTACATACAAATATGATCATATTACCTTTCTGTCAAAAATTTGATTTGCCCAGTGTGACTTGACTTCACCTTTTCCAAAACTGGTTAGAAAAGAGTGGGCAATTTTACAAATATCCTTATGTCCCTTTATGACTATTAAGTTGTTGACTGACAGACTGAATTCTTGGGAACCCAGGAAATAGTATATTGAAGCCCCAAGATTATCTTTTCCCAGTTAACATCTGGTTCTTAATTGAGGGCAAAGATCATATCTTAAAGAACTTTTATGTTTATAAATCAGATTCTAATCCTATATAACTCTATGAGAATTTCCGCACAGGAGGTTTCTGAATTCTTTCACAGATCTCCCTATGGGAATTCTCATAGGATTATATAGGATGAGAATCTGGCCTTCCTAGACTTTATAATGTTTGGAGAAGCGTGTGGGGTTATTTTTATTTTCTGCTGAATTCTTCTGGGGGAAGATGTACTTTATGAAGATTTTATATTTGAAATTTCCAAGGGCTTTTGAAGAACAGCAACTAAAGAAATGTAGCATTGTTGAGCAGCCTAAAAATTTTGTTTTAGAATTTGCATATGTGGTCTAAGATCTTTCCCAAACTTTTAAAATTTTGTGTTTCCTCTCTCATGCTTAGCACAATTTAAAATCTTGTTATAAAATATTATCTTTAAGTTGAAATTTGGATTTAAAAGTCTTTGATTACTAAAGTAGTTCTTTTTTAAATAAAAATTCACATTTAAGAGGAATTATATCTGTAAAGCTTTACATAAAATAGCTGTATATAGTGTACATCTGAATTTGACAAGCAAATTAATAAACAGTGAGTGTAACAGTGTGAAAAGTAAAACAGCATGTTTCCCAAAAGGTCAAAATGTCAATAGTGCTTAATGAAATGATACTCTTGTTTCTTGAGATAACTTTAAAGCTAGCTCTGAAATAGATACAGTCCTTTATGTATCTTCATTTTTATGACAATGCCAAAGATTTAAGCTATAACTTTATTATCTAGCCTGGAGATTGAGAACAAAGAAAGCACATAAAAATTTTCTTTGTTTTTACTTCATAAAATTTCAAACTTAGGATCTCAGTGGGTTATTTTCCATAAAATCTTTATGATTTTGGCTTTTTGTTGCCCACAGAACTGTATATACTATAGACATCTTTTTAGATGAATATATGAATACAGTTTTATGTAACATTGTTGACATCCTTGGCTCACTTTATATTTGTATGTTGTATAATTACTCACTTTCCCTTTTGAAAGTTAGTGTTTTAAAATGGATATCCACAGACTTTCAAAATACACAAAAATGTCCACATACAATGAAGTTAAGGTTCAGTAATCACCCAGCAAATCCAGAATGGAAACAATGAGCCCTATGTTTTGCTTTTTTAGTTTTTTTTGCTGGAGATGCAGAAATAAGCAACCAGGTTTTGCCATGATGAAGCTAATGAGTCAACAGACTGTTTTTTTATTGCTTGCCTATACATGCTACATATACTCTTTTTTCGTCGCATTTGCTTCTTGCTACAACTCTACTAAGTATGGATATTCCTGTTTTTTTAAGTGAGGATAAAGGCTAAAGGTAAAATGACTTTTCTAGGTCACTCAGCTACTCAGTCATTGTGGCACATTTGACAATTGAATCCAACTCTAACTCATATTATTGGGCTCTGCTCACTATAATATAGCATACAATTTAGAATATATCAGAAATTTATTTGGGGGAATTTAGAAAGCATGTATTGTTAGTTCACCACAGTGTGCCATACTTGAGCACATTTATCTCATTACATTATTGAAAACAATAGTGTGTCTTCGACTCTGGCCATGTACCATGGTGGGTTTTGTTCTATGATGAGACTAACAAAATCTGACTTAAGGAATCTCCTGAATGAATGGTTCAAATGAATATCATTTGAGATAAGGCTAGAACATACAGTTTCCCTCCTCTCATGGACTCGCACGAATGTTCAAACGGCCAGAATCTTGGAGACAGCTGAACATTTTAATCTACTAGTACTTAGTTTTCACTCTCAGGGCAGATGTGTATACACCAAAACATAAACTTCACATTATATCTATGTTCCTGGGCTAAGGAGTCTTTACTGATGTTATGGAGAACTTTAGGAGTGACCAGTTGAGGCGGAAAATGTATGAGATTCCCGGGCAGGAAACTTCATGGAAAAGACTGTTCTCAAGCATATGACGGACATGTTCTTAAGAGCAATTTTCTAAATAATTTTGCTCTTAAGGGTTAGTCTACTCTGTCCTACTCTTTCTGCTGGTTCACAATGACTGAGTCTAACTGAACAGAGATGTTCAAACATTCCATTGGCTGATCTCAAGAAGAGAGTAAGGTTTAGGGTGGCCTAGATGCCTTTGGAGTCCCTGAAAGTCTGCCAGTTTCTTAAATTTTTGGCTAAAGTCTCCTGCACAGTCAGTATAGCTTAAAGTGGGGCCCACAAACTCCCAAGTACTAACAGTGCCTTTGCTATGTCAATAGCATTTCAAGGTGTCGTCTAGCTTTTCCTTACAAGCAAACCGCTGCTTCTAAAACATCTAAACCCAGAACTGATGCTGGCCAATGATGCATATAACTCAGGATTTATGCTTGGCCATTGCCAGAGGACACAAGCAACTGGTATGGAGTAGGCGGGGGTAGGGGCATCCACTTTTGTAGAATCTGAGCACTGCTCCCTCTCCATTCAGAACTCTCTCAGATCTCTTCATGGAGGGCAAGAAGTGAGGGAAACAAGAGGAAAATAAGAGAGAGCCCACTCTCATTTTCTCTAAGTCACTGTCGTTATTGTCCTGTTTAATTTCTGTTCCTTTTTTCATGTTTTTTAAATAAGCAGTAATCTGAAGGGAGAGAAAAGCTTTTAATAAATCCAGATGCTTTTGAAATAAATATTTAAGTTATTTCTCCATTTTTGAATTTTGAGAAGTTATCTTCTTCTTCCATGTGATTTCTTTCTGTTATACATGCTCCATTTAATAAAAGAAAAGTATGGAATTTAAAGCCATAAGGCCCAGACTTGGCCCTTGAAAATACATGGTATTAACTTTACTTAGGCATCACTGTAAAATGGTGGTTTAACCCTAAACAATTTGTTTTAGAGGAGAATTACATGAAATAATACTATTAGGACCCTTCTGGAGGGCCTAGCATATAGTAGGGATTTATTTTATAAAGTCAATATTACTATAATACATAATGACATGTGTTATTAGCCCACATCTTTCTTTATGGCCACCAGAGTGCCATATGAATTATTAAGAATATATATAGACTATTCATATAAAATTGGCTGATGATCACTAAATTTTATATAACTCCCTTAATTTTATAGGTCTTTTGTAACAAACTTGATAGCTTCAAACAACAGAAATACATTCGCTCATAGCTCTGGAGGTCAGAAGTTCAAAAGAAAGATGTTAGTTGAGTTGTCACTCTCCCTACGGAAGATCCAGGGCAGAATCCTTTTGATACCTTTTCTAGTTTCTAGTAGTTGCTGCCTTTCCTGGCTTGTGACTCCACTACTCGGATTCTGCCATCACATTGCCTTCTCCTCTACAGCTCTTTTATAGGACATTTGTCATTAGATTTAGGGTCACCTGCATAATCTCCTTGTCTTGCGGCCCTAAACTTACATCTGTAAGTACTCTTTTTCCAATTAAGGTAAGATTCATGGGTTAAAGAGATTAGGACGAGGACATAATTTTGGGGGGAGACCCCATTCAACCTACCACAGTAGCAGTTTGAGTTTAGGTACCAATGCTATGTTTGAAACACAAAAGTATGATTGGCTTTGGCTATGTTTTGTTAAAGACTGGGGAATTACTTGTGCCTGAGCAGAACATCACCTGAATTCCTGACTGCAGATAATCAGATCAAGGTCATACCAGTAACCCCAAAATAGACAGGCCCCATTGCTCTCTGTTAGGCAGTTTGAGGCTAGGATGTGGGAGTGGTCTAAGTTGCTCCTGTGGGATCTGATGGGACCACCAGGGCAGAAGGTAAAACATACCACTCCCCTCTCCCTGGTTGAGGAAGCTGTCAGTTTCCTAGGGATGGGGCAGACACTGCAGGAATAAGCCCACCACCCTCTCCTAGCACAGTAACCATCTGGAGAGGTAACTAAATTTAATTTGTTCACCAAGGGTCCTTTCTTTTCTTCCTTAGTTGTAGGTAGATAGGAAACATTATTAATATCTTTGATGATATTCTATGCATATTTTATGATTCTGTGTATTTCCTCCTTTCTGTACAAAGTCCTATTCACTTAGAACAAAAGGAAGCTACTCTTCATTTCCCTCTTTAAGAAAAAAAACACTCTAATCAAACTATTGGATATTAACTTTTAAGGATCTAACATATTTCTAGTTACCCAAGTTTTAATAACTTTGACATTCTTGATACAGTCTTGTATCAATGCAGTCATTCTCAAGATAGTCCCCACATCTTCAGAACATTTTTCACATCTGTTGTTTTCACGGTCATATCCTAGTCTGAACTATCTACACACATCTGGAGTTGTCAAGTGGTCTCCTAATTAGATCACCTGCCTTGAATCACTCCCCTTTCTAATTCAGATTATATCTTACATAATGTGTATTCTCCTTTGTCCCCATTACACGTGATCAATCAAAAACCTCAGATAGTTGTTTTATTGTCAACAGAAAGAAATTTTGATTTCTTGGACTGCAATTGAAAACAACATAGACATAACCTATTATTCCTGCTATTTTCCTGTTCCAGCCAGTATGGTCCACTGGTGTATCTCAAACATGTTTTCTCTGGTCCTTGTTGCTGATCATTTTTCTTCCTAGAATGTTCATTATCTTTCATACCTACTCCTTTAACAAGGCCTTACATAAACTCACACATCATTGTACTCTTTACTGCTCATTATATAAGGTCATACTGTATTGTGATTAATCTTTTATGTATATGTCATATTACTTCATCTTGACTTGGCTCCTCAAGGCAGGATTTTCCTTTTTAAAAATTTTTTTTCTAGGCCCAATACTTCTACCATACTTCATGAGTATTTAACTCTTGATACAGAAAAAGCTGCTGGAGAGAACTTCTGCTCTATTTGAAAACAGTCACTTGAACATCAAGTGATAGCTGTAAACACTGAAGGTGGCTTTTCTACAGGAAGACTAAGAATGCTCATTCCCTGATATCACATCTGGTTTTCTGCTAATATTGCTTTCTTCGACACTCATGATTTTAAAACTATCTTATAATGAAGGATGGGGCATATGAATTAGAAACCTAGAAGAAAAAAGTCATTTCATTTCCAGGAGGTATATAATTCTACCTATGATGGTTACTGTTTCAAAACTAATCTATGACATATATAAAATGAGTAAAAATACATATGGCCTTTTCAGTATTTCTTTCAAGAAAGTAGGAATGGAATTTTTGATAGCATGGATTTCCTTTAAGGGGAACGCTGCTGTTCAAGTGTGTAGCTTCCTTGTACTTTATTCCAGATACCCAGAAGTTCTAAGGATTAACTAATTTAAACCTCCTCAGAGTGTTATTTACTAATTGTGACTAAATCTCAGAATATATAGCTGATCTTTAATTTGAAAGTGTCTCTATTTCATTATCTAGCTTTTCTTGAGAAGTTTGATAGAAAAGCTATAATATACTTTTCAAAGACACTGAAATAAAACATTTTCTTTCTAAAGCTTCTGTTGCTGTCAATACAATCATTGCCATTTTTCCAATAAGGTGCTTTTTATAAAGAGAACACATTCTTTTTTGTTGTTGTTCTGTTTTTTCTAACTGATAAAACATGTATTTTTTGACCAAATCAGGGCTAAGAGAGTACATCCTCTAAAGACACTCATCTTCTGGGCACGTGATGACTAGATAAAATACTTTTTGCAAAAGAAGGAGAGAAAAGAGCCAGTGACTTCTGCCTTCTGCCAATCCTAATTTGGTTTTACCAGAACTGTCATGGTGTGGAGGGATTTAGTGTATGTTTCTTGACCCTTGGTTCATCTCTGTCTCTACATTGTCTAACTGGTTCCCATAGTTTTCCACACACACATTCCTAAACTGAGACAGTCAAGTTGCCATCATTTTCAATCTATGGTCATAAATTCCATTGTCCAAAGAGAACACAAGGAATCTTGGAATCTTGGTGATAATTCCAAAATTATTAAAAAATTGTTCTGTTTTAAGGTATGGCATCTTACTCTCTTCATACTTCCAGATCATTTTACATGAAATTTAATGGATATTTTCCCTAGTAGTACTGTGCATGACACTGCATTGTAAAAAGGTGGTATGAGGAGACATATCTGGTGTTTGCATTTATGCTACACAAGTGTTGACATGTGACCGGTCAGTGTTTTGCAGATCTCTTCTGCCATAAGGACATGTTCTATTTATTTGGACGCAGGAGTATTATAACAGACACTGTGGTGCAACCAGTGCAATTAATACTTCTTCAGAGACTAATTTCACAGAAATGGACAAAGACTCATTTTGTTAATTACTTAGTATTTACCACATCTGAAGAAACATTGATTGAGAGAGTTGCTTTATTGAACAAGGAGTGTGATACTGAGTTTATGGGTTTAAGAGTCTCCTGAAATTAACATTGCTTATAATTGTAATATAGTTAAGTTGCCTACAATAATTTCAAAATGACTTTTATGTACATACTTACAAAGCCTATTGATTGAATTTAAAATATGAGCTGACCATACTGGTAGTCTTGGTATTTATTTATTAAGCCTTGTTTGTTTGTTGATCTGTTTTCATTCGAAGGGACTATGCTTTGGTATTGCACATTCTCAATTCCTTAGGTTCCTGCCCTGTGTGAATTCCTGATGGAATTACAGTGTTGGTGTAGGCCTTTCTTCTGGAAATACTCACAGCTTTCCATAGTAGAGTGGCATAGGATAAAGACAAAGCTCAGTTCAGTGTAAAGTATACCAGCTCTTGAGCCAGACTGCCCAGTTTTTAATCAGATTTGACCTTTCACTAAGTTTATGACCCCGTGCCAAACACTTAGGGGTCCTTACTCTGTGTCATGTTTCAGTTTTTTCACCTGTCATGTGAGATTTTGCCTCAACACACCAACTCTTCCCCTTGCCAATCATCATTCACCTTTATCTCATTTTATTTATTTTTCATAGCTCTTATTACTACCCTAAACAAGTACATCTGTTCACTCTCAGCTCCCTCCACTGGAATTGAAGACCCACGAGTGCTAGAACTTTCTCTTGTTCACCCAAAGCAAATACTAGTGCCTGGCATATACAAGTCAATCTGCATAAGTTGATGAAGGAGGGGAAGGAGAGGAAGAAGGGAAAGTTGAGGAATGAAGGGAAGGAAGGAAAGGAGAGAGAGAAGGAAGGAGAGAGGAAGGAAGGAAGGAAGGAAGGAAAAAAGGAAGGAAAGAAGGAAGGAAGAGGAAGAGTGAATTAGAAGCTGGATTATGTAAAATGTCAGGTCTTTACAATGTTCCCAGAAAACCAATCAGATTAAGCTGAGAAAAACTGGAAATTCATCATTGCATAAAGAAAACATTCCCAATAACAGAAGAAATGGAGCTTGATAACTAATAGAAAGAAAAAAAGAATAGGTGGCATTAAAGCAGCTTCATGAAAGTACATGAATAGTGAGTCTCTCCGATGTAAACCATACAAAAGCAGTATGCCTACTGATCCGAAGTTGAGGATAGTTGAAGGAGACAGCTATGTGCCTAACTGATGGCTTGAGGCAGTCCACAAAAATTGTAAAGTGTTCTGTCATGTCCTAAAGCGAATGGGACATAATTTCCTCTTCGTAGTTATATAGTCAAAGCTAAATGTTAATAAGGTGATGAAAGAAGAAAGATGCTGACGGAGCTCTATGTAATGCTGACACATTACCCAGGTGGTAATTTTCAGGCAATGAAGAGATGAGAAAAGCTTTAATGCATGAACGCAGAGTAAGGAAAATGCTAAGGACCAGGTGCCTTGACAACTGGGGCAGAAGAAGTGCCCAGTGTTAAAGACAAGCTTGGTCCTTGGTGCAAGTTTGCTCTCATGGTGGCTTCTTCCCTTCATCTACATTTTTAATAGATCAATTCACAAGGATTTAAAATATGTGACAAGAATTTAATGACCTTCTAGCATATGGCTCAGGTAACTCCATATACTGTGATAAGTAGGATCCTTAAATTCATTGCCACATGCTGCAAATTTGGGTGATATTCATGCTATAGTCATTAGCACTATGTTCCTGAAAGGTTTGAAGAAGAGGAGGGAACTGCGCATGCAACACTTCACCCCCGTCTACGCCTTCCCACACTTCCTCAGAACAGATGGCAGAGTGGCATTAGTTGTCTCATGTTTTGCTTTGAAATGTTTCATTGTAAAATAAACAATTCTGCAGTAAAGTTTTTATTTGTTAGTGCATGCAACTGAATTGAAGTTAAATGCCCTTACCCCACTAACCTGCCCCACAGCTCAAATCAAACAAAAATACAAAGATACATCAATCTAAATAAAAAGAAAGCATAGAGTCAAAAGGATCTAATAAAGCTGAAATTCCACTGCAATTTATATCCTTGCCCTGATATTTTTGGCACAGTGAACTTTCCTATTACCCACATTTTGATTTTTATTGTGCTAAATTTAGTTCTATATTGCATTGCAATTGTTCATAGTGGT
Source organism: Solenodon paradoxus (assembly GCA_004363575.1). Classification (NCBI taxonomy): domain Eukaryota; kingdom Metazoa; phylum Chordata; class Mammalia; order Eulipotyphla; family Solenodontidae; genus Solenodon; species Solenodon paradoxus. Next base: position 1,016,758 of record RJWH01000144.1, read on the forward strand.
TTAGACCAAGTCATCCCAGTAACAAAAATTTAATTTATTATAGTACCAAGTAGGTGTTAACAAAAGTAGATATAAAAGTGTAAGACAAGGTCATTGCTCTAGGGATTTAAAATCCAGTTAAATACTTTTCTTGTAAAATGATAACTAAACATACACAATAATATATGCTAAGTGACAGTTAATTGTTTTAGACAACAGCTGCTGTAGGAGGGTCAGAAAAAGGTGAAATAACTTACATTTTGAGTAGAGAAGGAAATATTCATGTGAAGTATGTGTTGAAGATTCATGTAAGTAGATGAAGGAAATGCTTTCCAAAAGATAGTGAGAATAAGGGCACAGAGACAGGAAAACTGTTTGGGGGTAGGCGCAATGATAAACGGCAGCAATGACATAACTAGGAATGAAAGACCAAAAATAAGATTCATGAGAGTATCTCTGAACATTTTAAAGTTCCAGGACTATCCTCAAACTAACTTGAAAGTTTACTCTGTTGTTGAGCAAAGAGCTAGCGCATTACTCTTTGGTTGTGACTACATTCATTCATTCACTCATTCTGTTGTGTGGCAGTTTACTGAGTATCTTTGGGTGTGTATTAGGTGCTGCAGATAAAGTAAAGTTTGGATATGATACTTTAACCTCAACAAAATGGCAGTCTAGTGTGGAACACAGAGAAGTACAAGTGAAACACAACCCAAGCTGAAAGTCTAGACATGTCTAAAGCTGGGGCAACTTTGGCAGGTCACTAAAAACTTGTTTTCTGAAATGGAACCCTGTAGATAATGAAGAAGCTCAGAATGGAGGAAGAGTGGGACTCAATGTCACTCCTACCTTTGATACTGCAACATAGGACAATTGTACTGACAATTTATGGGGGGCTGTATGTTGTATACAAATAACATTTTGCCCTCTTTCTTTTGGAGTAAGATCAAAGAAAAACATTCTTTACAACAGAAAATCAGACACCCTGAATAAACAGGTGTTTTCAGAAGAGAAAAAGATGGGCACGTTTTGTTGCTCCTGATTGCTAGCATTTAATCATAGCTACCACTAAGAAATCACGTAGTACTTACCTGGCAATGTTCTAGGTATGTTATATGAATTAGCTCAATTATCATAACAACTCCATGAGACAGGTACTATTACTCTCCTTTTTTATAGTAGCCTAGCAGTTGGTTCAAGTTTCCCTTAGGCACCAAAGTCAGAAGAGGAGCTAAGATTCAAACCCACCCCTGTTCATCAGAATGCCACAATGCTCTCTCACACATGGGAAGATTTCGCAGAATAAGATGATACAAGGCAAGAGGTCCTTCAGAAAGAGCAGATAATAATCAGTTAAATCTAAGTTAGAACAGCAGGGACAAACTGATGTGAAGAATCTACATTTTTTCATTTATAATACTTGGTTTACAATTAAATAAACAGGGAATGGTTTCTTTTAGATAAATAATAAAAATAAAATTTAATATTGATTGAGGATCTACATGTTCCTAGAAGTCCACAAAGATACCACTATTATTTTCATTTACATAAAGAAAATTGAGAGTCCTAGTTAATTAAAGAAAAATGTTTAATCTTTCTCACAATTCATACAGCAATGACTAGAATACAGGTGCATCTGACCTATCTTCACCAAAACATTACATATTAATTATACCTTCAGGTCACCCGTCTATGGATTCTCTAAGCTTGCCTTTCCTCTATTAATCTTTCAAATTGCCTAGGATAGAATTAGGGCATCATGGCTTTAAGGGGAGAAAGCTGTATTTCCTTAATAGGTTGCTGGTTCTTTATGGCATTTCAGAACCAGAAGAACTATTTGGGATAATCTATGTCTCTGTCTCCACTATAAGTATGGAAAATTATGGATTGCTTTCTTATATCTAATAACTATTCTTTCTCTTAAAGAACGCATTTCACTTATCAAATATATTTAGAAGCAGAACAGAAAGTCACATCTCATTTGAATTCCATCAACGGAAAATCAGAATAAACCAAAGTTCAGAAATTAGAGATTGCATTATTTCTGTTAAATTCTGATAGCCAATAAAAACTTATTTACTATGTGAGCCAAGTAAATGTACATACATCAACAACAGTATAGAAGAGAAAGGAATGCGACATCCTCTTTAAGGAGAAAGATAAAAATGACGTTTATTGAATGTTTCCTACATGCTGGCCATTTTACAAATTTTATAGTTACTCATTTGGTTCTCACAATGATCCATGGATTATGACCTCATTTATATATGAAACAAATGAACTTTATCATAGTTAAATAAATCTTCCCTTAGTTTAACAATTAGTCATAGCACTACCTGTGTTTTTTCTTTTTCTTTCTTTCTTTTTTTTCTTTTTACTATGTTGCCTCTATTAGGAGAAAGCAGAGAGCTTAATTCTTTATTCTGACCAGAATTGTTGTAAAGACTAAACATACCCTGAACAACTGGGAAAAACAGAGTTTCACAGGCAGAAATACTGCAAATCAAAAAGAACAGAAACTATTATCACGTGAAGGAGAGTATTTTACTACCAACCATAGTTTTCCAAACTTCTTAATCCATTTCCATTTGGGGGGATTATATGCAAGCATGATACTGAATTTATTTCCCAAGGAAAAAAACTAGGACTATTACTAAAGAGAAAAGATAGTTTTGCAGTTTCTCTGGATAGCTTTACAAAGTGTCCCTCCTCCCCTCTTAAAAATGTTAAATACTTGATTATAATGTGAAAGGCTCACTTTACTCATTTACCTTTCTCAAATATTGTCTTTTTTGTAATAAATGTACTGATCTAAATTTGATTCTATTAATGACACTCTACTTGGGCTTTCAGATGGTTTCACTGTCTCAAAGCACAGTTGAAGAATAAACTGACAGACTGGTAAGACCATTCATGAGGTTCTGACCCTTAGAGAGGATAGTGGGAGGATATTATCTTTTCTACTTTGTGTCATTCTCAGAGGACAGTCATAAATGTGTAAACAAATGTGAAATAGAAATAAAGGGAACAACAAATTACCACAGATCCATTACTTTACCCCTGGGGTATGTGGCTAGTACAGAATTGGGGCAAATGCCAAGACACTGAATTCAAAGGGAGCCTCTCTGAAGTGAGTCATCTATTTAGACATCAGAAGAATATCAGGTCAGATCCTACTGGGTGAAAAGGTTATGCCACGGGCATCTAGTAGTCACTTTGAGAATTACATTAATTTATGGTAATCTGAGAGCAGAGTGAAAAAGTGTCATTAAAGGCTAAGAAACATGTATTTCTATTCAGGATGTAAACGGTGGTTGGTCATGCATCTTTTCCCTTTAACCAAACCTGCAAACATGGATAGTGGGACCAACAGGTTTGGAAGATAAATGACACATTAGCTAGTATAATAAGTAATAATGTCATATCCTGAGGCAGTTAATGCTGCTATTAAACTTCTCATCTAGCAAGAATTAGCTTTAAAAAATAAAATAGGGACCAGCACCATTCTGTAGAGAGAGGAAAATGAGACTGTAGAAAAACAGCCAAATTCTATGGTCAGGAAACCTGTGTCAGAGCCTGCATTTTCTAGCAGTGTAAGTTTGGGCACATAACTGAATCTCTGAGTATCATTTCGGTCATGGATAAAATTGACATAATGAAAGTGTCCTCTTTATAAGTTGCTGTATAATTAAGATATACATAGAAAATCCATCTCAAATTTGAACAATGCTATACAAATATTAGTCATTACTGCTATATGTAAATCTTGGGTGGAGGGAGGCATTTCTAAGGCAATGTAAATCAAATGTGAGTTTCCTTAACAGGAATGTTGAATGAACCTGGAGTTCCAATTGATTTGTCTTCCGGGGCTAGATGAATAAAGCTAGTTAGAGTTATTTACTAAGCTCATGTCTAAATTATCAACTGTTCTTTTATGGATCATGCTTTTGGTGTTATATACAAATTATTTTGCCTAATCCCAAGGCACAAAGGTTCTCCTATGTAGTCTTTTAGAAATGTTGTAATTTTAGGTTTTATATGTAGGGCTGTGATCTACTTCAATTTTTATATCTTGTGAGATATAGATTAGAGTTAATTAGTTTGTTTGTTTTTCCCCTTTCAGTGTATCCAATTAATCTGGTACATGTTAAAAGATGATCCAATGAGAAAGGATGCTTTTGAACTTTAGTCAAAAACAATTTGCATCTATATATGTGGAACTAATTCTATTCATTTCCATTGATCTATCTTCATGTCAATGCCACACTGTTTTGACTACTGTTGCTTTAGTATATTCTTGAAATCGGGTAATGTTAGGCCTCCAATTTGTTCTTTTTTCAAATTGTTTTCACTATTCTAGTTCTTTTGCAATTATACGTGGGTGTTAGATTCAGTTTGTCAATTTTCATAAAAACCTGCAGGGTATTTGATTTGACTGCATTGATTTATAGATCAATATGGGAGAAAAATTTAGTCTTCCAACCCATGACAAAGGTTTATCTTTTTATTTATTTATATCTTCTTTACATCTGTTAGCAAAGCTTTGTAGTTTTCAATGTATGGATCTTGCATCCCTTTTGTCAGATGTGCCCTTAAATGTTTTATTTTTTAACACTATTGTAAATGTATTATTTTTTAAAAGTTTACTTGCTAGTACAAAGAAATGCACTTAATTTTTGCATGTTGATTCTCAAAGGTGATTTACAACCTTGCAAACTCACTTATAAGTTCTTCTGTTTTTGTAGATTTCATTAAATTTTCTATATGGATAATATGTCATCTGAGAATACAACTCTACACCTTCCTTTTCAGTTTATATATTTCATATTTCTTTTTCTTACTTGATTACACTGGCTAAATTTCAACATTTTAATGCTGAATAAAAGTAGTGGCAGCAGTTTTTCTTGCCTTGTTCCTGATCTTAGTGAAAAAACATTCAGTCTTTGACATTGCCTGAAGGTTTTTCATAGATGTTATTATCAGATTAAGGAAGTTTTTTTCTATTCATGTTTTCTAAGTGTTCTTATCAGGAATGGATATTGGATTTTGTTAAATACTTTTAATATATCTAGATGACCATAGATATTTTAAAGGTTTATTAACATGGGGAACTATATTGATTCTTTTTAACAAAAAGAGGAACTTTAATAAGCTTTATGGCACTGCAATTACAGTAACAGTAATCCATAATATGTAATAGAAATGATGTCTTTTAAACATATTTAACAGATAAATCTGATGTTATAAGGAACAGCAACATATTCTACTGAAGAAAATAACTGCAACTTATTTCAACTTTCAGGTTAGAAAATGTCTGTTTTGACTGCAATCACAAATAGCATTTAGAAAGTTTAGTTTTCTCTAACCTCTAAACAATATGATTTTTAATGCAATTGTGTATACAACTGTTTTCACATTGGAAAAAAATCACAAGGAACAGGTAAATCAACCAACTGGTTTCATTTGAGAGGGCTCCTACAGTATGGTGGATTTCAGATGGGGAAAATCATCAGACCAAGAGTAGTGAGCCTTGCTCTTAAGAGTGGGAGAAGGAATGTTTAGTGACACACAGGGCAGGTACCTAACTTCCAAAGCCAGATGAACAAGCATGGATTGTGAAAATAATGGTGGTAATGCAGCTCTGTTGCCACCTCCCCCTTCACATATTCACTGCAACAGATGGAGCAGCACATTTCCTGCCCCACTGCTCCTTGATCTTAAGTGACCAGGATCTCCCTAAGTGTCAATGGTCTCCTTGCTCACCAGTGGATTAGACCTCCATGTCCATCATGAGGGACTACAGGTGTGCCAGGGTACTTTCTGTGGATTGGGCCAGGCATTCTTTAAGTGCCATGTACGTGAGGAAGTGAGGATCCACATAGGAAATGGCTTCAATGGCCCTGGGACTGGCGCTGCCATGGGCATTCTATTTGTCTTGCTCAGGTTTGGGATCTTCTTTCGACGGCAGTCTCCCAGCTTTCCCACTAGAGGACAGACCTTGTGTCCTACCTCCATACTTTGAATGCAGAGCCAGGGTTCACTCTTTGGCACTGTCGAAGTCTTCATCATAGCATTATAGCAGTCATCGCTATAAGAGGATATCCAAAAGTCAGGGTCAGCCATGATTTGTCATCATCTCAGCACCTTTTCTGGCTTCCTTCTTGTCTTCAGGGTATTTTGGCTCAGGGTAGACACTTGAACCCTCATCTCTACCCTTTCTTGCTAGGGCAGCTGAGTGGCCATTGTCAGTACTGGCAGTATTCCTCCAGCTGGAAGTACTATGTGACATATCATCATCATCAGTATCAAAAAATATTTGGGGTTTCACACAGTTTGGACTGTTCTGATTTCGGATTTTGGGCCTCAACACCAGTTCCTCTGCACAATTTGGGGTGTTCTCCCTCGCCCACCAAAATACTCACAGGAGCCCTGCTGGGACCACAGGAAAATTATGCCTGGGTCTTGCCCTCTCCAGGGTGTCACTGTTTGTAGCTACCTTGCCTTCAGCAGATGTCTGACAGCCCATGCTGTTCTGCTGCAGAAACTCAGCTCTGCTCACAGACCATCTTGTTGAAGGAGCTGGCTCTAATGTGTCAAGTACCTCTCTTGCCACAGCTATAATTGGAGAATGGTGTAGGTCCCCAGGCAAATACCTCTCATCTCTTTCTCTGGGTCATACAGCTTATCATCTTTAAACTTGCTAGTTTTCCCTCTCACTGGCTGTGCTCCACAGGCCCAGCCCCCTCTTCACTATATCTACCTGCAAACAGTCAACATATCCATAAGCTATTCCTCTTCTGCTACCCAGAGCCATGTACTCTCTTGGCAAGTACTGGAATAGTCCTCATTTCAACATTCGATCCTACCAGGCACACAGCGTCTCAACTCAGAGGCATGGAAGAAAATGGTGATTGGCTCCTCTTGGTGGTCTGACTAGGGGCTGATCTGTTTATTGGGATGTTTGAAGTTGTCTTTTTCTGGTTAGAAATCCTTTCCTGTGGCTCCCGGATGGCCTGAAAGCAGTACTGAAGCTCCCATGTTCTCTGAATGAACAGAGCTCTCAGACCTCCAACTGCTATGGCAACCAAAGGCGCTGTGCATTATTACTATTATTATTTTTATTTTATTATTATTATTAAGTTAAACCAACCCTGAATTCTTTAGCTAAATCCCATTTGGTCATGATCCTTTGAAAACAGAGCTAGATTCCATTTCTCATAATTTTATTCAGAATTTCTTTCCCTCTGTTCATAGGGATATTGGACTAGTTTTCTTGTGTCTTTGTAGTTTTGGTATCACGGTAATAATGCTGGACTCATAGAATGAGTTGGGAAGGATTCCCTTTTCTTAAATTTTTAGAAAGAATTATGTAGGATTGGTATAATTTATTTCTTAAATGTTTGAATATTCCCAGTGAAGCTATCTAGACCTGGAGTTTTCTTTGTGAGAAGACGTTAACTACAAACTGAATTTCTTCAGTAGATCTAGGGCCATTTGAGCTTTCTATTTCTTCTTGAGTGAGTTTTGGTAGTTTGTGTCTTTCAAGAAATTTGTCCGTTTCATTTAAATGGTCACAGTTAAAGAGATATGTTGTTCATAATAGCTCTTTGTTATACTTTTAATACCTGTAGAATCTGTAATAAATTCTCTTATTATTGATATTGGCCATCTGTGTCTTTCCTCTTACTTCATGATTAGTCTGCCTAGAGGTTTACTAATTTTATTTGATTTTCACAAAGAATAAACTTCTTTGATTTATTGTTTTATTCTGTTTATTTCATTCATTTCCATTTTCATCTTTATTATTACATATGCTAACTTTGGTTTCATGTGCTCTGTTTTCTGGTTTTTTAAGGTAGGAGTTGAGGTTATTGATTTGAGATCTTTCTTCTTTACCAATATATGTACTCAGTGTCACAAATTCCTCCTTCAATAGCATCATTCCATAGATTCTGAACTCTTGTATTTTCAATTAAAAATATTTTATAATTTTTCATTTTATGTTTTCCTTGACACATATGCTAGTCAGAAATGTGTTATGTTACTTGCAGAGATATTTCTGTTACTCATTTCTAACTTAATTCCACTGTAGTCAGAGAACATAGTTCAAATGACTTGACATATTCTAAAATTATTTTTTTACGGTCCAGGATATGGTCTATCATGGTAAATTTTCATTGCACATTTTAAAATAATAAGTATGCTGCTATTGTTGGATGAAGCATTTATAAGTGAATTTGATAAAGATGACTGATGAATATTGCTCAAGAACACTATAGCATTAATGGTTTTGCCTACTTATATAAACTACTGATAAAAGGGCATTGATATCTCTTGAGAATTATTATGAATATGTCCATTTCTCCTTGAAGCCCTATCAGGTTTCACCTCCATGTACTATGAAACTCATACACACACACACACACACACACACACACACACACACATACACACACACGTAGAACTGTTTTGTTCTCCTGAATTGACCCCTTTATTGCTATGCAACAATCCTGTTATATTCCTTGTTTTGAAATCAACTTTGTTTAAGTTAATACAGTAACTCAATTTACTTTCAATTAATGTTATCAAGATATATACATTTTTCACCCTTTGTTTATTCAATGTATTTTATATTTAAAGTCTTTCTTTGCAACATATAGTTGTGTCTTATAGGTTTTTTGTTTTGTTTAATTCAATCTAACAATCTCTGCTTTTTAATTAGGGCACTTAGACCATTTACATTTAGTGTCATTACTGGTGTAGCTGGGTTTAGGTCTATCACTTACTGTTTATTTTCTATTTTTGCCCATCTGTCCTTTGTTTCATTTTCCCTCTTTCTGTCTTTTTTAGCTTGACAGAGTATTTTCTATGATTCTAAGTGTACAATTCTTTGTTGGCTTATGAGTATTGGTATTGTTATCGTAGTGACTATAAAACACTTTTTAAATTCAAAGTTTTAAAAGTTTCAAGTCCAAGGAGGCTTAATTCTGACCCTTGATAAGAAGACTATGATTATGTATCTTCATGTTTTACAGCAACACTAAAACAGAGAACTGAAAATATCAAGATGATATGAATGCTTGCAATTCTTAATCTTTTAAATGAAACTAAAATACCAGGATGTATTTTTACTGATATTAAACCAGCTTTAATCACAGTAAGAACTGAGGTAAAATTTTGATTCTGCTGAAAATTATTTTTAAATGACATATATAGCTCATAATAATTCTATGCTGAATTCATAAATTTGGAATAGCAGAAATTGTGTTTATTCAGGTAAAATATTAGTAAGCAGCACTCAAAGTAACCAACTGAAAAGTCACGTTAATCTAGCGGTCACAGGAAGAAAATTATTACAGGAAAAAAGAGGGAAAACAATGGTTTCAGTTTTACCTATCGCTCTGATTTCCTGCTGAATATACAGACAGGTGTGTTAAATTCGGGATAAACCAAACACATTCCAAGAGTCCTATGGTGCTAATGAATCCTAAGATCCATATACCTACAAAGCAAGTTTCTCCATCTGAGGGAATGAAAACCAGTATAGAAAATCCCAGTAGTCTAGACTGATACTTTTGAGTATTGATGAGGAAGCAAGGTAATGTGGCAAAGCATGGCAATTCAGAGGTAGACAACTGGAATATGAGTTTTCATTTAATCTCTTCCTCTGTGTTTGAGCTGTGCTACCCAGGATAAGTAACTTAACCTCCCAGAATTTTTTCATCTTCTCAAGCTCACAAGGAAATAATTAATTAGGATATTATCAAAATATCATATTTATAATGTGATATTTTGATGTAGATTAAAAATGCAATTTTATCAAAATAATAATTCAGCAATACCATATATAAATTATTATTATATTACTTTCTTTGATTTTCATGAGTGTAAAGTTAAAAGATGTTAAGGAGTAGACATGCAATGAATAGGACAGAATTTAATTCTTAGAGCACAGAATATAATATAGTCAAGAATATAGCTGTGAACATAAAGTGGTTGTCATTACTAGTATTGTTAACAACAAAAACTACTGAAGGGGGTAAGAAGAACTTAGATCATGCCTCTTTATTTAGCAGAAGCAATAGCATTTCACTCAGTAATGCCATTCATATTGATTGCAAATGTTTTCTGCTTTTGTACTCTCCCATCCATAGTGCAATAATCATGGTAACAATACACAAATCAAAATAATATAAAGCAATTTTTCTCTGCTTGACAATGGTAGTCTCTTGGAAGACTTCATTGCAATGTGGTGGCTTAAAAGAAGCTAGATGTTATTTGAAGTGTCTACTGGAACTATTAAAAATCATCCTGTTCTACTAGACTCCCGAGCTGATTAGATTCTTCAGTAAGCTTCTGATTTTTTCAATACTTTTTTTATGAAACAGCTAGTTCTCTTTTATTTCCAAGCACATCGCACAGTTACCTTAAAAGAGAGATGCACAACTTTTGGAGAACTAAAACCCTATTGGAAATCTTTTGCCAACCTAAGGGCTAATTCTTTGATGTTTACCTGAATGAAACATCAATGTATTATTGAATGTAGCAATATGGAAAATAAGCCAGGTCTTTCCATTTGAAATTTCCCAATGCGGTAGGGATGCATATGTGTCTCTCTCTGTGTATATATATTAACAAAATCATTTTGAAAAAGGTATAACAGCGAGGTATGTAACAAGGAGGCTGGGATAGTGAGGTGCTTAGACAGAGTGAGAATTAGAAAATCTGAGCTCTACTTCAGATTCTATTCTGTAAGGTCATGAAGCATAAGGATGTATATTTTTTTTTGTACCCTAAGTTCTCATTATGTGCCAAACATTATTTGCTGCCTATGTCACTATTAGCTGTGAGCTCCTTAGCTAGTCCCTTAACATTTCTGAGTCTGTTTCCACATCAATAAACTTGGGACAAAAATCATAAGACCTTACAAACTATATTTAGTGGATCAAATGAGCCAATGTATTATTTATATATATATACATAATGAATATAATTAAAATTAGAATAGATATTGGGTAGATAACAGGCTTTGGTATCAGAGTACTTGGTTAGACTATCTAGAATCTCAGATTCTTGGGTCATTCTTTAATAATTCATTCATCTTTTAAACGAGAGTTAAGATAGGGTCAAAAGTCAGTAATCTCTGTTCCCTTCTATACAAAATCCCATATAATGAGAGAAAAGATATTTTAAAAAATAATGATAAAACATACAGCTTTGGAAAATAAGGATTTGTGCCATCAAAGGACTAGAGATTTTGAAGTATTCCCGAAAGCCAAAAATAAGATGAACTAGAAGACTAGAAGAAACCATGCACCCTGTGAGGGTAAGAGCAGTAAAAAGTGTACTCTGTGCTTAGTGTGAACATAGTCAAATAGCGTAAGTATGCCTGTGTAATTAATTTCTGAACTAAATTCTAATCAGTTGTCTTGTGACTCCCCCAACTCAATTCCATTTGCTGAAACGGCTCTGCAATTTGGAATAATTCATTACCATTAAGTGCCCATCACTATACCATTATACTTCATTACCATTAGTGTCCAGTGGTACCACTGAGGATAATTAGAGACCCTTAGGAGGAGCAAGGCATCCCTAAACTCAGAAGGAAAGTTTCCAGGGCTTTACAATGAGTAATATCTTTTCTTTCCCCTTTATTCAAAGCACTTGTAGTTAGAACCTGCATTTTTTGTACCCACTACCACCCTGAAAAAAAGATCAATAAATGCAAGGTGAAAAAACAAATAAAAATCAAATCACCAATTCTATGGGGCAAGCAAAAAACAAAGGTCAATATAAAATAACAAAAACAAGTACACAAGAAAACAGAACTAACAGAACTAGTGGAATAGTTCAATATTTAAATAAAATAAATTCTAAGAATTGAGAGGATATAAGCACAATAAAATAAGAAGACTGTCATGAAAATAAAACGATGAAAGCATCTGAAATGATAAATTTCCAGGCAACATGGACTATCCTGATGGGCAGTACAAAAAGAAAAGAAAATAAAGCTACAGATTGGGGAAATCAGAGCAGTAATTTTTAGAGCATTAAATAAGAAAAATCATGTAAGACTGCCTAGTCTAGTGGCTCATACATAGGAAAGGTATGACAAAGAGCTATTTTATTGTCACTGTAATTATTAGACCCACACCACATATTCTAAGTTCTTAATGTTATGATCATCATTATATTATCAGGAAAGTGAGGTCTCAATAGCTGACCTACCAGTAAGTCTTCAATCTAACACTAAAAGCTGCTGTTGAGAAGAAGAGGAAGGTAGAGGGAGGCAGGAATCGGGGTGACAGGATCCTGAGGCAGGGTGATGATACTCCTTAGAGAGTTTAAATGAGGGATTGTAGGAAAAAGTTATGAGGACAAGAAGGAAGTGGGGTGGAAAGGGAAAGGTTTCCTCAGCTGATGTTCAGGGAGGAGCAGCTACTGGGCTGGCTACTGGGGGCTCATTCTGGTGACTTTCTACATGAGCCAGGTGAAAATGTGAAGGTCTCAAGGGCTAGATGGAAGTCCTGCATGTGGATGCCTCACAGAAGGCCAACTCATCACACTGTCTCTCCTCCCCTGTCCCCCAAAACCATCTCCGTGGCTCCTTTGGATCAGAAGAAATAACTTCAGACCAGCTGGATTTCCCAGGACAATTCTAAATTAAGACAAGTACTCCAGGCTACTGTTCTACAGCAAATATACACAAGTATGTTTTATATTTTATTTCCACCAAAATTAATAAAATCATTCACAATTATATTTCTTAATCAAAGCTTCTACCAGTTATGTGGGTATTGAGAGCAAAGCAATATTCAGTTTGCTAGTGAGAAATATTGCCAGGTTACACACCATTTTATATATATATATATATATATACATATATATGTATATATATGTGGATATATATAGCCACAAAGCTCTAATGCCTACAAACCTCTACATGTGGTTTAAATGAGCTGCATCTTTAAAACTATCCTATAGCCTTTAAGGTGACCTTTGTCTCTCAGAATTCTATCATTTATTCACATAACTAAATAAATATCTTTATTTTTAAGAGAGGGATTCAAAATAGCTAGGAACCTATGTCTAGATCTTCTAAAGAACTCATCTAACTTAAAATTATACTTCAGTAACATTAGTGCCCAATAACAAAATCAGGTTGCAGATCCTATCTACATTTCCATATTTTATTTATACGAGTTGAGGTTTGTAATTTCAAGACCAAAAATGTTGACAGAAATTTGCATATTATTGAAATGGCATAATTTATTGATGAAGCACACAAATAATAGAGGTGATGCTTACAGCAGTTTGGAAGGTAATGAATAATTTACAACACTAAACAACTTCATGAACAAGAGTGAAAATTGCACATTAGGCTCTGCCTGAGAAAATACTTGCTATATAACAGGCATTTTAGCTTTATCTTTTGTAACAAGGGTAACTGATAGACCATGGGCTTTCAATCTGTGAGTGGAATAAAAAATAATTAATCTGCCTGATGAGACAAACATCTTCCTCTAGTTTACTAATAAAAGATTAAATATAAAGTCCTATCTCGATAGGGCTAAACTTTGTATTAACAATTTCACTTAAAACCAAAAAAATTTATCATTTGAAATAGTTTATTTTTTTAAAAATTGAGGCATTTATAAGAATTACTGCAAGTATTATGTCCAAGGGGAAATATCTTCAGGGAAATACAATTTAAATTTACACAATGGACCAGTTTTCTATGAAGAATTTCCAGATGCCAGAATAATGACTGGACATTTTTTGATGTCTTCCCAGTTCTCCTTCCCACACTCTACTTTCTAATAAAACTTTAATTCCATTCAAATATCCAATTAATCCCCATGTGACTAATGACTCATGCAAGGTTCACTTTGTCCCATTTTTAGAGAATGAGGGAAGAATGCTGTTTAGTCTAAGCAAATCATGGGTTTAATTCACCCACTGGTATGTGAGGAAAAATGCTGGGGTAGGTCTGGAAAACTTTGCTTCACTTCTAAGAAAGAAACTCAGGAAAAGAAGGTTTCATTCTTTTATCAGAGTTTGTCATATCTAAATGTGATGTCTTAAAATTTTACCTGACACTATGAAGCAATTTAGCCAGAGAATCAATACTCTAAAGATGGTTGGGGGAGTATAGGGTGTGGAGAACATGGGACTAGGTGATATTATAGAGTTGCTTACTCAACCAATCTTAAAGATTTCTCCAGCTTTGGACTTCTTAGTATGTAAATTAATAAATCCCCTCCCATTTATATAAGTAAATTTGAGTAAAACTTGTATTACTTACATCATCATAACTTACTTGTGGGTCGTCTGTCATTGTTTGGCTGCCCAGTATTTTCCCCTACCCTAATGCTGCCTCTTAGAAACTTGCTTACTCTGAATATGTAAGAGGTAATGCTGATGGGAGAGAAGCAGAAGAGGTTAGAGCCTTCCTTTCCCTTCCCCTGGAACACCAAGGAAATAAGCAGTTCAACTGAATTTGACCGAGAGTATGTTTTACCCCTTACCTTTAATCTTAAACTGCTGGTGTCATATGGGATGAACATGGGTGATAACATTTATTGCCACAGTGAGGGGGTGACCAAAGTCCCCTGGAGAGTGGCTGCAACTCCTTCCTGATTCATTGGTGGGTATCTTGGTTTATGCTAATTTTGAGCCCAATCTGCCAGTCCCATTTTTATTCTTTGAGTTGCCCTCAATACACAAACCCATATTTTCACAATAAATTCTCTTTTGCTTAAGTTAGTCAGAATTCATTTCTGTATCTTGCCAAGAGCAACAACAAAATGACAAATAACAACTGGAATAGATGATACCTATTCTCAACGTAGCCAAAAGTGAACAGATATACACAGCTCAATCCAATATATTCTCATGTGCAGTACAATAGCTTTTCTCTCTGTTACATGTGGTTAGCTCCCCCACTACCTTTCTCATATATTAAAAAAAACACTTCAAACTTAAAAGAACTACACAAATCTCCAAATATTTTCTAGTCATAACAGAATAAGAAGATATTGTTGCCATGCCTACTTTGGTTTCAGAGGCCTGCTGTCATATATTTAGCAAAAATGTGGAATCTTAAACTCCAAGTATTGCTGGTGCCACTTAATTTAATATTCAACTTACTGCTAATAGTGCAAGCTCTAACAATTTCAAGTTACTATATCAGATAGAAAACATAACAGATGCCTTTCTCTTTTCCTCAGCAATTTTAGACTCTGAAAACATATTTGTGAGTTTGGATGGTTTCTAGAATCTACTCAAATACCATATTCTTTAAAAAGGAATATATAAACACAATCAGGGTCAACATTTGTAAAAGAATATTGTGGCAAAATTTGTGGTCAAAACAATGAAGCAGGTCTTATATAGTATTGTCATTTCTTGAAGCTCTTTTAAAATCATGACACATTATAGTTGGAAGATACCTTACACATGACTTGTTTAGACACTCATTTTACAATAAGGAAACCAAGATCTAAAACAGTGGAAAGTGATTTGCCCAAATTCAGAGGAGAAACTCAAACTCAGACTTCCTAGCTCTAAGTTCAGTATTAGACACCACATTGACAAGAAGTAAGATAAACAAAACTCCAAAAAAGCAAAAGAACAAAACAAAAAACAAAATGGGCATGCTCTGGTGGCTCAGGTGACTGAGATGCTGGTGTGTGGACTACATACAGCCCAAGGACCCAGGTTTGAGCTGTAAGTGGCTAGGATTAAAAAAAAAAAAAAAAAAAAAAGCCAAAAGACTAAATAGATAAAGGTGTTTCTCCTTTGTCTTTCTTCCTTCCTTTCTTCCTTAACTGCTTCTCCCTCCTGTCCCTTCCTATCAGGAAACAAATAACAAAGTGGAGAGTCATTCAAGTCCATAACCAGAGCAGAGTGGGAGGCTTTTGAGAGTGGGACTCCCAGCATGTCCACCTGCAGGAAGAAACTGATACAAAACTGACCCACCACAGACTGTCCAGGATTGCAACTTCAACCAATCACTACTTGACTTACTTTTCACCTAACTTGCATGCTGTTGCAGCAATAGCAATTTGAGACTTATTGCCTAGTTTCTTTAGCTGACCTAAGTAAGAACTACCCTGCCTTTTCTTTGTGTATATAGCCTTCCCATTCCCAGGCAGCAGGGAATGCAATTCAAGGCCTTCTTGGACTTCATGTGTCTCCTGAGCTGCAACTGCAGGCCTAAAGGCCCAAATACAAGCTTTTCCTTTGTGCCAGTTCCACCAAGTTGGGTTTCTTGGTTATCAACAGTTAAGTCTTGTTTTATTGTTTCTTTCAAGGAAATATTTCAACTGCTTGGTCTACCTTTTCTGTACTCCTTGAAATTCTTCCAACCCGGAGCCAGTAAAGAGGTCATTTCCTGTCTGAAATCTTCTCCAATTTCTCCTGCAAAAGTAATCGTTTCCTCTCAACGCTCTCTGTTTATGCCCACATTATTGATCTTTTCATGGTTTGCTTGCAATATGGCTAAATGTGCATGCATATCTATCACCCTGTTGGATTATAAATTTTCTGAGGGAAAGGACTGCACCTTCTTCATCTTTAGGATTTTTTTTCTTTATAGATCCTAACAGTTTATGTATGATGAATGTTTGTTGAGTTGCAAAGGTTTGTGGGACTTTATGGATTAAGATGCCAGTCTTCTGAGAATGCTAACAAACACCTCCATGGTATTTGATACAAACTGCTTTAGCCTACAGCAGTCATTTATGGCCAGAATTTTAAGTCTGACATTAGTCTAATAAAAGAGGTAATCTGTGGTTGGTACTCCTCCAAAGTACTGAGGAAGCCATGGACTTCAACTACTTACAAGGTTCACCCAGACATAAATATAAAACATTAATCATAAATGAATCACTCAAGATTATTTTAGAAGCAATGAAAGATAAGTCCCATGGACTTTGACTTAAATAATAAGGGTATTAGTTATCTCAAAAAATAGGAAGCCCACAGAGAAGAAAGATTTCAAATTTGGCTAATTCACTGGCCACATCAGGTCTCTTTGGGCTAAATTTTTTTATCCCTAGCATCTACAATATTTGGTATTGGTTTTTCCCTAAAGCGGTTCTCCTCATTAGATACCTGCTCCTAACAGTGAGGACTACATACTTCCTTATTCATGTCTAACAGGAGAAAGAAGACCCTTCTCCCAATTATAGAATAAAAATCCTTCCCTCTACTGAATCTAGATCACATGACCAACTAAATAGACATGCTATAGTCACCATAGGACAGCTAATCCTGATAGTTTACACATTCAAAATTGTTTCTGGAACTGAGATATATTTAGTTTCATGTATCTTTCCTAGGATACTTGGGAGAGGGGTGAATATCCAAACAAATTCTGGTTTATCTGGAAGGAGAAACAGATGCTTCGTAGGGAATCATGAGTATATATTATCTAATAAACAAAGATTCTTCAAACTATAAATTAGCACCAAAAAAAATCCCTTTTTATGGAATTTTGAAATAAGATAAATAAAATCACTCATTTATGATAAATGTGGAATAATTTTTTTTTTAATTTTTGTGATAAGAATTTTATTTTTTAGAAAAGGTACAGGCAGGAATGAAGGCAAAGAGAAGCAGTAAGAGAGAAGAAGAAGAAGAATTCCATTTTATTTCCAGTTTTTACTGTTCACACTGGTTGCTTTCCCTTGGGACCTGAGACTCAAACCCAGAGGTACATAGCCTGTGTCCCTCGGAGGTGATTGACCCAACTGCTCCAACAGGGCACTCCAATATCTATTTCAATATTATCTTCTGTTTGATCAAATGAGTTATGTATTCAGATGAGCTGAATTGACAGATGAGGAAATATTCTAATGCTTAGTTACATACTTGTGGGAAACTATGGTAACTGATAAATCCTCAGATGAACAATATCTTTAAAGGAAAATTCACTTTAATTTTCTCTTCCAATTTTTCTAAATTCCTATTTATGCAGCTCTTATTTAGTGTGAGAGCTACTTATATAAAAGTTGATGGTGATTCAGTGAAATTGTGCTATGCTGATCATGGTGATTAAGGAAACAGATGAGTACATTATTGTGCTGGATGTGGGTATTTTTCTAAAGATTTAAAAGAAATTGAAACTGAAAGGCAAATTATTTATGGGTCTTAAAAGTCTCTCAGTATGTTTCAGCATTAGCATTGTCCTCTCTATATATGAAGGTGGGAAATGCTAACTGGCTGCTTTGGGATTTGGGGTTTTTGAATGGATTCTTTCTACAGTCAAGCATAGATGTGTTCTCTTAAGTTAACAGCCTTCTGGAAAGCAGAGCAGTAGAGTTGTCTTTCCATGATATTTGAAGTAAATTAGGGGGTATGCTTCTTGAGGGAAAAAAAAAGATCATTTTTAGCATCAGAAATATAATCAAACAAACTAACATCTTTGATGGGCTAGAGATGCAATGACAGCTTTCAAATTTTACTGTGTTTATTTCATAACTAACAAACATAGAGAGGAAGTAGAAAACCTTGTTCTTAATGGGACTCCTGAGGAGGAGAGGTCCCAGATATCATGGTTTCACTTATTTATACAACCAACTTGAAGCACCTTGTGTGTGAGGAAGAAAATAGTTCCTCTGAATTACAGGTGGTAGAGTTACTATACCCTATGGTGACACTGTCCCCAAAGCTTTGCTGAAATAGGAGTAACAAGTTTACATAATATACCAAGAGGCTAGAAACATTTCTTTGAAATTAGGAAATTGTTCAGAAGTCTATCTGCAGAGACAAGCATCTTCATGGGATTTATGATATAAAATGAACACAGGGATATAATTCTTTTATATGTAGGATAACAGAGTTTTATATAGGATTTTATTGTTGCCATTTAGCCTTTTAAATTTTTATTTTTTAGATAGCACAGAGAAAGTAAATTCTACAGTGCATTATTCTCAAGCATATTTATACTATAGGAGGATAGGGGAATGTCTTCCAATATCCTTCTGAATTCCTAGGATGACAAATAATTAAGCATCAGAGATATTGATAAGAAAAAAAGAAGAAAGTTTAATGATACCATGTAAACCTCCTATGAACATGGGAGAAAGTCAGTAGAACCAAGTAACTCGACCACATGGCTTCAGTTACCACCTTAAGTATCTTCAGCTAGAGACAAAGGACATGAGTTAGAGGAAGGTCGGCTATGGGAAGTCACCAGGAAAGGCAATGCAACGCTCATGATCAAACAGATTTAAATTCCATGTTTTTCACTGCTGAGAGTTAAAGAGATTGCCTTCCCAATACAGTGAGAGAGATGCTCCTACAAAGATTTTCCTTTATACATGCAAATGTCTCTTATAAGAGAACAACCTCCATCTAGCCTTTAGAGGACCTCCTATGAAATACTACTATGCCAAAGAGACATATTTTGGGAATAGCAGGGTTTTTTTTTTTTTTTTTTTTAATCCCCTTGTAATACCAGAACTTTATTCATTTAGGAAAGGTGTCTCTATATGTTTACACATGTCAAGAATGACCATCCATTCATTTGATTAAAACTCGATGTGTTTAATTCATTGAAACTTCAAAAATCAGCATAATTCTCACTCTTCTAGGAAGCTATTTTGGATTTCTTATTCTGATTTATACTCTCATCTGAGTTACCTTGGTTTACCTTCCACTTTCGTTTTATTTTCTATTATTTTTTCAATTAATAAACTCTTGAAGGGCAAGACTGTTATTTATCTATTTGTCAATGATTCTTGGTAGTCACCAAATATTTGCCTAATGAATGAATGAATAAACCCAGATGCTCTGAGGAATACAAAAGCCTTCTCTGACTTATTCTCTGCCTTAAATAATTAAAAAAAAAAATACTAGGGTTAAGAAATTAGAAAACAGCTAAAAAATGTAAGAACCTATAATTAAATATGGAAAGTTGGTATGGGCAACCAGTGTAAGCAAATGATATTATTAAATTCAGTGTATTTTTCCTTTTCTCAATATTTAAAAAAAACTTGGCTTTTCTACATCCAACAAAAGAACGCTGAAACTTTTTGCTTCAGGGAGGAGAGGACACAAAAGCAGTATCAGAAGAAAAAGTCCAATTCCTGGCATTGTATTCCAAAATAAGTCCTTGAAATTCATGGCAGAGTCAGTAATCTTGAAAGCCAAAAATTCTTGACCTGCAAGAACTGTGTATTTTGAGAGAAAATAAATTGCAAATTGCAGGAGAGTCTGAAAGATATCAAATGTGGATGTTTTATCTAGAATCTTAGAGTAATAAGGCTACAGAATTTGATGCAAAAGGACAGAGAGGGGAAATGCATACCCTTCTTGGTGATGCGGGGACAGCATAGTTTAAAATCTGTAGGTTAGTATGAAGATGTATGACCGGAGAATTGATTGGCAAAACCTGAGATTCTAAGAGCAAGGAACTCCACTTTAGCAACCTGGGTCTGGGACACACCCCTAGATACTTTCAATGTTTTTATTCCAGGTAACCTGGACACATTCATGAAGGAAGAAGTCTCCACCACTCAGATATATTCAAGAATCAATCTTGTGAGATGCAGGCAGCATGGTTGGTAAACACACTTGTGAATTCCCTTAATGTAACTTTCCTGGCCCGCAAGACGCTTAAATGTGCTGTCACTGCTTTTTAATAAACTTGCTGTGTGATTCTGACCAAAGGGCTTTCTCTATGAATTTTTCTGGACGGCCCCAGCATCTCATCTGTGTGTCTCAGTTCACCTCACCCAATTATTGGGATAAAGGTAAGAGGAAAAGAAGAAGAGAGAAGAGAAGCTAGACATGGTTATAGAATGACTGCTCTCTGTCCCCCACCTAAGGCTGAGCCTTTAGAATTAGATGACAGAATATAAGATAAACTGGAGATGTAGACCTCATGAAAGCATATCAGAGAAGAGCCTGGGAAAGCCTGTCCCTATGATAAAATTCTTACCCTATCATGCCACTTGAGATTTGGTGTCTATGCAATTGGATCTGGGGGCCAGGTATGATTTTTGCATACCCCCACAGGAAGTAGGGAGGGCAGCTAAGGTATTTCAGAGACCTTTTCAGAGGGCCCATAACTACTGAGGGCTATCAGGTTAATGGGAGGACCATGAATATCAGAAAAGGCCAACATATAATGGTATATATGTTTGAGTAATTGTTGCTTGGACCTTATAACTTTAAGGAGTAGACCTTGTGGGAAGTTTGAAAGTTGGAATCATATATCTGACCTCTCTAAATACTAACCATTAAAAATAGATACAAAGAATCATTTAGATTTATAAATACATTATTAATGGAGCCCTGATAAGTCCCTAAAGGACAAAGCCCTCTGTTGATGTGGGATTAGCAATGGTTAGTGAGAAAAGGGAAAACCTGAGATCAATTCCTTTCTTGGAACTCAAAATAGGCAGACATCATAATCTATCACTTATGTGGAGCACAGAGACACCAAACAAATAAAAAATACACTTTAAAAAAATGAAAAATGAACTAAATCAAACAATAGACTTTTAGCAAAAAAAAAAAAAAAAGCGAATCAAGCATTTGAAGGGAAAGGAAAGATGGAAAGATAAATGGGGTGGATGGGATTGATTATAAGGTAAAGGAAAAATGAAATGGTGATGAAGTATTGTATAAGATGTTGATCTGCTATGATGTACACCTTAAATATTTTTAAGATTATAATTCAATATGCTGTCAATAAAATTATTTTTTAAAAGAGAAATGACTATTAAATTTGATAATCAGGAGATTATTAGAGACTTTTTCCACATGATAGGAGGAAATACAGCCAGTCAATTTTATAGATTCAGCTTTTTCTACAGGTGGTTACTGGAAAACTAAGTATGAAGCTTCATTTTCCAATTTATCTAATCCCACATCAACAGAGGGCTTTGTCCTTTAGGGGATTATTGAGGCTCCATTAATCATGCATTTATAAATCTATATGGTTCTTTGTATCTACTTTTAGTGGTTAAAATTTAGAAAGGTCAAATATATGATTACAACCTTTAAACTTCCCACAAGGTCTACTCCTTGAAGTTATAAGGTCCAAGCAAGAATCACTCAAAAATCCAATAAACAGAGGTGGTTAAGTAACTCACAGGCACATATTAAAGTCAATTGCAGTTCAATGAGTAGTTTATCAGATTTTTCCCCTGTTACCAAAAAAAGCAAGGGGAACATATTCCTCACATATTGTGAGGATAAAGGTAGGTGTACCCAGGGTTGATAGAGAATGTAAAAGCTGGGAGCACAGATAATTTATATCTACTTACCTGAGAGTTAATCAGGTCTGGACCAGTTTCCAGCATTTGAACTATTTGACTTTTATCAGTACTCATTTTAATTCAATTCAATAAATATGTGTTGAATAGTGTTGTCTGTCAGATACTATTTTAGGAGCTGAAAAAATAGTTTGAAAAAATAAAAAAGAGAAATGAAAATAAACAGTGTAACTTCTGTCCTCAAAGAATTTACAGGCTAGCATCTAGAGGAACACATGAAATTACCACATAATTTCAAAGATATTCTAAGAGTGGTACAAAAGCACTATGAAGACACAGAGAAGGCACTGTGGTCAGCTTTGGGAGGGAGGTATCAGCAGGAATGCTCCAAGTGTGTAAGTTAGCTCTGGCAGGTTGATTAAAATAGAGGTGATCAAAGCAGAAGGACAGAAATAAGATTTGTAAAAAAAAAAATGTACAGAAATGAAAATTCTAAACCTTCTAGAGGAATGTTTCTGTTTTTTACAACGTGTAGAACCTGGGAATTATTCCTGTAATTATCATTAACTTCATGGTCTTATAATTCATTTTAAGCCCTCTCCTTTCTTTCTTTCTTTTTTTTTTTTTCACAGAGGAAACAACTGAGGACAGAGAGTTAACATGGTATTTATATTTCTGTTAGAATTATCTTCCAACACTGTTATTTTCCAGAAAACAAAACAAAAAACTCCCAAGTTACTTTTTCCCAATGCATACCCATTCATCATTTAGTCATTTCGCTTTAAATTGAACACTAATCTACCTCCATTAAAAAGGCTCCCAAGGGGCCTTAGCACCAGTGAACATGGAACACTTTTAACTGATGGGCTTAAGGCACAGAAGAAGCTATAAGAGAAGTCAGCAAGAACATTCTTTGATAAAACTTGTCCTAATCAGAACTCTTTAAGATTTGGAAAGGGAATTATGTTTGTCTTAATGCCAGAAGATTCTTCCATTTCCTGTTTAAACTAAATGAATTAGGAATAGTTGTTTCCATGGTATTTCTCTCCATGCTGGATACTAAATCTCAAATTACTCCAAACTGTGTTTCCAAGAGGGCTGAATAAGTACCCAAAGCTTTAAAAAGATAAACATATTCTTTCTTATAATGTATTATATTGTGATGAAATTCATATTCAAAAATTCTCAAGGAAAATTCAGAGATAGACAATAAAAAACTGAGTATGAGTTCATTTTAGAAGTAGAAGAAGCTACAGGGAATATTTATAGAAAAGGTAACAATAAGGTTCTATGACTTGCCTGAAGTCAAGAATTTAGTTAACAGCAGAGCTGAGAATAGACTCTAGGTGTTGGCTACATTACAGGCAGGGTTCATATTTCAACTGAGACCCAGGAGGTGTATTTTACTAGAATGAATTCTTTGGTATCCTGTTAGTCTTTAGTATCAGGTTGTTTCCTGAACTCTACAACAGGTGGAAATGTCTTGGAGCTAGATTTGACCTCAGAGACAGCAGGCAGTGGGGAAGAGACATGCCACACACTGGTACTGAATGCCCTATTGCAGATACATAGGCCATCAATGTGTTCATATTTCATCCTGGAGAGTTTGGAGCCAGTAGAACCCTGAAAAAAACACTCTTTTTGTATACACTCTATAGGCTGAATGGTAGCTTTTAGGCATCTCTCCTGACTCCTTACACAAATACCCCTCTCCTTCAAGAAATGTATCCTTCCTGAATATCTATAATGGATGAGAGTGACAGGTAGCCTTAACATATTATCCACATCAGTTTTGAAATTGTTTTCACTGGTCACTTCCCACAATTCTCAATCTAGATACACAGTCACCTCCTGCAGATGTGAGGTGCATGCATAGCAGATGCATAACAAAACCTACAATGCACCATGTAAAACAATTTGCAATGTTTGCCCATTCTTTTGGGCACATTCCAAATGGACCATGAAACTTCCTTTCTATAAACCAAAGTCCCTTGTGCAGTTATCTCTAACTCTGGCAAGGCCCTTCCCCTCCATTCTGCTCCTTCTCCATCCTTCCATCTCAAAACACACCCTACTTTCATGCTGTCCTGGCCTCTCAGGAGTTCTCTCTGCCTTTCTTTAGCTGCAAGAGCCTGAATAGTTCTCTGTTCTCTGCGAATTCCTTTTGGCACTTGGGTAACACTGTTTTACCACGAGAACATATTACTTAGTATGGCTAATTTTCTTTTTCTATAGAGATGTCTGTAGCAGTGTGCTATAAACTCTCTGGAAAATGGCACCTTGTCTAATTTGTTATTCTCTCTCCCTACAGAAAACACACAAAGGTTCAAAGGAAGAATAGTATTTGTCTATGGATAAAGACAGAAAAAAAAGCCATGGTAACAGTCCTCAACCTGGTTTTTGAAAAGAGCAAATGTGTCCCTCAATTCTAGTTTTCCCTTGGTTTATATTTCAGATGTGATTCTCTGGCTGGAAGCCAAGGATACATTTCCCCAGGGAAAATTTGAAGATGGTTTACGAAATCAGGCTGCAGAAGATTTTCAGAAGAAGGGAGGGAGGAAAGAGGGAAGATTATATAGGTAGGTATATACTCTGCAGAAATGTCTCAAATCTAGAACTTTAATACTGCCAAAACTTTTTCATAAATCAGAAATTTACCATTCAATAGAAACATATGAAGTTTAACCTTCCTTCCTTTCTTTCTTTCCTTTCTTTTTTTAGAGGAGAGGGGATGGTAGCTGTAGGTCGGAGAGTGAGTGACAATTTTAAAAAGCTTTGAGGTGGATAAGGTCTCCTCTTCCTTTCCTTTCCTTTGCTATTAAAAAGAAGCATTTTATAGTTTCTCTATTTCCCAGCAGTTATATCCTTTGATGGAAAGATATTCTGATGTTTATAGTGATTAAGTCTGTCAGTGTGTAAATTCAGTATTCAATATAGAGACAAAGCTACAAGACCAAACCCAACATCTTTTACTAGAAATATCAGGACCAAGTAAGACAGGCTATCATTAATTTTAAGCCCATAGATACTGCTCTTTTTGTCTACTGGGTGTTATACCATAGCAGATATATGTGTCCTTTGCTACAAAAACAGTCCAAGCACCATGGGAGTTTGCTGATCACATTTTGGGTTGAGTCAACAGAACCCCAAGATAGTTAGGAAAGTCAAGATTTTCAGTGATTGTAGTAAAGGAAAACAAATAATTGGCTTTCCTCTTTTGAGTTTCCTTTCTGCTCGGCAGATGACAAATAATGTTTAGTGGCAACTGATGATGCAATATTGTCTTTTTTACAGCATGACTTAAGGCATCTGTCCACTCCTCTGTTCACTAAAAGGCACTTGTGTTCCTATACAATAACTGTGCCCATGATTAAAGGGCACTGGATCACTTCAGACCTTTTACGGAACTAAATGGACTATTAGGCAGAATTGAAATTGAGGTAACCTCTACAATTCACAGCTCAGAAATTCATTGGCCACCAAATAATTACCTCATATTCTAGATGCTTTATGGTACTTTCAGCCTGGTATTGTAAAAAGGCAGCAAAATGAACAAGTGAATACTGATGGAATGTTTACTGTGATCAGCATAGTAACTAGTAGTTGAGTAGTTTACTTACACGTCACCAGATCCCTCTGAAGGGTGGGATTTTATGCTCCTTTTACTGAAGTACAAACTAAGGCTCAGATGGGTAGAAGAACTTTGTAATTCTGTGAGAAAGAGACGTGGCTAGGGTAGATATGTCCCTTCACGGAAATCTGTTTATTAGTAGACAACAGAAAAATCTATCAGTATATTTTTCTTCTTTACTCTTTTCCACTTTCTTGCTGGTTTAACAAAGCATAATAACTACTTCAAGCAGTTGTCATGAGGTATATAAATGAAACAGCTCATATTATCTTTGTATTTTCAGTTTCCTCAGACTTTTGCATATCTGAACCCTTCTCATAATGCTTCATGTCTCATTTTAAATGCTACTGTCTTCAGAAGCCCTCCCAGGCCACACATCTAAAGTCTCCTCAACCTCTTGACTTACTCTCACATTCTCCTAATTATCTTTATAGCTCCTCTCACAATGTGTAATTATCATATTATTATCAATCTCCCCCACATTATGCAGACTCCAGGAAAATAGGGCTGTTTCTATTGTGCTTCTGCTCTAAACATAGTGTTTATTAGCACAGTGCCTGGCCTGTAGATGCTGCTCAAAAATCCTAGTTGAGTAAATGCATGAATGAATGAATAACAAATCATCTAGAAATATAGAGCTACTAAAAAATTAAAGTTGCCTCTATTTCCCTCTGACTTGTTTTTTGGATTTACTTCTATTCAATCTCATTTTTCATCTTGGTGACCTCCTGTCTCAAGTAGCACTGGGTTGCAGCTGAAGCAGGAGAGAAAAGTTGACTTTTCCCCTGCTCTAGAACAAAACGATTTGGTCTGTTTTTCTCTTGTCTTAGGAGAAAGGTCTGTTGATTTGGAGTCTGAGTGGAGAAAATGTTAGTGGGTAGAAATCAAAATTCTGGTATCCCTTATGTCTGTAGAAGGATAGAGACTAAGTAATGGGAAAGAATGGCTCCTGTGAGGCAAAGAAATTTGCCCATCCTCCTGCCTCTTCGGGGAGCTTCTGAAAACGATTCTTCAAGAAACCTATTTACCCTTGGTTTCTGGGTCATGGCAACGGTCAAGGTCCCTTCTTGGATCCTGAACTACTACAGTTTCTGTAGAAACACTTCCTCAGCAGGAAATAAGTGTTGCCTGCTATTGGGCTTAACAGTGGGCCCTTGGTGCTCCATTGGGCTCTGCTCCCCTAGTATAAAATTGCTGACTTTTCAGCAAAGTCAAATGAAATTGAAAATAGATGGTCTGAACACCTCTTTTAGATGTTCACAAATTTTAAATAAGCAGGTTTTTCTCCATGAAAGTCAACTTCTCTTCACATAACTAACTTTCCAATAATCAGAGATAAAAGCACAGGGCAAGTGTTCCTAGCTCCTATGAAGCTTTCTCTGACTTTATCAGGCATATATAGAAAAATTCTCTGATTTCCCACAATGCCATCCCTATGCCTCATACAAGTCTTATTTATCTTGTGTAATAGTCATGTTTTCATGTGTCTTGGACCCTGTCCAGCTTGCAGTCTCATGGAGGCCATGTGTCTCAGACTTTTTATCATCATTCAATCAAGATCTTTGTATCTTGGCAGATACTAAGATTATTGCAAGTGCATAGTATTTAACTACAGGATATATATTTGAATAATATAATTTTGGATCTAAAAGTGAACCCTAATTTAGTGATTTAATATTTTATAAAGTTCAAAGAAAGATACATTTATTGCCCAAGGCAGTTATAAAGTAGTAGATGGAAGAGACTCAAATATTATTTTGTTTTTGTAATTAGATTGACACAATAAATATTTTCCAAAAGCTTCAAAATAAACAGCAATCTGTAATATTTTCTATTTATAATACTTAAGATTTTATTGAAAATCTTTCAGCTAAAGACCACATGTTTTATACTTTTGGGAATCTGTCAAGTAATGACTGTCCTATAAATTAAGTGTGGGTTTTTCTATTATGCTTGAAAATAGTGACTTATTGGATACCACTAATTTGGGTTAATTATTCTGATAATTAATGGCATTATACTGGTGTATAAAAAAATCAGTGGCCAGAAATTAGGTATCCAGACTATATTAGGTAGTATTTGATATGAAGTCTCTTCAAGTTCTGAAATGATATGCTTCTATTAACCTTTATATGTTGAATCCATCCTGATGAACATTTTTTTTTTGATACCTTCAGTATATCAAGCATTATGTGCCACAGACTTTACCAAGTATCAGGGAAATAAATAACATACTGTCTTATAAATAAGATAATAGTATCTGTCTTCCAGTTACAGTCTGAGAAATCAGTCATACAAACAAAAAAATTTAATAAAACAAAAGTATTACAATTATTAAAAGTATCACATTACAATGAAGGCATGTACTTAATATTGTGGAAGCACAGAGAAGGGAATAATGATCTGCCTGAGGAGAATCAGAGAAGACTGTCCTCTAAATAACCTTTTAAATAAATTGGAGTCGGAAGTTGAGAATCAAGAACTTATCAAGAATTCACTCGGAGTAAATGAAAATATTTGTCCTGTTAAGAAAAACTAAGAGGAAAACCTAAAATATTAAAAGCAGTTTTTCAAGGTGATGAAACAATTCTTTGTTTTCTTAATCTTCACATAGTGTGGTCTTGAATTATAGGACTCTAGTTAAAAGTACAAGATGGATTTAATGGTATTACATAATTAAAGTAAATATTTGCCACTTGCCTTTTACTTCCCTGATAGATGGGAAATCATATTGCCTGTATTTAGGTTTTTGCTTTTTTATGTAGAAAATCAAAGAATTAACCTTTTCTTAAAGAGACAGTGTTAATGGGATAAATTCATATGTTGAAGACCTAAATGCCACTAGTTCACAATTTGACCTTATTTGGAAATAGGGTCATTGAAGATGTAATTAGTTACTAGGTAATTATATTTTAATAGTATGGAATACAATCAATATGACCAGCGTCCTTTAATAATGAAGGGAAAAATTTGGAGACGTACTTGCATACAGGGAGAATGTTACATACAGAAAAAGACATACACTGGGAGGCTGCTTCTACAAGTCAAGGTATGTCAAAGATTAGCAGCAAACCACCATAAGTACCACAGCACTGAAGATTTGCATCCTCTTCAAAGTTTACACTGAAATTATAACCCACAAGGTAATTGTATTAAGAAGTGAGGCTTTGGAGAGAGGTGATTAGGTTATGAGGGAAAAATCCTAATATGTGGGATTAATGTTCTTATAAAAGGGACCCCGAAGAGATCTCTTGATCCTTTACCATGTGAGAAGAAGCTCATCATCTGTGAACCAGGAAGCAGGCTCTTCCCAGATGCTGAATCTACCAGTGCTTTGATTTTGCACTTCCCAGACTCCAGAAATCTAAGAAATAAATTTATGCTGGTTATAAGTCACCTAGCCTACAGTATTTTGTTACAGCATACAGAATGGACTAAGACTCTAGGGAAGAGACATGGAACAGACTCTGTTCATAACCCTCAGAAGAAACCAATGCCGCTGACACTTTAATCTTAAATTTCCAGAACTATGAGACAATAAATTTCTGTTAAGCCACCTAATTTGAAGTCATTTTCTACAGTAGCTAAAACAACTAACACAGACTGTGAATTCTTTTGGGGGACAGGAATTTTAAATTTTATTCTATATAATACTGAAACATTAACTCCATTTAAAAAGTCTAGAGGAGTTAAAATATTTCTCCTCCTTTCTTAGGTCCCCTATGTAACCCCAACCTCCAAGAACATTTATTTTTAATAACTCTTCTAGAAAGCTACTCTTGTGGTTGTGTGTGTGCCTTATTCTTTAGGAACTTAACTCACTTTTTGTGCTATCAGAATAATTGACTTTTTCAAGTTAATTTTCCCTTAATGTCTTTTCCAAGGTGCAATACAGACCATTATTTCAAACATATAAGCTAGGTAGATGCGGAAAAGTAGAAAAAACAGTGGACAGGATGGAGACCAGGAGTCTAGCTTCATTTTCCACCCTAACAAGCTGTGTAGCCTTGGACCAGTGCTTAATTTTCAAATGACTATCACCTCAAGAAACACTTGAGTCAGAGCAACTTTTGATAGTGGCCATGATCCACTGTTTTCAGAATTTTCTAATATCTCTACTTCAAAATGAAAAAAAGCTAGCAGAAAACTTACAAGAATAGCATTGCAAATTGATATAGTCAGCAATGGAAAGAAGTGATGATGAAAAAAACACCCTTTATTTTCTTCAGTATAACAAGAGGGTCCTTGTTTATCATTTCCCTCTTCTTAGTACTTGAATGTAACCTTAAAATGCAAGTTAACAGAAGAAAATGATTCAGAGCTAATATTTTGTTATCTTTGAAGTCACAGTGACATCAGATGATTTTAGGGCCCACTGGGACCAGAAACATCATTTGGAGGCAGAGTGTACCTATGTGAGCAAGTTGTACTACATAAAGCGGCAAATGATCTTAGACAATACAGAAACCTTTATATATCAACCAGTACCCTGGAGACAGCCAATAATGTTGGCTTGTACTGCTAAAACTGTGCACAATAAGATGTGAGGAAAAATTTAAACTTCTAACAAATTACAAGGTTCTGAAAAAAGCAGAAACGTGTTTGGTAATGGCAATTCCCTGATGTGAATACAGTCAATCATGACAAGCTCATAGGGAATGAATGGGTCTGTTATCTCATCCATATTCCCTAGTGCCAAAAAGTGTTTTAACTTAGAATGACTCAGTTTGAGTCATTTGTGATGATTCGAGCAAGTAGGTCAGTTTCTTTATCTGTCAAATATGAATATAGCAGAGTCCATCATATAGGTTGCTGCAAAAATCAGATGAGTTAATGCAAGTCAAGTACATGCCTGGTAATTGAACATTCAATAAATGTTAGTTATTACTATTCCTGCTTTGACTATTTCTGCTAAGCAATGAACCCTTGTCAAATAAAACAAGACCGTCTCCCCTGCTCCCCAAATGTTTAGATGAAAATCAGGACATATTATTGAATACTGGCAAATAAATTCAAGAATTGTTATTTAGGCACAAAATATTCTTTCAGTTTCTTTTATTATTTCATTACTGATTTATGTAGCAAGTATTTACTAAGCATGCTATACATTAGGGTTCTAATTAACAAAATAGACCGCACACAAAGAGCACGCAGACTTGGAGACAAGGCAGAAAATTCTGAGGAGTTATATTTGAACTTTAGGGTATAGTGGGAGTACAAAGAGCAAAAAGGAACACGTGACCCAGAATGGATGAGTACAGTAAAAGACATCCCTAGAGGTGATATACTTACTCAAGTGTACGGCATACTATTTTAGCTAGACTAGAGATAGCTAATCACATTAAGTAGACAGCCAGAACACTTTGGAGTCACAAGAATTACTGCCAGAGAGCAAGTATGCTTTTAAATTAATATTTATCTTTGTTTTTTAGTTCTGTTGGTAGTTGCTTATAGAAACTTTATAACTGTGATTTTTATATTATTTTCACTTTCAAAGAAAATGTTACTTTTAATGATTTCAGCATATATTTATAAATTACAATTTGCTTCAATCATATTTTATATAAGATCTGCTGGGATAAGCGAAGCCTTGGTCTGACTATCACTGATCAATAATGAGGTCCTCTAGACTTGAAGCACAAGGGAAGAGCTACTCTGGGCACTAGTGTGTAACAGAGTCTTGTGATGACTCTAATATATATTGTCAGAGAAGAGAAAGATCATACCAAGCAATGGCAAATTAATATGAGATTATAGGTGATTTTGTATTGTGTATGATAAGTACAGACTGCCCTGCTCAAGAGCCCTATTGGAGTAACAAGTTAAACTAGAGAAAACCAATACTTACTTTTTTAATATGAGAAGAGATTATCACAGAAAAGTCCCCAACGCCAATAAGAAAGAATCAGGTTTTTGCCATGAACTTGACCATTTGTTTTTAACATGTACTTAAGACACAGAGAAACTTTAGAAACCCCTTGAGAATTTTTCAGTGAAAGCATACATATAGTAAATAGGCTTTCTATTTATTGTTCACTTCAGTGTTTTTTACGTTGTAACCCCCCCCTTTTAAAAAAATGAGCAATAGACTGGTCTTCAAAGATCAGTTGTTGCCCCACACTAGTTATGCACATGAAAAATACCAAAGGATATTTTTCTTCTTTCTTATTGAGTTGTGACCCTCAAAATGCATTTTCTTAATTCAAAGACTCTCTCAAACATTTGTTAATTTAAACATTTGGTTTAAAAATATGTGAACAAAGTAGGTTTCATTTGTTAGAAATCAAGACCACTTGGGGAAAAAAGAGAGAGATGCAAAGAATGTCTGAGCACAGTGGATACTTCATTCCTTTCTAAACCACACTTCATTTGCTCAATGAAAAATAACTCCTTTTATTTTTAAAATCTCTTTCAAGCTGAAATTGTCTATGTCCAAGACACAGCCTAGAGCAAAATTTTACAGCTGAGCAACAAACCTCTTAAAACTTGGATTTTTAATGGAAAAACTGTCCGAGAGTTAATTACAGTGGGCTCCAGTAGGATATAATTTTTTTCATTAGTTTGGAGTTTGGAGAGAACACTAGCCTGGTATGACCACATTTATCCCAAACCTCAGACTCCATTATTTCATTTTGTTGGGCTGTATAGCAAAGGCCAGTGAGAAGATCCCTCCTTTCTTTACTTTATAGCCCAAGTTTGCCCAAAGGTTTCAAAAAAAGAAAGGTTATTTCTAAAGAGGCTAGCATCAATTACAAGAGTTTTAAATTAGGGTTGCTTAGGGTTAGGAGAGAAATCCTGTCTGCCCTTAAGAAAGCACGAAGATATTCATTAAAAGCAAAATTAAAAAAATAAAAATCTTAATAACTATCTTTAGATATCTTTTAGGACTTTGACAGGGTAGAGTTTACTCTTCCTAAGAAAACGCCTGATATCTCATCATCGATACAGAATGCAGTCTGTGAGCTAAGAAGCTGTGTTCGCCAGTTTGCCAATCTTTTGCCCTAAGCAGTGATTCCAAATACTGAGATTACTTAAAAAAAAAAAAATACTCCTGCCTGAGTCCCAGTACTAGAGATTCAGATGGATGCAGTTTGAATGTTAGGAGCTTTATTTAAAAGCTCCCCAGTGGATTTTAACGGGAAATCGAGATTCACAATCAGTGCTCTAAACCATTCCATCAGAAGGGTAGACCACGCACCAGAAGTGTTAGCATCACCTGGAAACTTATTAGAAAGTGGAGTCTCAGGTCTCACCCCAGATCTGCTGAATTAGTAGGATCCAGAATTGGCATTTTAACAAGCTCTTCAGAGGACACACACACACACATTAAATTTGAGAACAAATGCCCTATACAATGGTTGACCTTTGAGCAACATAGGTTTGAATACTGAAGGTCCACTCACATGAGGATAGTTTCTATCTGCAGGTTTGGCGTTCATATATTGAACCAGTCCTAGATGTGGATTGATTGAACACAAGGATGTGGAACTTGCAGATATGGAGGATCAACTATAGTTTATATGCACATTTTTTAATGCAAAGCAGTTGAAACCCAACCTCTAATTTGTTCAATAATCAACTGTATTATAGTCATTCTAACAACCTCCTGAAGCTTTGTAGTCAGTCTTACTGAAACTCCAAAATACTTATTGACAACACAGTCTACTTTGTAGTCTGTGGAGTAAAAATACATAGGGAGTATTCTGATTAGGAGCTGGAAAAGAACAACAGGATAGGACCAATGAGATCACTGTCTCTAATGCTTTCTGTGTATGCTTCCAGGAGAGATACAGAGTCAAAAAGTGGGACCTGGGGATTACAGGGAGAGGAAGACAGTGGCAGTAATGAGTTATTACTCATTGGTGTTCATGTTGTACCAATCATAACATATTTGGAAAATCATATCTGTTTTTCTCTTTTGGTCCCACCCCAGAGCATTCTTGCTGATCTTTAGTGAACACCGAGGAATGGAGGGAGGGAGAGAGAAAGGAAGGAAAAAGAAAAAAAATGAAAAAGAAATCTAGATATACTGCTCACCCTCTAAAGGGGTTGAGGTAAAAAGCCTTCTGCCATTAGCTGAGATATGTGAAGCTCTTTCCATCACAAGGTCGTTGTACTAGGTCTTACCTCTTACTGGAATGTTCTTCTCCAAATCTGTGCATGGTCAACTTAACTGCTTTGTGGCATACAGATCTCATCTTATCACTTTTACAGCAAAACTGTCTTTCAGTTAACCTAAAGTAACATTTTATAACATCATACGCATCTTAATTTTCTTCATGGTATATACATCTAATGACTTTATTTGTAGGTTTATTCTCTCTTCTCAGTTCAAAATGTAGACTTCATAATAGTTGTATTGTCTTAGTGCTGTATCTGTATTCACTCACTCAACCAGTGTTTACTGTTTTTTGACTATTATGTGCAAGTACAGGTCTATATGGTCAGGATAAAGTTCTTTTTTTAACAGTGCCCACTCTATAGTAACTATTTAATAACTATTAAATCACCAAGTGTTCTTCACTACTGTCCAGCAGGCTCTGCCACCACTTGCTTTCCCCCATACCCTGTCGCATTCCCTATTGGTAACCTCAGTTCTGCTCCAAGTGTCTAAGGGTTGGTTTTGTTTCATCTGTTTCTCTGTTTTGTCTATTCACATTCCACCTATGAGTGAGGTTATCTGGTATCTGTCTTTCTTCTTTTGACTTGTTTCACTTAGCATAATCCTCTTTAGATTGATATATGTTGATTCAAATGACAGGATTTCACCTCTTCTAAGGGCTGTATAGTATTTCATTGTACATATGTACCACATATTCTTTATCCATTTATCTGATATTGGGCATTTAGTTTCCAGTTCTTAGTTATTGTGAATAGGGCTGCAATAAACATGGGGGGGGGGTGCATAAATCTTTACAAATGAGCAATTTTGTACCTTTTGGGTAAATAACCAGAAGTGGGACACAAATGGTGCATATACCTTTCTGGGAAATAGCTTAGTCAAATGCATCAGGAATTTAAAAATAATTCATTTTCTTTGCCTCAGAAATCCCAATTTTTATGATTTATTTTAAGGAAAAATCACATATTTGGATTTAAGAATGTTTAAGAATGTTTGTGCATAAAGGATTGACAAAACCTTTCTCTGTTTCTGTATGAGAATTTGACCTTCAGTTACCTGGTAATATGATGAGGGTACATGTCAACTATATTGATAGTTGACATAGTCAATCTGAGCACAGACTGGAAAATTATCATCTAGAGTATAACTCTAAATTCCTAACAGGAACTATAGGTTTGGACTTCCCTGAGTGTGGTGCTCTAGTAACTGGACATAGTCCAGTTTGCAAGGGCCCTGAAATCAGTATCTATGAATTTCTGTAAGAGATACTGACTTCTTGGGAAAATAATGGTTCTTAATCAGAAGAGTTCTCACACTTACCTGATGTGCATCACATTTCTTTCCATGTAAGGTGTTAAGGGTCACTCATGAGAAGGACTCCTATAGGAAAGTAATACCATCACTGCCTTCTGGCAAGTTGTTTCCCCATTGTATATCTTTTGGAGTAGAACGGTATCATATATGGTCTTGTGAGTTTGAATGTTGAGTTGATAAGAACTAATGATGAATTTGCAATGTGGAACTTTTAAAAACCATTACTGGGGACAAACTAAATGTCTGATGATAGAGGAATGGCTAAATAAAATATAGTTCCTTCATAAAATAGAATATATGCAGCAATAAAAGCTCATATTTCTGGAAAATATTTAATGTAAATGGAAAATAAATGCTCATGGAACATTAAATGCAAATGTCTAGTATGTCTAGTATGAGGATAAATATATGGTATGGTATGTATATAAAATACAGGCTTTTATAAAAGACACTAAGAGTTTCAACTATGAAGTACAGAAGAGAAGAGAAGGCAGTATTTTATATTTTGTTGTCTTTCCTTCCTCTCTCTTCCTCACTCATATATTTGTGATTCATGCCATTCTGAACATCACAAAGCTCAGTTCATTGACCACAGTGCTCACTCTATGATCCAGTCTCAACAATAAGGGTATCTTATCTTTACCCATAATGGCTACATAAAGCATGTTACTCAGGGAGTCAATTAGAATTATTCTTAGGGATTTTTGATGTACAAATATTGGGCAAATAAATTGAGTTTCGATTTGTCTTTGGACAGGGAGACAAGAAGGCAGCTGCTGACAGTGCCCAGGTCCCTACAAAAAGTAAGGAAGTTAATAAACACGTTTCATTCTGTGAGCTACCCAAGTACAGACAGTCAAGTAACAGAGAGGTTATAGGATCACATAATCTAATAAATGATAAATTAAAAAAAGTTTATTGCAGGACTTCTTTAACAAAAATTTCACTAGAACCAGTGAGAATGCAAAATGAAATGTTTACCAAATTTATCTAAACAAAAAACCTCACCTTTTCTTTTCTTTTTTTGAGAAAATCTGCTAGTATGTTTCCTGAGGAGATTGGTTCATAGAATACAGAAAAGAAATGCATTTCTAAGTCTATGGGTCATTATTTCCTTTGTCTTTTCTTTATTTTCTAATTTCTCTATAAGGGAAAATTATGTTTATTATAAATTAAGCATAATTAATATACAATATATTAAATAAAATATATCTATAATTTAACATAATAAATACTAGGCATATCATATGAACATAATTCATAAATGATATAATTTATATATAAATATAATAATATTCAATATGCTGTCTGCTTCCATCTGTGAAAAGACTCAGGTGCTCTTTCTCTTCATAAATGTATTTATTAGCAGTATTCTAACATATTTCTACTTTTTTTTTTGCCAAAATTTAGGATTAGAAGCCCTTCCACTTTCACCAATGGATATACACAATTTTTACTTTTAATTTCAGGTTTTCTGTTTCTTGGTTTCATATTCCCTGCATGAGAGAAGTCAAATTCATTATTTAATAATTATTTGTATATGGAAGAAAATAAATTACTTCTTACCTGTTCAGAAAATTAAAAAAATTCTATTGTAACTTTTGTTGCCTATGTGTGTATATACATATTTACAGTTTAAAAAATGGTAAATCATATTATACAAATTATTTCATAATTTAACTCTCATTTTTAAACTTCATAATATGTGATAGGGTGAACCTTGGTAGCTTAGCAGTGAAGTCCACTTGGCATAGTCTATGTACATCCCAAAAACAGGATTGCTGAGGTTGGCAAGGGGTAGGGGTGGGGGACAACCAAGATGGATCACTAAATAAAAATAAATAAATGTTTCTTCTTCTTCCTGCCTGCCTGTTCACCTTAATTCCTGCATGTAGCTTTCCTTTAAAAAAAAAAGTCATAGACATTTTTCATAGGGTATAAAGAGCTCTATCACTCTAATATAACCACTGCTTGATATAAACTGTAGGCGTAGAGTCATATAGATCAGTCATATGATCACATTTAACCTCTAAGGATTTTAATATTTGTTTAGGTGGGGATAACCTACCTATATGGAAGATTTCTATAAATTTAAGAGAAATACTAAAAGTAAAGCACTTGGCACAGACTGGAGCAGAATGTGTCCAGTAAATAGGAACTTTATCATGATTACTATTAAGGGATTACTAGTCTATTAATATTGTCATTAATGAATAATTGCTTTTCCCCCAATTTTTGCTTCAGAAAACAAGACGGCAGCACACTCAATGCTCCATTGGGCCGTGTGTGAGGATTTTCATAGAATAAACTCCAAAAAGTGGAACTGTTAGCCCACTTTGCATCCCTTCCCAGGGAGGTCTCATGAGGATGCTCTTAATTCTTTTAGCAATGATGTATCACAACACATATGATGCGTTGCTAACCAGGAAAACTCACTACATCCTTGGTGTCCATGAATATTACCGGGTCAACTGCAATAGTCATGCAGAACCCACTTTACTGACATCAGCTATTCAGAGTACCTCCACCCAAGTAGAACTCAATTGCCTTTAACGTAAATCACATTGTCAGAATGAATTTATCTGGTCAAATTGGTACAGTATACTCAAAGGCATTAGCCATACAGATAGGTGCTTAAACACAGAATATAATATAGCCAAGTCTTTAGCCATACAAAAATACTCCTATTAGGAAAAACATGTCAGGGGCTAAGATGTTATCTCCCAAGAGTTAGCGAAGAGCTAGTACTGAAGACAGCATTTCTTTGAAATGTGCAGGGTTTGAACAAACCATGCTTGCTGGGTTAACCTTTTTCTGTTCATGAGGACATAGAATGAGCAAATACAAGGATGTGGGACTATGTATCATAAAGTATGATTAAGGGCAAGAATGTAAACCAGAATGGTTGAAGAGGAGAAGAGAGGAGAGGGAGATTAAGTGGAAAAATAGCTTGAGTCTAACCATGAAGTCTTCAGTGCAGGTAGGCATGGAGTTGACGGCAACTAAGCTGGTTTTAAAGATGAGTTGGAGTAAAGACTCAAGATCCTGGAATCTGTTAACAAGTCATGAGACAGTAGAGTCGAAAGCAGAATGAGAACCATGGAAACAGAAAGGACCATTGCAGTATCAGAAGCAATCAAAATAAGACTTCAAGAGTCACTGAAAACATGTGAACATAAGTGAGGGGTAGGAGTGGTTAAAGAATCTTGTAAGGAGTGTAAGCTTGTGTAGCTATAGGTAAAAGGCTCAGTTGACAGAAATAAAGATGTCTAAGATAGCCTTCAGATACATACATATATACAATAACTATTAAGGTTCTACTAAGTACAAAATTATCTTCAAAGTATGGTACATGAACCACCTACACTCCATACCTGGGAAGCTTATTGGTGAAACATACTACACTTCTCTCAAGAGCTAGTGAATTCCAGTATCTAGGATAGGATGTCAACATCCGTGTTTAAGTTCGCCAGATATTTTTATCACCACTAAAGTTTGATTCTCTGCTCTCTGTGGTACCCAGGAATCTTACTGGGTATTTAAATAGAACTTAAGTTGTGAAAACCAGAAGGAGAAAACTGTGTATATAAAGAAGCAGATACTTTTCTCCCAAGGCAATTCATGATGGAACTCACAAAGGTAGACATGAAGCGAGGTTAAACTAGTACTGCAGTTTTCTAGGTGGAAAAAAAATTAAAACAAGGGCCATGATGTTGGGAAACGCTGATTAAATTTCTCGATTTTGCAGACCTGGGACACATTCAAGAGCATAGTCCAGGTATGCAATCTACAATTACAAAAAGCACTATCCTTTAGGAAGAGTGACAAGGTCTTTGCCCAACACAGCTAATGACTGCTACAAAACTGTATTTCACATACTTTGTAAATAACTACATTAAGAGGTTCATTATACACATACACACACAAAATAGAGAATATTATTTAAATATGAGCAACCCTTTAGACTAAACAATTTTATGAAAAATTTTTAAAATGATGTTTCAGAAGGAAGTAAATATTTCAACTTACAACTCAGAGATTTGTATATAAATCCACGTATATCTTTTTCATTCTTCGAGCCTCCTCTCACCTCGTTTTCCCCACTCCTGTTTTTCCCTTCCTAAGTGAGTTCTTTCCACTTCTAGTTGATGGTGAATAAGTTCCAGAATATTCAGCTTTCTATGTTTAATATAATGTTGATGGTTTCTTTCATTAAGTTTTAGCATCCTTTTGAAAATGTGTCAAATAATATAAAACATGCTATTCCCATTAAATGTATTAAAGAATAAAAGTATATAAAAGAAACAGGAAATTAGTTACCTAGTCTCTAAATATATTATATTTGAGATGTTACATAAAAATATAATTCTGAGAGCAAATAAAATTATACGTATTTTAATGTTCTGTTAAATAGAATGAAAAAAGCAAAAGCTTTAGAGCCAGACAGATATCAATTTGATTTATGGCTCCAGATTCAGGGAGGTTATTTAGGCTTTCTGAAACCATTATTAAATTCCCATCCATTAACATTGTTTCTGAATGGAGCATTATCGGCATTTAAGGAAGCATAATTCTTTATTACATGGGTGTTCTCAGCATTGTAAAACAGTTATCACCACTATGCTCCTCCTTTTTCTAGCTATTAAATAGTAGTAGCATTCCCACTTCCAGTTTTAAGATAAATACCTCTACAATTTTCCTAATACTCACAGAGGGAGAAGGATGGTTCTAGTAAGAACAAGTGCATTAAATAGATTGTAATAATACATTTTTGAGTTGGGAGTTTTAAAGCAGAGCATTTTCCTAGAACCTCTGAATAAACTAAGAGGTAGTTGAGAGAACAAGTCAGTCAGACCTGGATTCAATCCCAGTCCTGTCAATAGTGACTATGTGCCTAAATGTTGTTTATTCCTGAAGTCAGGAACGTTTACTTTCAATCTTGCTTTTGCAGAATAGAATCACTCAAAACTGGTTTGAAAGGGAACTAACAAGTCATTCACAAGTTGTTCTCCACAACAAAGATGTTGATGGCAGAACCTTGTTCTCCTGATGACCCTGAAGAGCATGACTAGCAGAATCTAATAAAAAGCATCACATTTCCTAGACTACTGAATTTATAACAGGACCAATAACTGACTCAGAGGATTACTGTAAGGATTGAATGAAGAAGTATATGCATAAACATTGAGTGTGAAGTCAGTTACAGAATAATCCCTCAATTTAGTCAGTTGTAACTGTTGCAGCCACTGTTGTTATTAAAGTCAGATGTCTGAGATGAAGGAGAGGGCAGGTGGAAAGGAAATGAGGTACCTTGTTTAAGAAGCTTTGTAAATGAGAAGTTGAAAAATGGCTGCAGAGGGAAGTTATCAGTTCTTGCCTCCCTACCTCCCATCAACATAGGGAAATGCTGTTGTCTCTCTGAAAGCGGAAGACATGACAGTGAAAATGAAGCTGAGATTCATGGGACAGGTGTAGTGGCTATATGAGGCAATGTGATGAGAAAGTCAGTAGGCTTGGGAAGACAGGGAAAAAAATCACTGGTGTTTTCCAAATGCGAATCTGTGTTTACATGTTTATAGAGTCTGCCCCATTTCATCAGGATTTTTTTAATCTGATCTATACTTCATTAATGCCTTACTCTACGAGATGTCCAGCAATCCACAGAGCTGCTTGAATGCTATCAAACCCAAAAGAGGGAATCTGGAATTGAGAGAGCATGCAGATTAAACCAGGAAGACAAATCTACTGGGAAGTGAAGCAATCTCGTCTCTATAACTGTTCCTTGGGCTAGATTCTGGCCTAGGAGCCCTGACATCTGATAGCATCTCAAAGGCGATTTTTACATTTTCTTGAAATATCTTTTTAATGACATTTTAACTCTCAGTTGTCCTTTCTTTTATCTTCTTGCTGCTATGAGTAGCGCTAAAAACCCTTTTTGTATCTGATTCATTCCAATGTCCTTTCAGAACCTATTTTCATCTCCTTATGCCAAGAAGTATTTTCCAACACAATTATTTTCAAGTTATCCCCCACATAACTGTGAAGGTTCATTCCATAGTTTCTGTGATGATACATAAATCATAGGAAAAATATAGTCACTGGCTAGGAGAGGGTAGTTTGTCTATTCTTGATCAACTGGTCAGTTTTGATTTTTTTTAGCTAACCCCTCTCCCAATCATGAAATTATTAGATCAATGCTAAGCTGACTACAGTGATAACATGAATGATCATGTTTCAAAAACTAAAAAAATAAGATAAACAAATCAAGTTTGAAGAACTATAGTGCTACACTAAAGCAATGTAAGTAACTGAAAAGTTAGCTACAGAGCAATAACTCATTTTACTGGACACCAGTATTTGTAGATGCTCTACAAGTTCAGAGTTTTATGATATCAGAAGAAGAGAATCTGACTACATGACTCATCTTGTCATAGATTAGCAGCAAAAAATTTGCAGGTGGACACTGGTCCATGGGTCATTCAGAGAAGCAGCTCATACACTGTGTTCCAACTATAATCCTGGTGGAATACATATCACTGGGAAGAGGATAATGGAATAATAATGAGAAGGTGATACACTATAAGGCAAAATTCCTTTCTATTGTAAAATGTTCATTAAAGTGTACATTCATACAACTTTTCAAAGAAGTATAGACAAAACATAAAGCACTTCCATAAACTGTTGTTTAAGGATAACATACCTTCAGCATGAATCCCTTTCCCTATAGATGTAGATATTTAATGACAATTAAAAGATGGTCAGATTCTTTTCATTTATGTTTTTTTAAGTCTACATAAATGGGACTGAGAGATGTGTAAAAGGGACCAGTTCTCCATTCTTTGCCAGGGTGCTGA
The DNA here is from genome assembly GCA_004363575.1 of Solenodon paradoxus. Lineage (NCBI taxonomy): Eukaryota > Metazoa > Chordata > Mammalia > Eulipotyphla > Solenodontidae > Solenodon > Solenodon paradoxus. The sequence continues at coordinate 1,058,890 of RJWH01000144.1, forward strand.
TGTTCATAAACCATGCAAACCCAAAAGCATGGCTAAGCACAAAGGCAATCACTCCTTAAATAGCAAGGCTTGGTAAATTCAAATTTAATTAAATCTTTTTTGAATAGCAGATATGTCTCTGTTAGTGATTTATGCAGTGTCTTTGCTATAAAAGAAAAGAATAAAATTATAGTTAAGATTTTTTGAGCAGTTAATTGTATTTAATATAAATTAAACTCAAACCTTTGTATTAACTCCAAACAAGAATAATTCCAGCAAAGATGGTACCTGATATTTTCCCAGCTCAAAAACTAAGGAATATAACTAAACTTTTTCTGTGAAAGCAATGCTGACAGGGACCCACAACACCCAGCAATTCAGGGACAAAAGTAACTGCATTGAGAGGGTAGCCTGAAGACTCACATGTATCTAAGTGATTGAAGGTGGTTCTAGAGGGGACAGGCACAGTAATGGTGGGGGGCTGTTGTGGCTGCAGGGCAGGGGCAGTCAGCAGGATCAACTAACAGGGAATTGGGCCCAATCTCAAGTCCTAGGGAAGGAGGAGCAATGATCCTTGGTGGCTTGAGTGAGGCCTAAAGAAGAGGAAGTGAGGTCAGGACCTCATTTCCCACATTTGTCAAAAATGTGGCAAAAAAGCACAAAAGAGAAAAAAGCACTTCTCTACACCCAGCCCACAGGACCTGCGCTCTGACAAAGAAGAGCTCTAACACCACAGGAGAAAGACTATCAAGACACAGTTCTGGAAGTCCTAGGAGAAGGACTGACCCCAGTGCTACCCACATGATTGGGCTCCCCCAACACCTGCAACCTACGACAACAGCTACCCCTCACCCATATAGCTCTTTCCCCCATCCAACAGTCACCCTCCACCTTTAAGACTCAGCGAGCAAGAACCTTGCTATGGAATACAGAAATAGTAAAAAAAAAAAACAACAACAACAAAAAAGAGGGACACACCTGCTGACAAAACAAAAAACAAGTAGTTCAACCACAAGGCTTTTAAGGGACAAAGAAAAAGAGCTCAAGATACTGTGAAACCTCAAAATATTTTGGCATGACAAAGAGATGACACCTCCTCAGAAACCAGATATGAAGACATGGATGATGATATGATTTTAGTGAATAAGAAATTCAAAGCAACAATCATAAAGAAACTCAGAGAGATAAAAAATATATTCAAAAGACAGAAACTGCCAGCGAAGAATACTTTACCTGGCTATACTTTCTTTAATATGAAGGGAAAAAAAGGTTTTCCCGGACAAACAGAAGCTAAAGAAATTTGCTGCCATATGATCTTGCTTAAAAGAAATGTTGAAAGATACTCTTATTTCTAAATAAAAATAAAGAGTTTACAAAAAAACCTAAACATAGTAATACACACAAAACCAGAAAATAGATATGCCCTTATGGCCTACTGGTTTAGTACACCATGGGGCAGTTGACATACATCTCAAGGTCCCTGATTCAAGATCTGAGGCTGGAGAAACAACCAAGATGAGCAACTAAATAAAAATAAAATTTCTTCCTCCTCTCCCTTCCTGTTTGCCTGCTTGCCTTCATTCCTGCCTGCACCTTAAAAAAACAAAAACAGCAAACAGAAAACAAAAGTCAAAATGGCAGTAGTTACGTCCTCATACATCAGTAATCACCCTGAATATAAATACATTGAATTCACATATTAAAAGACACAAAGTGGCTACATGGCTTAAAAACAAAACTCAACTACATGCTGTTTTGAAGAAACTCACTTAAGATACACAAGGAAAAAGAGGTATAGAGACAAACACAGACTTAAAGTGAAGAGATAGAAAACAGTACTCGAAGCCAATAGTGAATGAAAAAGCTGGAACAACTATACTCATATCAGATAAAAGACTTTCAGCCAAAAAAAGGTAACAAAAGATAAAGATGGTCACATAAGATAATAAAAGGGGGTCAATAAAAGAGGAAGGAATAACACTTATCAACATGTATTACCCAATATAAGAATACCCAAATATATCAAGCAAATATTAAACAGACCTAAAGGGAGACACTGACAGCAATACAATAATAGTAGTGGAATTTAACACCCCACTCATAGTAAAATAAAGATCATTCAGACATGAAATTAACAAGGAAATAGTAGCCTTAAGTGACAAATTAGATAATTTAATAGAATATTCTATATAGTATTTCATCCCAAAACAATAGACTACACATTCTTTTCAAGTGGTCACAGAACATTCTCAATGATAGATTGTATGTCTCAATAAATCACCTCAAAAAATTTATGAAGACTGAAACTATATCTAGAATCTTTTCAGATCATAATGCAATGAAAGTAGAAATCAACCAAAAGAGGAAAGAGGGAACTATAAGTGTTTAGAATAAGCATGTTACTCACCAATTACTTGTAAAATGAGGAAATAAAAAATGAAATAAAAAATATCTGGGGTCAAGTTAAAATGAATACATGACTTATGAGAGAGAACTCATGGGATACAGCACAAACTATACTTAAGAGGGAAATTTATAGTAAAATAATCCTAACTCAGGAAACAAGAATCACCACAAATAAAAAATGTAAGGCTTCACTTAAAGAAACTAGAAGAAGAAAATATTAAACCAAAAATTATTAGAAGGAAAGAAATATTAAAACTGAGAACAGAAACAAACAAAATAGAGATTAAAAAAAAGACTATTCAAAAAATTAATGAAACAAAGATCCAGTTCTTCAAAAAATAAAATAAAAGACCACCAGTCAGACCAACAAAGAAGAGCAGAGAGAAAACACAAGCAAAATAAAAAATGAAAGAGAACGTACAACTGATAGTACAGAAATATAGCATACCACAAGACATTACGAACACCTTTCTAGCAACAAATTGGATAACCTAGAATAAATGGACCATTTATTGAAAACATATAATATTGAAAAACTAAATCAGGAAGAAATAGAAAACCTGAACAGATAAGTCACAATCAATTAAACTGAAAAGTAATAAAAAATCTTCCCCCAAACAAAAGCCTTGGACCAGATGATTTCACTAGTGAGTTCTGGCAAACTTTCAATGAAGAATTAGTACCAATTTTCCCAAACTTTTCCAAAAATTTTTAAGAAGGTAAACTTCTAAACACTTTTTATGATGCCAACATTACTGATTACAACACCAAAACAAGAAAATTACAGGCCAATATCTTTAGTAAATGTGAACGCAAAAGTCACATACAAAATACAAGCAAACTAAGTTCAACAATTCTTTGAAAGAATCCTATGTCATGATCCAGTGGGATTTATTCCAGGAATGCAAGAATTGTTTAACATTCAACAGTTTCTCCAGTATAAAGTTTTTCAGATTACTATATTCCTTTGGTTGATTCTACAGAACTTAAATGGTTGGGTCCCCCTCCATACTCTAGTTTTAAAACTGCTTTTTTGGAAGGAGGATCTGCCAAGCTTCTCTCTGGTCATAGCTGGAAGTCTTTAATTAAAGTCCTGATTTCTTATCTCTGTATTCTTATGTTTTGCACACAGTCAGCTGGGAGTAAATGTTGGCAGAGTTTGACTTTTTAACCCCTTTTGTTTTTCAGATGGATAAACTTCCTAAAGACTGTATGGGAAACATTTCTGTTAACTGTGATTTTTCAAACTATGGCTACTGAATCTGTGATGACACTTACAGATTCCCTACATGTCCTATAATACACATCACAGAACTGGTTTATTTGAATAAATTGGTCTTTCTTAGTACTTTTTCCCTCAGCTTGATTGAGATATCAATGACATAAAACATTTTCTAAGTTTAAGGTATAGCATGATGATTTGACCCACATATATATTTCAAAGTAATTAACTTGGCATCCTTTAAATATTTCTACTTTTATTCCAGTAGTGTTTTTTTATACTTACGTTTCTCAAAGACCAAATATGATTTTTTCTGACAATTCTTGGGCTCCATTCTTTGCTTGTTTCTCTTTGTTCACAACATACTTCTAGAGAATCAATAACCTTACTATGTAATAAAACACTTCATACTTTTGCAGATTAACTTTTTAAATTTACAATCAAGGGAAATAATAAAGATAATTAGGAACACTGATCTACAATATACATTATTTTCATTTACTTACTTTATTTAGAGGAATACAGTTTTAATTACATATTATTGAGTATACTCTTATGAATAACATTCAACTTATTATAGCCTACAAAGAATTTTGCAAAGTCATGTCTTGGTAACATAACACATCAATTGTGAGTTATATTAAGTCTTAGACAAGATGAGAACCAAAAGTAAATTTTCATAAGAATTATTAATCTCATGTATGAATAACATAAATGTTCATTGGTGTTCTCAGTAATAGCCTATTTTAATCTCAGGAGCAAACGAGTCAACTCTGTCAGCTAACCGATTTCAAAATTCTAAATCTTTGATAAATTCTACAAGACAGGCTTCCCTCTTGAGAAATGCACTTCACATATGCTCCTAGTATTCATTAATAAAACACATTAACAAATTTAGAAGGCAGGATTTGATTTTAAATGTTCATAGTTTAAAATGACCAATATTGCTAATATCACTCATATGAAAATGAGGGACACAGAATGGGGACAGAAGAGACAAGCAAAATCCCTAACATAGCTTCAATCCCTTTTCCCATAACGGCTTTTAAAAGAGGGAAAGCATTTTGAGTTCAGTCTCATTTCTTCTTTCAACCCCTAGTATACCCCAGAAGATGCTAATGGGAAATTAAAATGTAAAAAGTAGACATAAAAATGGAAGAAGAGAAAGAACTAAGTGTCTAGAAAATACATAGAGCAGCTAATGATACCATAAATAATTTTTTTATAAATACCACTTTTCTAAATTTTCTATCAATATTTTTTCATTATTAACTGAAGAGAGAGATAAATATGACACCTTTAAAGTTATTATATAAAGTTATTACATCTTAATTATTTTGAAGTTAAACTGAGATACAGAGGGGAAAAAAAAAATGTCAAACAAAGCATGGTCAACTTTAAAAGGCCCGTTATAGTATTTATCGCCACATATTTAGGTCTTTAATTTCTATTAACAATGGTTTCAGTGCATATGTCTCACATATAGTCAAATTTATTCCTAAGCATTTAATATTATCTGATGCTTGTTTACAGATCAGCTGACCCAATATTGTTAAGATTTTAATTCTCCCAAAATGATCTATAGATTGAACAACCTCAATCAAAATTCCAGCAATTTTTAACAGAAACTGAAAAACGGATTTTAAAATTTATTTGGAAATGTACAATTGAGAATTGCTAAAAACAACCTTCAAAAAGGAAGAACAAAGTTGGAGGGATAATGCTACCTGATTTCAAGATTTATTATAAAACTACAGTAATGAAGACAACATAGCATTGATGTAATGACACTTAGGTCAATGGAATAGAATAGAGGATCTAGCAATAGACCCATAAATATATGGACAATTGATTTTTGACAAAGTTGCAAAGGAGTGAGAACAATGTTTTCAACAACTTACTCTGGAACAACTGAATATTTCATATGCAAATATGTACTTTGCCCTATATCTTAAATAAAATGCAAGAATGAACTCCAACAGATCTAGGCTTACTGCTTAATATAAAACCTAAAAATGTATAAAACCTGAAGTTTGAGAAAAAACTTTTTGACATCAAACTATGATAATAAAAGGATGAATTCATAAATTTGCTTTCTTCAAAATAAAAAATAAACTACTTTTAAAAATCTACTGTTAGGAAAGGAAAGGAGACTGAAGAAAAATACATAAAGCACATATTTGATAAGGGACTTACATACACTGTATAGTATACCTATATATGTGTGTATATGTACACACACACACATAGAGAGAGAGAGAGAGTTCTAAAGACTCAAAAATAAGAAAAACAGCCAAACAAAAAAAAGGACAAAAGACTTCAGCAGACACTGTCAAAGAAGACATACAGAAAGAAAATAAGAGCAAGATGGTCTACATGATCAGTCATTAAGGAAATGTAAATTAAAAACAAGATACATCCACACACTTATTAAGATGGTTAAAATGAAAAAGTATTAACTATATCTTGTATTGTCAAGCAGACAGAGAAACTAGAACTCTCATATACTGCTGGAGGGAATATAAAATGGTATAACCATTTGAAAAACAATAAGATGATTTCTTAAAATTTACACATTTGCTTAATTAATACTGGATCTGATCATTTCACTCCCAGTTACTTACTCAAGTGAAAAGGAAATATATGTTCATACAAAGACTTGCATACAGAAGCCATAGCAAGTTGTTTTAGCCCCAAACAGGAAACATATCGTCAAAAAATGAACACTGTTGTGCAACCATAAATGGATACTGATCACCAACTAAAAAGAATTAACTATTGAGGCCTTCAAGAATGAGGATGACTGTCAAAATAATAATCCTGAGTGAAAAAAGTAAGACAAAAAATGAGTATATAGTGTATGATTTCATTTTTTTATGAAATTCTAGAAAAGGCAAATGTATCTATAGAGAAAGATCAGTGTTCATGGTCCCCTGGGGATGCCAAGGCTGAAAGACAGGAGGAAATTTGGGAGGGATAATGGATACACTCACTAATTTAAGTGACTCCAAGGTGTACATTTATTAAAACTACTCAGTTATACACTTTAAATAAGTCCAGGTTAATGTATGTCAAACACACCTCAATAAAACTGTTTAAGAAAAAAATGGCCAAATGTTACCTGCTAAAAACTTAAAGGCAATAACAATAAAGAAGGGATTATAAATAAGTTAGAGAAAATGAAATATAATGCTAAAAATATGAAAATGTGAAACAGAAAATGAAATAAATATGAAGAAAGAAGAGTTGAAGGGTAAGTGAGCAAAAGCACCAGAGCCAAAATATCCACGATTACGGTTACAACAGTGGGCTACATTCTTATTTAAAATGAAAGTGAAGCAATTTGGCTTCAATTTAAAACGTTTGAAGGAGGGAGAAATTTGGGTCACAGTCTGAATGATAAAGCTGCCAAACTTAAATACATGTATATGAATTTTTAAAAGACAAAAACATTCTTTGTAGTCGGTTCAGACTGCATGGGTTCTTTGGATCATAGTGTATGCTTCAGGATAGACATGTAATTAAAGCAAAGATCAGTATCTGTGATATGATGCACTGTAGAGAGTAGTTTTGCATAGAAATTCAAGATTCCAAATCCTGGTCCCAATTCCATTATGGACCTGAAGCCAGTTTGAGAGCAAATGATTTGCTTTTTTGATAGCTTCCAATTTAAATTTACAAAAAGACAGGCCTGTGTTCTATATGGGGAGAGGTCAATTAGGGTTTCAGTATTTCCAGTTCTCCAGACATAGTCTCTGCCTAGGTGAATTTATTAATTAAATAGCATCTTTTCCTTTACCATTTCTGTTCTCATAATGTAAATGGTAGGTGTCCTCTGACTCCCACTGCTTTTGCTTTTGTTGGTTCTAAAAAAAAGAAAGAAAGAAATCCTCCAGTACACTGACTAATTACCTATGCATTTCAATGGTACTTTATCACCATGGTACCCAGGTATTCAGTTCCTGGCAATAAACTGGGAATAAGAACATCAAAACCACGGACAGCTCTGTATGATAAAGCCAGTGAGAATTCTAGGACAAGAATCCTTTGAAGCTGTTCTCTCGTGTAGACAGGTAGAAGGTCAAAGTGGATGTGAACCCTATGTTCCCAGCCATGAATCAATTTGCATTCCCTATCTTCTCACAAGAACAGAACTCTTGGCAGGTATTGTTAATGTATCAATTTTCAGGTCAGTAACTTTAACCAAACAGCCATGTCTCTTGGATTTGTGGGATTCACTCATCATACGAAAATTATATACCATAAATTTGTATTATAGAGCTTTTTCTATATCAAAACAAGATATTCAGGCTATAATTTATTGTGAGACCAAAACAACATTCAAAAGCCTGACTTTGATGGAACTATGACCTTTTTATGAAGTACCGATTTTCTGTATTTAGCAACTAGAAGCGAGCTATTGCTAGAAGAAATATCACTGTATACTGGAGGGAACTGCTGTTTTGGAAAAATGACTAAATGTGAAAAGTTTTTGAAAACTCTTTTTAGAATAAACTTTCTGCATTGATTTTTGGCTAGGTTTTATAGGGAAAAATCATGATGCAAAATGCTAATTTCCATTTGTTCACTTAATAGTCATCCAAAGGACATGATTTAAGCTGATTTTGTAGCTTGCTGTAGCAAAATATTTAGCTTTTAGAAACTAATTAGTGAAATTAGTTTGCAATTCTGGAAGGCAATTATCTAAGATGTAATCTCTAAGTTTAGTAAATATAAAACTATCTAAGTTTATTTTAAAACAGGCATATATAGTACATAGTTACTTTAACAGTAGCTAATTCTTTATTGTATCACTTTCAACTGATTTGTGCATAAAAGACCTGTGCATAAACATTAGACACAACTATGACAAATTACTAAAAAAGATCAGAAAATATAGAAAATTATTTAATTTTTAAGGTCAAGAGCCTGTTTATCGCTAACAAATACAAATATACTTTTTCTTAACAGGAGCAATATGTTCTAAATGTTCTAAAAATAACTTCATGGGTTGCAAGTGACAAAAGAACATACTTCAAAAAAATTAATGCATAGTCCATTCAAATTTCAGAATTCTAGGGCTGCACAATATAGCATCAAAATGTCAATCTCCTTTTACCTAAAACAGATTTTCAAAACTTAAAATTTAGTTTTTATTTTCCAATTTCCTGAGATGAGTAAAGCTACTTGATTAAGCCACAGTATACAAACCATTAAGGAGCTGCAACATATTAAAGTATAAAACAGAAGGGAAAGAAACAATAGAAGCTCTGGGATGTTTGAAAACCTTATCAGAAATACTTTTCTCTGTGTGTAACCACTAAACATTGAAATGGATTATATTCTATCAGTTTCCATTGCCTCTGAACTACATACCAACTAACTATTCTTAGACCATTTAGGCATGCCCTGGTGGCCTAGTGGTTTAATACACTATCAGATGCAGTCCACAAACATTCCAAGTTCCCTGGTTCAAATTCTGGGGATGGGGGGACAACCAAGATGAACAACTAAATAAAATGGAGTGCTTCTTCCTCCTCTTTCTTCCTGCTTGTCTGCCTGCCAACTCGCTTTCATTACTGCCTTCACCTTTCCTTAAAAAAAAAAGACCATATAGTACTCTAATTTGTATTTCAAAATGGTATTAAATGTATTGTCATATTATTTATTAATATGTCCTTATTATAATCAAACAGTACTAAAATAACTCTATCTATAGGCTTATGTGTTTGTGGTATATGGAAAAAGAAGGAGCATTAATTACCTGTTATAATCACTGATAGCATGATAGATCTTGAAGAGATAGTAATGATGTAACTAAGGTAATAAAGGTCAAAGTTAAAAGCTCTAATCCAATGTTTCTAGAGAATACTATATCTTAAAGATGTTAAAGAGCATTAGTATCAAAAAGAATTTTTAAAAGAGTAAACTAAAATAAGTAATATATAACAAAAGGTTCAAATTGAATTAAAAAATCTAAAGTAGATATGAGAAAAGCTGGGATTAAAAAAAGGTAAATAATTTTCTTTATGGCAGTATTTTTTCATATACTAATCTGCACCGTGTATTGCCAGAAGAAAACAGATTGTGTGAGAATATCCCAGTCTTATTTTACCAGGTACTTGAACCCCAGGCCCATTCTTACAGCCCCCTAGAAGGCAGAACATTTCCAAGGATACACTTTGATAAAATATAATCTACTATGTTTAGAAAGTAATGTTTGCAGAACATTCAGTCCTTTTAAGAAGCATCAGAAAAGGTACAAAAAAGAAAAAAAGGTATTAGGGGCAGTTCTGGATAAATCGGAGCAAAATGTAAATTACTGCCCTGTTATTTTCAAACAAACTTTTCTCCTCATTTTTATCTGTGAAGTTCCCCAGTTGTTTTTCAATTTCATCATCCCCAAATGTTTACTAAAAGACAATTTGTTTGTGAAAGTGGGGAGAATGAATGACCAAGACATTTAGAGACAAGATATTTTCTCTTTGCTCCAGTGTTTATAACTACCCCCTTTCCACCCAGAACAAAGTTATGAGGATGGAATCTGAATTTTTGAGAGTGAATTAAAACATGAAGCCATTTAAATATATTTTATAACTCAAAACATTTGTGGACAAGTATTACCTATACCAAATGACATTTTATACAAGCCAATTTTTCTGCTATATAAGAAATTAAGTCAATGTAGTCTCTTTCCACCATCCTACCAGCACATGTCATTTCTGGCATGTTTATTTGCAAGCCATTAAGTGAACCATTATGACAATCTGATGTATAGTTAGAACAGATAATAAATGAATAGTTAATAGAAGTTACATGTATTCTAATTTTTTCATCAATGATGGAGATTCTGATATCCTGGAAAGTAGATAAAAATGTAGTAAATTAGTATTTAAAAGGGGCTTAAGCAGATGATCATCTTGTTTTCACCCATATCATGCAGAGGATCTTCTGATGTTAATAGAAACTACATATAGGGACAAAGGGAAGCGTGTAAATTGAGAACAGCTATTGGTCAATGAACTGACATCAATTATTGTGACTTTTAAAACACATATCACATTGTCCTTTCTAGTTTCAAAGATCACTTTCTAGTTTGAAAGGTTTTCATTTTTTTTCCTGAATATTTATTTTTTAAACAATGAGTGATCTACTTGCTTTTATTCTATGGACCAACTCAAGACTACTGTCTTACATTGTTGTAAGGATGAATCTATGAGTAGGAATCAGGTATTTTTTAAAGTATTTTTGGTAGGATAATACAGTTTCCCTCCTTTTTCTCTTTCTCCTTTCCCTTTTCACTATAATGACAACTTGAAAGACACAAATTTCAACTATCCTGATGGCTCTTTTAGATGTGATGGGGGATATGAAGTCATTCAAAGTCATGTCACTGCCATTTTGCAACATTGCTGGCCTCTACATTACAAAAACAATTCTGAACACTAGCAGAGCAAAAACAAGATGGAAATCACTAGAAGACATACAAATGACAATGTCTGGACCTTTGACCCTGAGATTAAACTAAAAATAAACTCATCTGCCACGATAGTGTCAGATGAATGCCAAAGCCGTGCTTGAAATGCAGAGCAGGCACACACCGAAGAGTCAGGTAATGGGGAAGGAACAGGTGAACTCTGCTAAATATGTATTTGGACAGTATAACACATTCTTTAAAATGAACAGGAAAAGCAGGAGTTGGGATGTTCATATTTTTAAAAGGCTGCAATTAGCTTCAGAGTTGAGAAAGTTCCATAATAGAAAGTTGTACGGCAATTTTTGTTAAAGGAAAAGGCACCAGTAGGAATGAAGGTGAGCAGGCAGGAAGAGAGAGGAGGAAGAAGTGTTTATTTTTATTTAGTTATTCATCTTGGTGGTTCTCCCCAGCTCTGGACTCACACCCAGGTCCTTGGGATGCATGTGAATAGCACTTTACCTGAAGGTAGTTGACTCCGCCAGGGCATGCCATATATGACAAAAATTTAAAAACTATTTGTAAAAAAGGAAAAACATGAAAAAGGTTAGTGTTTTTTTTACCTCCTAACAATCTGCATACCAATGGGATATTTATTCATCTATCCTGGTCATAAAACATTTTATTCAGTCATACTGTGAACTGGTTCTCTTTTCAGCCAGGAGAGGGGACAGGGATAAAGAACCTAAAAAGAGTGAATAAGATTAATAAAAGACTCTATAATGGAAAGGAGTCATAATTATTATTTCCATTGCATTTCATTAAAGTGTTTATTTGAAGATGCTCCAGTTACTTTTAGAAGACAATATTATATTCATGAGGCAACTCAAGATTATTCAAAAAGTATGGGTTAAGTCTTTCTGAATATGAATGGTGCCATATTAAAAAGCTAGCCTGACAGCTAGACTGTTTCTAAGACTAAAATCACCAATGATGATGGAGATCCAGCAAAAGGGCAATAGATCTGAAACAGGAGAACTTGACCCAAGTCTGGGTCCCACTGCTTTACGTAGCTATGTCATTGGGGGCTACTTTGACAGGTACCTACCAAAATCAGTAATGAACCTTTCTCTGGACCATACTTAATTCTGTATTCTTTTTAATTAAAAACTTAAGCAGACATTTCAGAACACCAAGATACTAAATAGTTAGTTTGCTGTCCTTATAGTTTATACTCAGGCAAATGATAAAATTTAAACATTAATGATTTATTTTTGTCTAACAAGTCTAGATTTTTAACTTAATCCCTTCTAATTTTACAGATTAGACACTGTGATGCACCTCTCACTATTCACTTTGAAGGGGAGATGATTTATACTTTGAGAAATAATCAATCTCTCATAACAAACACAAATGATTAAATCTTATTTCCAATACTTAATTTTGGGTATGTTAAAAACATTCTGCTCTGTCTTTAAGAGTCAACATTAAATAATAAACTGGTACAACAACTTCCTGACAAAGATTTTGTATAGGGACTTCCAATCACTGCATTTTAATATGAGGCAAAAATATGAAATTTTTCTTTCTGGGAAAAGGGCACATGGATGTTTATAACTTCAATTTTTTTATCTTCAACTTTAGTCCCAAAAAGGAGGAGGAATCTTTAGATAAAAATATGACAAGGAAGCTTTGGTCTGTAAGTCTTTTATTTTAAACAATGCTATTAAAGGAATATTGAATCATAACTTTACATAGGTCTAAGTTGTGCATTATAGTAAATCCACATCTGTATATAATACATTAAATTCACCACCATTTCAGTTTTATCTTTACTGTATAATTGATCCCCTCTACTTAATTTGGTCCTCCTTCTTAACATCAATTGGTTATGCTATATTAGACATAAAACTCTTCTAGTTTCCATTATTATTATTAGTAGTAGCAGCACTATATACTATCTTTGCCCTCACTACCTCACAGAGGATGTGATAAAATAATCTAAATTTAAGTAAAAATAGCATACTTAAAAGAAGAGAAGGGACTACCGATGGGGAGGAGAAAGGAGAAAATTGCAGGAGAAAGAATGTGGAAATGGAAATAAGAGAAGGCAGTGTATGGCTAAAAATGGGCAGAGGAAGGACTTTAATGAGTGTCAGTTTCAAGTGGGAATTTTGAAAAGAGGAAATACATATCATACCTGAAAAACTGGGGCAGGATAGAAGAAAGCAGTTTTAAAAAGTTGTTATGGGGGGTGCACAAGAAAAAAAGGGAAGGAGGCAAACATTTTTAACTTGTCTATTTTGCCTTCCATGTGGGTTGCAGAAGGCAAAGGGGACAGAAAGAAGAGGGGAGCTAATCTCCTAAAGGAGAGAAGTACTCCAGAAGCCCTTTTAAGGAAAAATTATTTGAAATTATCAGTGAAAAGAGAAAAATTGCTCAATAGGCAGAGTGGTAACAGACTAGACTATATGAATCCAAGGCAGTAATTAAACCTCTGAATTAAGGAATTGATAAGATTTTCAAAAATAAAGTTGCATTCCCCTGGGGCATTACATTGTGAGAAAAGGATCCAAAACTTAAAAAAAAAATTATGTGAAATTTCATTTACCTGGCAGAGGTCAAACCCCAATGTACACTAAAAATGAAACAGGAGAAGAAAGATTCTGTGGTCTGATGATTTACTTCTTCAGACACTGAAATGGAGAAAAAGTGGCCTGCTTGGCTAGCTTTAGGACCAGAGAATATGAGCTTGAGCCATAAGTTTAGAAAGGGAGACAGGATGCTTTTGAGAATTTGATGAAATTATAAACCCTCTCCCAAGAAAAAGGCACAACAATATGCACACAATTTTAAAGACTTCAGAGGTGATCTTTGGATGTGTGCTACATTCCTTCATCATATCTAACACATCTCAAACTGAATTCCTTGTAAAGTATAATTGACTTCATGGAAGAGAAAATTTAAAGCTGTATTAGGCAAATGCATGCTAAGCAGCTCAAGAAGTGGCAGATCCAATTCAAGAATGCATTTCCATATGGTTTGCAGCCAGAAAAAAAATATATAGAAAAAAAGTAAAAGAGAACTACTGTGAAATCTAGCAATTCTGCTTTGAGGTATTTATTCAAAGAAAACAAAAACATTAACTTGAAAAGATTTATGCATCCTAGTGTTCATCGCAGTATTATTTACAATAGGCAAGGCATGAAAATAACTTCACCTTAATATCCATCAACAGATGAATAGATAAAAAAGATAGATAAACACAATGGAATATTATGCAGACATAAAAAAAGAAAGAAATATTGCCATTTGAGAAAACATAAATGGAACTTGAGGGGGCATTTTGCCAAGTGAAATAGGTTAGACAGAGAAAAATACCATATGATCCCCCTTATATGTAGATTCTAAAAAACAAATTAAAAAAAACACAATGAATGCACAGACATAGAAGACTGATGGCCGCCAGAAACAGAGAATGGAGGCCAGATAAATTATTGATGGGGTTCATAAGGTTCAAATTTTCAGTAACAGGATAAGTATCTTACAGGGCTGTAATCTATAACATGGTGACTATAGCTAACAATACTCTATTGTATATCTTAAAAGTTTAGAGAGATTATATCTTAAAAGTTTTCATTGTAAGAAAAAATTTCAACTATGTGTTTAAAGATATTAACTAGATTTAGCATAATTTCATAATATATATAAATAATGATTTTATATTGTACATTCAAACTCATATAAAATTCCATGTCAGTTTTACCTCAATATTTTTAAAAAATAACAAACAGCGGAGTCTTTTACAAAAAGATGCGAAAGGTCTGAACCTGAGCAACAGAAAAAGATGAATTTGAGGATTTAGGTATTAAAAAGAAAATATTTTTATTTAAAACCAGGAACAAGAAGGATAAAAACAAAACAAAGCAGAAATGTCATGCAACATATCTTACATAACAAACTGAAGGTTTCAGCCAATAAACATTTTGAGAGAGACCAGCACCTGTCCAAAGGAAGGTATGAGGAGAATGAGATACAACGACATCTGGTCTTTGGATATACCAGAGAAAGATTAGTGGAGCCAATTAGCTAGAAATTTGGAGAAAACTTAGGATAAAGTAGTTCTAAAACAGCATTTGTTAGATCATTTAGAAAAGAAAAAAGTAAAACGTTCTGTTCAAGATCATGAAATTCATCTGGCTTGATTGAGGCAACAATCACAACAATAAGACTGCATAAGCAATAGTAAATTCCAAAGACAAAGTGTCACAAATAAATTTAGTTTTCTTGGTAGTTTTATAATTGTTGGGTGGAGTATTGCTATTATAATTCTGAATCTGTTTTATAAATACTGGAATATATATATGAATATATTTAACTTCATAACTTTTTAAATGCTAAAAAATGTTCTTTGAAATTGGGCCTACCATATGATTCAACAATTCCACTTCTAGTATCTACCCAAAGAATAGTAAAACACTAATTAGAAAGGATATATGTGCCCTTATGTTTATTGCATCACTATTGATAATAGTCAAGAAATGGAAACAATCTAAGTGCTCATTGACAGATGGCTAAAGAAGCTATGGTGTACATGTACATGCACAATGGAATAAAGAAAAGGGATGAAATCCTGACATTTGCAACAATATGTATGGAATTAAGGGTCAAAGGGTGGGAGTAATGGGAAATGAAGTCCTATGGACATTGGTGAAGTACTGTTGGAAATTTGGTGGGGGGCATGATGTATTATTATGTATTTGACGGAGGTGAACTTGCATATTTAGAATGTGCATTGTAGATCTGTGTGGCCTCAGTAAAAAAAGAAAAAAGAAAGAAAGAATGTTTTCTCAATTTTGGAGTCTCAATGTGGGTAATCTAGATACCAGTGGGGACTGGAGGATGATGAGGAGGAACTCAGTAACATTAAATTTGAACTGGAGGTATCAGTATGATCTCATCGCTTGTCAAAAAAATTAAATCTTAGGTCTGTCCTATGAAGGCACTTGGTAGCAATGGCATTTCAGTAAGTAATTAGAATCCCCAGCACCCAAATAATAGCTGCCTATTAATATTTCGTACTAAAAGAAACCAATTCTCCATTGAAAAGTGTAGGATTCCAGGTCTAGAGCAGAAAAAGTGCAAGGCAAAAATGTGAACATCTTTTGTTCAAGAAAACAAGGAAGTGTATAAAGGAGCCGGGAGTGAATGTCACTGGATAAATCTGGGAAAATCTGAACCTAAAAAAGTAAAAAAAATGGTAACAAATTAGAACCTTGAATTAAAAAACCCTTGATCCATATCAAAACTCAAAAGGGGTGAGAAGAAGAACAGGGAAAGAGGTAGAGCAAGAGAATGCAGAGAGACTATGAGAGAGACAGAGAAATTTCATGTGTATTTTTCTTAAAGAATAGTATTCAACCCACTTCTTAGTGTTTACTTAAAAGATACAAAATAACTAATTTTCAGAGATTCATGCACTCCCATGTGTATTGCAGCAATATTTACAATAGCTAAGAACTGGAAACTACCTAAGTGCCTAAAATCAGATGAATGGATAAAGAAGATGTGATACATATATGCAATGGAATACTACACAACCCTTAAAAGAGATGAAATCCTGTCATTTGAATCAACATGGAAGAATCTAGAAGGGATTATGCCAAGAGAAATAAGTCAAAAGAGGGAAGATAGATACCAGATGATTTTACTCATAGGTGGAATGTGAATATATGAAACAAAACCAACCCTTGGACACTTGCAGTAGAACTGAGGTCACCAATAGGGAATGGGATTGGGGAATGGGGGGGAAGAAGTGGCAGAGCCCATAGTGAAGAACACTTTGTGATTTGGTGGAGGGCAGGGTGTGTTGACATATATCTGAGGAATGAGGAAACTGCACATATGGAGAACCTATACATACGAGTTTAACTGTCAAATAAAAGTTACTGCAAGGAAAAAAAAAAAAATTCGTATCCAGTAAACCATAATCACTAATTTTCACAGCCTGATTAAAATAAAAAAGACCCTGCTCTATCCTAAAATAAATAAATAAATAAATAAAAGGATAATAATCAATCAATTCAAAGAATATCACCAAGTGAAGAAACAGAAATTCACATCATCTTCTCCCTGTAAACTACATATTAATTATAGAAATTACTCCATAGATTACTTATTAATTATGACGGAGAAAAAATACCTTTACAATGAAGCAGTTTAGCAGTCACCACCTTAACTAAATAATCAACCTTACAATCGGCAGTGGAACAAGCTACCACTATGTGCCCTTTGTTGTGATAAAACAAACTAAAATCTCTTTATCAAAAATGTTTAACCTAAAATCTAATTTTTAGACCGGAGGCATAGTAATCACTGGAAACTTCTTAGAAATGCAAATGACCCCATACACTGGGGTTGAGTCATGAAATCTATGTTTAACGAGTCCTTTGGAAGATTCTGAAACAGCTAAAATTTGAGAACTACTGGTTTTACCAGACTCTAGTGAGAAAAGATAGACAAATCTAATCATCAGACATTCTATTGGCCTAAACTCTTCAACAATGTTACAGTCACAAATAAAAAGTAGTTCTTTGGAGGGGTTTTCAGAAGAAACTTTTAGATTAAACATTACAATTTACTGTAATGAGGTAATTTTGATTAGATCCTGAATTTTTAAAAATTACCATGATGTATTTAATTTATCAACTTAACAAATAATTTAAGAAAAATAAACACAATCAAGCAAAAATTAAAAAATTAAAATATAAATAAAATCTATATCTTATACCTGTATAAAGAGAAAACAATTCTGAAGCAACAGTACCAACTGATGCATATAAATGTCACTGAACTTTTTTTAGATTTTAGATTTTCTGTAATTTTGGACATTCCAGAATAAATTGGATCAAGATTAATGCCAAAATAATCTAGAAATCAGAAAGGTAAATATTCTAAACAAAATAAAACAAGAACATCTTTTCAGCAAACAATTCTGTAAATTTGTTTTACGTATTCTGAAGCAACTAAAATGCTTGACAATTGAAGTGGCAGAGTTGAGATTAACTGGGTGAGTCACTCACAGAGCTCTGTCTGGGTTTTCACCCATGAATTTTATCACAACCCACATGTGGTCTGTATTAAAAAGTGCTGCACTTCCTTACTTGCCTTTTCCTATAGAACAAATGCAGAATTACTTACTACCCTTTTCCTATAGAACAGATGCAGAAAGAGTTAACAACATCATCAACCATAAGCTTTTAAGGTTCAGTATTCTAATAAAACTGATGAATCTTGACTTGTAGCCTCAGCCGTCAAATTACAGCTATGAAAACTATAGTCAATGACCAAGTTGTATAAAAGAATAATTATACATGTTTACAGTTTACAATTAGTTGTATCCAAAAGCTACGAAATGAAATACAAAATGCAATTAAACGTAAATGCTTAGTCTCAGGGCCTACCTGCCCCAACCACCACCACCACCACTGTCACCACACAGAGTATAATAATTTTCTTTGAATATTTTTCATTTTATATATATATATATATTGAAAAATATATATATTGAAAATTACAAAACTGTAAGTTCTAATTATCATCCCTAAAAGGGGGGGCTCAATTAGCTCCAAACAAATCAATAAGGAAAGTGCTACGCAATGGAAGTATTAAACTTTTCATTTTACAATCATCTTTTCTTGAGAAATTATACTATCCATAGCAAGATGCTATCTTGTTTAAGTGTATGATTTATTGCTGACTTTCTTCTACAGCTTTTATGAGAAGGCATTTTTTAGTTGTCTCATGTGAGTTGCTAATATCTGCACTGACGAAAGAATTGTAAACAGCAAAATTCACAAAGGATTACCACTATCAGATATTTTAAGAGAAGCAATACATTATAATATGATGTACTGATAGTTTTTGAAGTGCTTTCCAGTGTAAAATTCAAAAGATCATAGTGAATATTTTAATTTCAATGCAGCATACATCGAGAGTTCAAACTAGAGAACTAAATCCACTGATAAAAGAATGCAACCACTTATTACAGCCACGGTCATGATTTTGAGCTGTGATTATATGTAAATCTAATGTTTCCACAATTGATAACTGTGGGATTAACTGGATATTTTTGCAACCTTAAAATTAGATGAACAGGCAATAGTGAGAGGAGTTAAATCAGTTGCAGTTGAAAAATGAATTACTGTTCTTTGAAAAATCTAAATTTTAATATTGAATGGTCTCTATACTGCAAGAAAGCACTATTTTGAAGACTTTTATTATTAAGTTTCTTATCCTGTCTTCAGTTGCCAGCTGTGTATCCATTAGACTTGGGGAAAACAGCAAGTTCTAACTGATGAACAGCTTGAAATTGAGGGCTCCTGGGTGAGTGTTATCTAGTGAAACAGGGCTCTAAGGAAGAACTATAGATCTGTGGTTATGATTGTGCTTTATTCAGATACACAGACTATGTTTGCAATATCTCTACCACCTACAAGCTATGTAATGGAATGAAAATAACACCACTTTTCCATGCTTTATTTCTCCATCTATCAGATGGGAACGTTGATAGGGGACTACCACATGTCTAAGTTGTGATGATTACATGAGATACTGTACATGAAGTATTTATAGTGTATGACAGTAAGTGCTCAGTAAACATAGTGGGGCTTATTTACTGCTGTTATCTAACATCACTGTCTGATATAATCCTAATGACCGTTTCTTGGCATTTTCCCATTAGTTGTTTCTGAGTCACTGTGGGTGGCAATGGCTATATAAATGTGGGAGTGGATAATTAAAGGATCACATTCTTGGAGCTCTGTATCTTTGGTGTAGGCCTGTTTCCCATAATTCCACTCCACTGCTTTCTCAAAATTCTATTCCATCTAAAAATGTCCATTTGAGTCATTGTTTACATAGAAGAAAACAAAATAGAAATTTAAAGAAACATTGGCACTACTAACTCAAATATTCCAATTTTCAGCTTAATCCTTACTGATTTACTACAGTCCTCCTCCAACCTATCTCAAAAGCACTGATTGTTTCTTCTGGGTATCTGAATACAACAGTTTTTAGAATGACTGTTTTTCTTTTTTTTCAACTTAATTTTTATTGCAGTGATTATTAAAGACATTAAAATAATTTTCTATAGGTTCCCAATTCTTAGGTATGTTTCAACACACCATGGCCTCCACCAAATCACAAGTGTTCTTCCCCACTCTCCAGTGGGCTTTACCACGATCTCCCCACACCTGCCCATTCCCTATTGGAAACCTCAGTTCTGTTGCAAATGTTTCAGGGTTGGCTATGTTTCATCTGTTCCTTTGTTTTGTCTATTCACATTCTATCTATGTGTGCGGTCATCTGGTATCTAACTTTCTTCTTTTGACTTGCTTCACTTAGCATAATCCCCCTCCAGTTTCATTCATGTTGACTCAAATGACAGGGTTTCATCTCTTCTAAGGATTGTGTAGTATTTCATTGTATAGATGTACCACATATTCTTTATTCATTCATTTAATGTTGGGCACTTAGGCAATTTCCAGTTCTTAGCTATTGTGAACAGGGCCACAATAAACATGGGGATACATACATCTCTGTGGATGGGTGCTTTTGTATCTTTTGGGTAGATACCCAGAAGTGGAATGATGGGATCATATGGGAGTTCCATCTTCAGCTTTTTGAGGAATCTCCAAACTCTTTTCCACAGGGGTTGCACCAGTTTGCACTCCCACTAACAGTGCAAAAGTGTTACCTTTAACCACATCCTAACCAGCATTTGCTGTTTCCAGATAATAGCCAGTCATTCAGGTATAAGGTGATAGCTCATTATTGTTTTCATTTTCATGTCCCTGATAGCCAGCAAGTAGGAACATAATTTCATGTGCCTGTTGGTCATCTGTATATCCTCTTCAGAAAAGTATCTCTCCAATTCCTTCTCCCATTTTTTTTATTGGATTGCCTATTCTTCTGCTGTTGAGTTTTATGAGTTCTTTGTATATTTTAGATATTAATTCTTTATCAGCAATATCTAATGCAAATATATTCTCCCAAATAGTAGGTTTCCTTTTGGTTTTGGTGATGTTTTCTTTTGTTGTGAAGATGCTCCTTAATTTGATGAAGTCCCAATTATTTATTTTTCTTTTGTTTCCCTTGATGGTGGAGTTGAATCCCCAAAGCCTGTTGTGAATGGTGTTAGAGAGTGGTCTAGCTTCATTCTTTGCATGTGGCTGTCCAGTTTTCCCAGCACCATTTGTTTCAGAGACTTTCCTTTTTCCATCAAATGCTTTTGGCTCCTTTGTCATAGGTTAATTGACTGTATGCGAGTGGGTCAATTTCTGTTGATTCAGTTCTATTCCACTGATCTGTGGCTCTGTTAATATTCTGGCACCATACTGTTTTGATCACTATTGCTTTGTAATATAGTTGAAAGTCTGGAAGTGTAATCCCTCCAGATTCGTTCTTTTTTTTTAAATGATACCTTTGGCTATTCAGGGTCTTTTCTTGTTCCATGCAAATTTCAAGATCTTTTGTTCTATTTCTTGGAAATAAGCCCCTGGGATTTTAATGGGGAATGCATTAAGCCTATATATTCCTTTGGGTAAGATGGCCATTTTAATGATATTGATTCTTTTCAGCCATGAGCAGGGAAAGTCTTTCCATTTCTTTGTGTTCTCCTCTATTTCTTTTAAGAAGGACTTGTATTTTTTGTTATATAGATATTTTACTTTCTTTGCTAGGTATATGGCCAGGTATTTCATTTTTTAAACTTCTATTTTAAATTCTGTGATTTTTGTGATTGTTTTCTTCTATCATGTTGTTTCTGTATAGAAATGCAACAGATTTCTGTGCAATGATTTTGTAGCCTGTCACTTTACTATATTCACTGATGAGTTCTAGAAGACTTTTAATAGAGTTTTGGGGATTTTAAATATAAATAATCATGTCATCTGCAAATAATGAGAGTTTTAATTCCTCCTTTCCAAGTTCCTTTTCTTGGATTCCTTTTCTTGTCTAAATGCTCTGGCTAAGAGCTCCAATACAATATTAAATAGCAGTGGTGAGAGTGGACAACTTTGACTTTTGTTTCTGACCTAAGAGGAAAGGCTTTCAGTTTTTTGCCACTGACTATGATGTTGGCTATGGGTTTTTCATATATGGACTTTATTATAATGAGGTATGAACCTTCCATTCCCACTGTATGGAGGGTTTTTATCATAAATTGGTGTTTGATCTTGTAAAATCTTTCTCTGTATCTATTGATATGATCATGTGGTTTTTCTCTTTTCTCTTGTTGATCTGGTGTATGATATTAATAGATTTACATATGTTGAACCATCCTTACATTCCTGGGATGAATTCCACTTGGTCATGATGGATGATCTTTTTGATTCATTGTTGAATTAGGTTTGCTAATATTTTGTTAAGAATTTTTGCATCTATATTCATTAGTGATATTGGTCTGTAATTTTGTTTCTTGGTGACATCTCTGTCAGCTTTGGCATCAGTGTAATGTTAGCCTCATAAAAAATCTTTAGGAGAGTTCCCTGTTCTTCAATATTTTGGAAGAGCTTGAAAGGAATAGGTGTTAATTCTTCTCTGAAGGTTTGGTTGAACACATTGGAAAAGGCATCTGGTCCTGGGTTTTTATTTTTTGGGAGACCCTTGATTACTTCTTCAATTTCTTTGCTTGTGATTGTTCTGTTCAGGTTTTCCAGTTCTTCCCGGTTCAGTCTTGGTAGACTACCTTTTCTAGAAATCTGTCCATGTCCTTAAGATTGTCCATTTTGGTGGCATAGAGCTGTTCACAGTAGTCCCATATAATGTTTTGAATTTCTGTGGCATCTGTTGTAGCTTCTTTCATTTATGATTCTAGTTATGACAGTTTTCTCCCCTTTTTTCTTTGTGAGTCAAGACAATGGCTTGTCGATTTTGTTTATTTTTTCAAAGAACCAGCTTTTGGTTTCATTGGTCTTTGAGATTGTCTTTTTGTTTTCTAATTCATTTACTTCTGCCCAAAGTTTGATTTTCCCTCATTCTTAAGATTTTTGGTTTTAATTGATTTTATTTCTCTAGTTGTTTTAAACGTAAACTTAAGTTGTTTATTTGCAATTTTTCTTGTTTCTTGAAATAGGCCTGGATTGTGATGAATTTCCCCTTAGCAGTGCTTTTGATTCATCCCATAGATGATGGCAGCTTGTGTCCTCATTCTCATTCTCATTTGTCTCTAACTATTTTTTAAGCTCCTCTTTGATTTCTTCTTTTATGCGAGTCTTTCAGGAGCATATTGTTGAGTTTGATTTGAGGTCTTCCAGCTTTCTTTTTGTGGTTGATTTACAGTTTTAGGCCGTTGCCATCAGAGAAGATGCTTGGTATGACTTCAGTCTTTGTAAATTCGTTGACAGATGCTTTAAGTCCCAGCATATTATCTATCCTTGAGAATGTTCCAAGAACGCTTGAGAAGAAACTGAAATCTGTAGTCATTGGGTGAAGTGATCGGTATATGTCTATTAGACCTATCTGTTCCAGAAGGTCATTTAAAGTGGCTGTTTTCCTATTAATTTTCTGCCTGGTTGATATGTCCATTGTTCTAAGTGGGGTGTTGAAGTCCCCCACTATTATTGTGCTGCTTCAATGTCTCTCTTCAGGTCTAATAACATTTGCTTGTATATTTTGATAAGCCATCTGGTACATATATGTTAATAAGCATTATGTCTTCCTGCTGGGTTGATCCTTTAATCATTCTGTAGCATCCAACTCTGTCTTTTGTTATGCTTTTTAGATGGAAGTCTGTTTTTTCTGATATGAGTATAGCAATTTCTGCTCTTTTGTGATTGCCATTCGACTATAGGATTGTCTTCCAGACACTGACTTTGAGGTTTTGTTATCTTTAGGAAGAAGGTGGGTTTCCTGAATGCAGCAGAAGGTTGAGTTATGCTTTTTAATCCATTCAGCCACTCTGCATCATTTTGACTGGTGAGTTTAGTCCATTAACGTTTAGAGCGATTATGATATATAGCTGCTTAGTGTCATTTTATAATTTGTCTTTTGTATGTTGTTCCAGATGATGTCTTCGTTCTCCTCTACTTAGGCAGGAGAAGTGCAGTTATATTTTGATTGATGTCACATTTTATTTTCTTCTTCACTTTTTCCCTGGGGATGTATTTTGAGGTTACCCTGAAGTTAGCATTCACAGTTCTATGTTTACTACCTAATTTTATTTGAAAGCATATTAGTCTTCCACTCATTCTAACTATCCACATTTTTGTTCTCTTCCTCCCCACTTTTAATATTTGCTGTCATATTGTTTTTCTATGTGATTTCTTTATGCTTTATAGAGCATCCTTTAATATTTCTTGCAAAGATGGTTGTGATGAAAATTCCTTTAATTTTTGCTTGTCAGAACAGGTTTTTATCATTCCTTCAGTTCTGAATGATAATCTTGCTGGATATAGTATCCTCGGTTGAAAATTCTTTTCTTTTAGCACTTTGAATGTATTATGCTGTTCCCTTCTGGCCTGTAGACTTTCATTTGAGAAGTCCACTGACAATCTTATGTGGGCTCCTCTGCAAGTGATACATTTATTTCTGGCTGCTTTCAATAGTTTTTTTTTTTTTTTTTTAATCTTGAATTTTTTACATTTTGATGATGAACGTCTAGGTTTATTTCTCTTTGGGTTTCTTTTATTAGGCACTCTTTGTGTTTCCAGGATTTGGAGGCTTGCTTCATTATTCAGATTGGGGAGGTTCTTATCTATTATTCTCATCAAATATGGTTTCTTCCCCTTTTTGTCTCTCTTCCTCTGGGACCTCTATGATGCTTCTCACTGCCTCTGCAGCTGGTCCCAAAATCTCTAGCCTACTCCCCATTGCATGTCTAGATACTCCTGAGCTCCATCCCAAATCCAAATCTGTGGCTTATCTGAACCACAATGGATGCCCTCACTCACTGTTAATCATCAGCTGTTCTGTCTCCAGCTGAAGTTCCAGTCATTTCTTGGTGTTTGTCTCAGGAAAATAGGTGATTTTTTTTTTGGTGTCTATGGGGAACAACCTGAAAGTCTGTCTTATTGAGTCACCATCCAGAAGACCCAATTATGACTGCTTTTCCTTTACAACTTCACCTTGCCCCACCCCTCCACTCCTAAACACCTCTTTAAGAATTGCCCCCATGGTGTTTTCTTACTGCATCTTGGAACTGAATTCATCTACGGTTATTTGGCTCCCAGTGAAGTGATATTGAACAAATGCAGAACTTTGAAATTCAATGCTAACACTAATGAGCACCTAGATGAACTCTACTCTTTTTGTATGATCATGATTCTGGAATAGGCTGGTCTTTGAATTGGAAAACAAAGAAAAGTGATTATGGTTTGTTATCCTAAATAAAGAACAGAATTACACTTGTGAGCTCCATGAGAAAATAGATTACATATCTCTTGTTCTCCACTGCTTACCCAACACCTATCTTCATGGCTGGTATGGGAAGATATCAGGAAAACATTTGTCGAATGGCAGAATTAGTGATAGATAGAAAATGCACAGAGTGAGAAGGGGAGGATCGAAGGAAAGGAAAAACAGTTATGATTTCAGTTCCCAACTCACAATGAAATATATAAAACATGTGATTACTTTTTCTTAATGCCACAAAATACACTGAATGTTTAAGAACAGTTTAGGCTAAAAAAAGTAAGTGAATAGGGAACAACTCAAAAATAATGCAAAAAAGGGTCTATACAGATGAGCTGTTCTCTATTAAGGACACAATAGAAAGAAGATAAGAAGTTTAAATAGGAACTTCTATAAGAAAGGACTTCCTCACAGTTATAATTATTAAAGACAAAAATGTGATACTGGTGTTCCCTGGTGGCCTAGTGGGTTAGTCTACTGTGGGCAAGGTGCCTTTGCTAAAAGTTCACATAAACAACTAAATAGACTATAGTGCTTCTTCCTACTCTTTTTCTTTCCTGCCTGGTTGCCTTTATTCATGTCTTAAATACACACACACACACACACACACACACACACACACACACACATATATGAATTCATTACATATAATATATATTTTATGTATATACATATATAGATATACATATTATATACACATATGTATATCTATATATAGACTGGTCTTACTTCCTCAAACATCTTTAAAAACAATAAGCATGATAACCATCTGCTTGGAATAATTTAGGACTATTTCTGTCAGGATGATTTATCAAGCCCTATTCAAACACTGATAAATTTTTCATAGCCTCCTTTCTATGTCCAAATGGCCACTGTAAGTAATCCCCTAGGATATTAACATTTGGAGTCCATGTGCCTAATGAGGTTTTTAATATAAACAAACATTTAGAGAAAAATTTAGGGTTGGATGTCTCAATCATTTCACATTTCATGAAAGTATGTAAAGTTTATATCAAACCTTAAGAAAGAGAGATATAATTTTACTAATTTGACCTTTAGTTTCATCTTCCATTCTTTCCCACTGTTCTACTAATGCAGTAGGCCTCCATTCTCTCTGCTACTCATAAGCCTCCAGCTAGTGCTTACCCTCCCCATCTGGTGCCTTAGCTCTGGCTCTCTCCTTTGTTGGAAATGCAGTGTAAAGGTCAAAGTTTTGGAATTATACCTATATCTCAACTGTTTTTCATTTACTACTTGTGCGGTTTTAGCAAATTATTTAGTTTCTCAGAACTTCTCTTTTTCTCATCTGCAAATGGCTATAATAATTACTATCCCATAAGACAGCAGTGAGAATAATATTAAAAAAAGACAGTGAAAGTATATGACCCAACAACTATATTATTTTAAACTATTTTTGAATAGATGATAAGTGCACGATTCAAAATTCAAAAATGTAAGAAAGAACAGACAGATCTTCCTTCCAACCCATCCCTCCAAGATGAATTTTCTATATCAAAGGCTATATTTTTTCCATTTTTTGATACATCCTTTTAGAGGTACTGTATACAAATGATGGATATATACACAGTTTGGAACATTTTTCCTCTTTCACTTTATAATATGTCTTAGAAAGCTACACATATATGTACACAAATGTCTTATTCTTTTATAAATTATTTGTAGTGTTTGTGGCATAGATGCACCATCATAAAAATAGTTCATTCTCCTATAGATAATCTTCAGGATTATTAGCAATCTTACCCCCCACATTTTATTCTAAAATTTTCAAATATACACAGCCTGAATTTTACGGTAAACACTCATATCCCTCTCAGTTATTCTATAAATAATAATTTAGTATGTACTTGCTTTATCATATATCTAACCACTTTTCAGCTCTGTTCATTCTGCTTATATTTTTATTAACTTCAGAATGTGTTGCGGATGTCATTATGCTTCTTTCAAAAGACAGTCATTATTAGATGCTAAACTTTTGCTATTACAACTGTGGTATAATAAAACTTTTAGAAACACTATTTCACAGATTGTGGCTATTTCTTAGAAACTGAATTGTTGGGAATGCAAACTTATCATCTTGAGGGTTATTGCCAAATTTTTCTCGTCAAGATTATAACAATTGATACTTAGCAGCAAGGCAGGCAAGTATCTATTTTTTCAACCTCATCAATTTTTCAAATATTTGTTAAAGGTAAAAGGGCATTTTGTAGTTTTATACTGCATCCTATTTTTGTTTTTGTTGTTTATGAGGTATTTCCATTTCCATTTCTTTTAACTTTATTCTTTTGTCTATTTTTTCTACTGGGCTACTGTCCTTTCCATATTGATTAACAGAACTTTTTATATATTAAGGAAGCTAGCCCTTTTCTATGAGTTAGAACTGTTTTGTTTTTTTTTTTGTTTTAATGACTTACATTTCCTAATATCACCTTATTTTTGTTCACTTATTTCCAAGCAATACTAAACACAGATTTCATCTTTCTCCATTATTTAGCACTCCAGTCTCAATCTTCACAACTACTTCATTCAAACTCTCCTGAATTATTAGCAAGGTCCAATTATGTCATGTCATCCTCACCAATGAACCCTTGTATATGTTGCTTCTTTGTGGAACGTTCTCTGTTTTCTTTTCCTGGCTGATTGCACCTAGTCACAAGACTCAGTTGAAAGATTTCTTCTATAGACAGGTTTTCCTCAACTCCCCAAAGCTGGTTTCAATGATCATGCCCTACTCTTTCATAGAGTCTTATGTGAACCCTGATCAGACTACTTTCCTGTAATGTAACTATTTCTTGGTTATCTCTCCTAGATCTTTGAAAGAAAGGTCTATATCTTATTCATCTATCATTTTACTTTCAGTCTTTAGTCCACTGCTTAGCATATAAGTAAGTGCTCAACAAATATTTAAGGAAAAAAGGAAACAAGAAAAAAAGAAGGCAGGAGGAAGAGTGGGACCAATACATAGAGGGTATTGTGGATTGAACTGTGTCTTCCCCAAATTTATATGATGAAGTCTTAACCTCCAGTACCTCAGAAGGTACTGGATTTAGGGTATTTAAAGAGGTGATAAAAGTAAAATGAGGCTGTTATAGTGAGGCTCTAATTCAATCAGAGTGTGGTCTTTATAAGAGGAAATTTGGACATACAGAGAAGCACCAGGGACACACACACACAGAGGAAAGACCATATGAGGACACAGCAAGAAGGCAGTTGTCTGTAATTCAAGGAGAGAGATCTTATGAGAACCTACTGATACCTTAATCTTGGACTTACAGTCTCCAGAACTGTGAGAAAATAAATTTCTGCTGTTTAAGTCACCCAGTCTGTGGTTATTTTGCTATGGACTGACCTAGCAAAATAATACACAGCCCTAGCAAGCTAATATAGAGGGTTAGAGGATATAGATGGAAGATAGATAGATTAAGAATAATCTAAACATAGATCATCAGAAGAATAGGGAAGATTCATATGTTCTGGCTCATATATCATATGAGCAAACATTATTTTCCATTCAGAATAAAGAGGTGAGGCTGATTTTAAACTAAAACCTCTGTTTTCTAGATTATAGTGTGAACATATAATTAAATTTTATTTCGATCGGGTAAGTCTCTTTCAGTTATAATTCTCATGAATTTAAGTCATAACTATAATTAATTTACATGGTGTGAGAATTCAGTCTGATTACAATCAGCCACTCAAGTTTAAAGAGGCACATGTATTCACAGCAATATTGCATTGTTGGGACTATTGAGAAAACCCTATAATTTTAAGTCTATCTATAAAACTGAATGTTTTATGATTTAGTTTTTCCCCTCTCTGTTACTGGGTTAGTTGTTTCAAAGAAATTCTTTTCTTAGAAAATGAAATTTAACAGACTGGCATATTCAATAACATTATGAAAAAAAATTAATCATGGAACATGAAGTTCTGGAGAATGATTTTGTGATTGGACATCTCATCTCTGATGAAGACCATAGTCTTGTATTAAAAACTGCATATTACTTTTGACAAACTGCTAACTTCATTTCATATTTTGGGTAAGTCAACATACTTATGGTGGTATATACATCATTAAATGAAATAAAATAATCTCTAGTTTTCACCTCCAAAATATGATTGAAATATATGAAAATATGTTCTGTCTATGCTAAGATAGGCATAATCTAGATATTGCATGGTTAATTTCCTAACAAACTATAAAATCACCCAGCTAGGAATGGTAAAAGCTGTTAATCAGGGAGATAACCATTGAAAGCCTTGCTCCTTTCATAATGGTTGCTAGTTAAATATAAACATCTGGTAAATCATTATGAATTCATTGTGCATAAATCTATTGCTCTATGCAAAGAACCTACTTTTATTACAAACAGACTTCACATAATAAGGAAAGAAAAATGTATCAACTTTTTTCTATTATACACGTATTTAATGCAACATTTATTAACAAAAATGAACATTGCTCTTAGGTGTCCACAACAGTAGCTATAAAATGGGGAAAATAATAACTAGTTGAGAAAGCATCTACAAGTTTTTTTGTCTTAGCAATGTTTTATGAATGCAGATGCTTCCAATGTGCTCATTTTTGTGATGCTGTCTCAGAGGTTCACTTTGATATTTATCTTTGGTAAACTGAGTGAATGGCTTTTTGATTTATACCTGTCTATATATAAAACACAGACTGATAAAAGTGATTTCAACAAGTCATTCTTTATTCTTTTAATATTTTTTAGCGGCAATCTAGAAAGTATCATTCAACATGGGATTCTACACAATTCAGTGAAGAGATTTCTTCTAGACTTCTTATAGACACAAATACCTGATGGCTTACATAAGTTCTGGAAAGTAAAATGTCATAGAGGGCCCTATAATTTTAAATGAATATTTTCCCACCTAACAAAAACTGATTGCCAATGCCAGAAGATTTTGAAAGGCAATTCTCATGCTGTTTGAAAAGGAGCACTAAATTATACACAACGAGAAACAATGAACAGATTGCATCTCTGCCTAATGGTGTTAAGACACAAAGACTCTCCTTCTATAAATCTTTATTTTCCGAAGTGTGTAACTAGGACACATCCTAATTCTAAATGAAAATTAATTGAAAGTTGTTTTTAAAAACATAGTAGGAGACATTTCACTTTTTAGTGTTGCCAGATAGAACTGACTCTGGACATTGCTTCATTGTCACTTCAGCCAAGTTAAACCATAATGAGAATCAGTCCTTTTGTCTTTACTTCAACAACTTAAATAAAATTAAAAACCTGAATTATTTACTAAAATACATGAAAAGGGGACTTTCTAAAAGCTTTGCATTATCATATGTATTTTTACCCATAAAAGTAAGGAACATACATGCATGATATATCCCAAAGGAAAAATATAGTATACATCTGTTCATTTATGCTATAGATAATGGATTTCTATTCACTAAAATAAGTTTTCCTGCATTAACATTGGAGAAAAAATTAATTCAACACATCAATAAATGAAAACAATGTAGCTTAAATACTATGTAAATTAGGTCTATCTTGTTAGAGACCCTCATAACACATAATTTACATTTGTGACACTCAATAAAATTATAATTGAATACAGATATAATAGGTTTGTTGTTTAGGTCTCTCATACTATAAACAGAGTGCTGAAGCACTTGTTTTGAATAATCATCACCACTAATACAGAGAGAAGGGAAAGTAAGAAGAAGAACTAACATTTATTGTCCTACTACAGTTCAGCTTCTATAGTATAGATGCTTAATTTCTTTTAATACTCATAGTGCAGTAAGGAAAGTTTCAGAGCCTCCAGGAAGCATTTGGGAAACAATAAAAGAGAGTAAGTAAACCTTCTCTATTAGCAGAGCTAAGTCCAGGACTACATCTCAGCCCAGTACTTTTTCTAATTGACCATGCTGCATCCTCGAGGAAACAAAAGATAATCCACTGGTTTTGGTGTCCATGAAGGAGAAAACCATTACTTCCTCCAGCCCCACATCACCGGTTCATAATCTTGTTGCTCATTAGGATCATCTGAGCAGCATTTAAAAAGTATCTTGACTCCATAGCCAGAGACCTTGATTCAGAAGATCTGGGATCCTCCCAGGCATGTCTATTTTAAAAATTCTCCACAGGTGAATTGGTTGTAGATTCAGACCTGAAACTGTGTTCTTTCCTAAGCCTGCAAATGTTCCATCTATATCCTTTCTTATATTATAACTATCGGTTTACGGAGGAAGAAGTGTATGAACACTAACATTTACTGAGAAATTACTTAAATTCCAAATATTGTATAAAATTTTTCTATATATGTTACCCACGCCCTCCCAGCATTTTAAGTGTCAGTAGACATGGATCAACGCTTACATGAACCCAGTTACCATTTCTTTAATCTATAAAAAACAATATACATATCTTATTTCTAAAACATCTCTCTCTCCTAAAAATGTCAAGATTTCTTTAACAAATAAAACTCCTGGGGAAAGTTTGCCTCTAATTCCAAGAAACAAAACAATTTATTTTGTGCTGCCTCTGATCCTACATATTAAAACACAATTCACAAATATTTAAGGATCTCCAAGGATAATCTCATGTGTGCTCTTGAACAAGCCCTACCAGCTACCAAATTGGTCCTAACAGTTTCCTCTTCTGCTTTGTGTTCCCCCAACATCAAGATGTCTTAAACTCAGCCTCTGAGGTCTTCAGTGATGTCTAAACATGCTTATCAGCTGTTTCTAATTGATCATTAATTTGCCACCACAACCTCTTAAAACACTGTTGCTGCAGTCAAGTCTTGTACACATTTCTGATGGATACCAAATCTCCTGTTGTTTTTATAGCAATGAGTCAGAGTTCTTGGAAAGTTGAAGTTGCTTTGGTTCTCTGAAGTTCATAATATGCAGAAGTTACTCTATGTTGCATGAAAAGTGGATGGGTGCCTGGAAACATCTCATTCTCTCATTCACCACGGTATTTGTCCACAGCGTTGCTCCAAAGGCTTCTAGGACTTTCTATTTTATCTGCCTGACTCTCCATAAGACCCTCATGATACCAGTTGGATGGAATGACTGATAAATAGATCAAGTGATGGGCACCACAATGTTATCAGAAGTATCATTCACAACAATTACTAAAGCAGGTGATCATTAGAATATAAGAGAAGAAAAGGGTGACAACAAAAAAGGAATGAGGTTTTAGGTAAAGAATGCATATATTAGCAACAGAATGCAGCTATCAGAACTGGCAAATAATTTGGGAGAGAAAATGTACTAAATTGGAATGAAATGCACTAGCAATAATGGTGTATGAGGTAGCTAATGCTACAGAAATCAGTCTTGGCTAGAAAAGGCATAAATATAAATATAGATTAAAAACATTTTAAATTGTAACACAGTATTATTTTACAAAAAAAAAAAAAAAAAAAAAAAAAGACAGAGAACTGAACACTAAGAACAAAATAAACCCTGAGAGCACCCAGTTACCAGAATGGGAAGAGGAAAAAAAAGTGATTCAGATTTTAGCCAATAAATGGACATCAAAGGGTGACTTCTATCATAACTCTTGTTAAAATGAGTTACCCAAGAAACAATAACTGTTGCTTCACTTTTACCCTGGAGTAAATGTTCAAACAAGCTCTGGCAGGCTCAGTTTACTGACTGGTACTATACCAGAAAATCACCCTAATGCTGCCTTTGAAGATTCATCCTCTTATGTGGTCTTTTATATTTCATTAACTACATTTCCCTAAAGTGAGACAAATGCACAGTTGCTTTGGGCTGAAGCAAAGTTTCAGTGTGATTCTAAAATATTTATCAATACATTAAAATTTTGTATAGTAGGACAGGCAATGCCTGAAATACAGGAGTTTAATAAATATATGTTAAAGGAATAAATGGGTGCTTGAATAGGTAAAACTTTAATTCTTCACAAAATGAGTATAGAACTTACAAATCAGAATACTGAAAAAAATTCTCAACCATAATAATATTGCAGAAATTGGCAAAGAGATGCAACAATAGAGACTCAGTCATGTAAAATTTCCTAATTAAAGTCATTCAGAACCAATAAATATTTGCAAGTCTGGTGTGTTGAGTATCCATGACACCAAAACCTGTGTCTCTATGAAAATCATTAATTAAATAGAGACCAATGGTGCTGTATTATAACTTAAAAACCAAGTTTTATATGAGACTATTTTCAGTGTGTCATTGATAGGAAATATAGGGCAATCGTCATTTTATTTGGCACTGGGCAAACCTTTGTAAGCGTTAAGTATTAGCTTCAGTTTTAGGCCCAAAAACTTTAAACATCTATAGAAGATTTGGAAAGGATTTCAAAGAGACTGATCAAAGAGATTAAAGTTATAAAAATGATAAGAAAATTGGCGCCAAACAGAAAAATAAAGAAATTTGGTTTATTTAACCTACGAAAGAGAGAAAGAGAGCTGAAAAGAAGATAACAGTCTTCTAATATTTTGTCAGTGTGGTAAGCAGCTGTTCTGTTTCCCTGTAGGCAGGACTAGGGAAAATGAGTTCCTAAAGTGCAGGCAGCCAAGTGGACTGCACCACTGGATATTTCCCAGAGAACTATCTGACTGCAGAGATTGAGGGATACCATTTGATAGAACCAGGGGAGGCTGTAGCATTTCCCCTTCTCCTTAGTTTCCATAGTATGAATATCCTGTTATATGTCTAAATAGATGTCCAGGGAAGAAGGAGAAATCCTATGAACAAATAAATTCTTTTCCATCTTTATAGTTCTCAAAATCATCATGTACATTTAGGCATTAAGAGACATGAGAAGAAAGTTTCAGAAGAGCATTTTTTCTCAAGATTCTTACAAGGGTGAATTCTGAACTTCAAATCATAAAACATTTTTTACTGATTAGCCACTGGTCTCTTTTGGGTATGTTCCACCATGCCATTCAAAATATAACTTTATTCAGTTATCTATATTTCTAATCAAATATAAAAGGACATTCTATTTTCTATTATTCCACAAAGCTAAAGATTTACATTCTTTGAAAATAAGTTATAACTTTTCTAAATGAATTATTCAGATGTCATTTTAGTATCACATAGCAAAATGACCAGGTGATGGTAGTTTTATTATTGTCTAGCTTCAATTCCTTTCTCCTTTAGAAGCAAAGGATACTTTATATAAGGTTCCAAGCTTAGAAACATTTAGCTCTAATCCATCCTTACCACTGAGTTTAGAAAATTACAAAGAACAAAATGAAAGACGACTCTCCCACTTCTTTCTTGGATGCCACAATCTCAAGTTCATGAGTCATTGTAGCTGTTTGGTCAAACAGACTCATTTTATTTAAAAAGAAGTCAAGGAAAGTTGTTTATAGATAGATACCATATTGAAATGCAGAATCTAGCTGAAATTTTTAATGCTAGAGTGATTTCAGAATCAGTTGCAGAAGAGCAGAATCACTGTTCAAATTATAAATTCACCCTTTCTTCCCTTAACATTTGAGCCAGGACAACACATGACAGAAATGAGAGAATGGCAGGGTTATAAAAAAAATTAAGTAGGTTTCTTGGATTCTGCCCTCTTTCCCTGGCTGTTGGCAGTATCCCTGAAGGCTTCCTGGGTCCTGTTCTTTTTGTCCTGTTCTGTAAAAATGACAGAACCATTTGCCTCTCCAACCTCAATTGGTTATACATGCTATACACATACATGTTGTGACCTTAAAAAGGTCTTCATTCTTTGGGAGCCAAATTCTACAACAGAAAACTTGTTTACGTCAATATCTAACATAATATAGTTAGGTCATATAGTGCAAAGTAAGTACTTTGTGTTTGTTGGATAGATATGTGAATGAATGAAGAAGTCTCGACCTTTGCCAGAGCCAAGCAACAGGTAATTTTCTGTTTTATAGACTAGACCTACTGTTCAGAATAATTTTATTCTGTTTTCTCTATTCCCGGATATTTGTAAAAGAATACTTTATTTTCTATTAGCTCTTTAAATAAATTAAAATTCAATTTAATTTAAAATTCAGTACCTTGATCATACTAATCATATTTCAAATGCTCAGCAGCCAAATACAACTAGTGCCTATCACATCAGACAGTGGTGACTCAGAACATTTCAGTCATCACAGAAAGTTCTACTGGTCAGTTAGACCATTTTCAAATTTATCAGTACAAAATTAGCTTATATATAATCTTGTGTCAAATACTAGTTATATCTAAACTTTCAGTATATTTTAAGTTCTAAAAATCCTTACCGTAGTCTAAAAGCAGATCATACCAGAGTTTATTATGCCAATCCTACAACTCAATGGCAAGAAAAATATAAATACCACATAACAACAGAGGGAGAAAGTTTATTTGTCTAAGTCATTTGGGGAGCAAAAGTTATACTGTGGTGTCTGTGTGTGTGTGTGTGTGTGTGTGTGTGTGTATGTGTATGTGTGTGTGTGACACTTGAACCAAAAAATTAATATCATGATTTTTTTATTCTCTACCAATTCTATAAAAATCCTATTGACCTGATATGAATATATTCTGTAGAACATAAGGAAACCTAGAAACATCACCTTTCCACATAAAATAAACTCTCCATATTTATAAAGGCTCTAGGAAAGTCCTAAATAACAACACAAAGAGCATCTAAATAATAAAATAGTTCAGATGATTATAGTAGTACAGAAGGGTATTTTATTTATTTATTCTTACTAACACAGAATTGCTTTCCCAAGCAATTCCCATGAGTTTTTAATCATAGCTGAGGAGTGTATGTGCATGCACATATAAGCTATGACTGAAAATTCTTGAAGTATTATTGATTACTGACTCTCCACATATTACATGTACATGTATATGCATATATTATACACACACTTAGATTTTATGTATATATATAGTGTACATATATGCATATGTGTATATATGCATATGTAGCTTCTTGTATTCCAACTGATCCTGTTGTAAAGAAAGTAATCCTTAGATCTTCCAGACAACTTTATCTTTCTAAGTTAAATATTTGGTCTTGTTATTTAGATCTTACAAATAAATATTTGCCTACAAAAAAGAATTATTCAGGTCAAGTCGGTGGTAGAGAATATTACCTTTATTGATTTAACTTGAGCGTCGCTATGGGGTACATCAAGGCTAGCGGAAACATTATATGGTCTTGTACATTTCTGTATTTGTTTACAACGTTAATTCAAAGTTTTAACAGACAAAATCTCCTAGCAATAATATAAATATGTATTAACTTCCTGGTCTTCTCTGCCTCTTAGGAAAAAATAATATGACTTTCACATAACAAAAATCAAAAAACAGAGAAAAAAAACCCTAAAACTAGCTCCCCACCCACAGAAGACAGTCAAGATTATGGAATAGTATGAAATCCAAGTATATTGATTACTAAGATACCATGAATCCAACAAAGTTGTGTTTAATCCTTGTTTAAAACTACCACATCTTCATAATCATGCAACAAACTATCGCACCTCAACACAGTCAATGAAAATAAAGAACGGATTCTGTTGAGTAGGTTTATTGATTACTTTTAAAATAACAAATGAGTAGAGCAATGCAGGAACTACAACCTTGAGCAAAATATATCATATCCTTTAACACCAAATTCAGAATGTATATCAGAATGAGTATATATAAAAATTCGGTAACATAGAACCCCTACCCCAAGTGATAATGACATTATGAACTCCCAATCAGAGGAAGAATTAAGTATATGTTTGTTCTCACTTCCTTATTTCCCACTGAAATTATAGTAAATGCATAAAAACGGAATAAATACAAAAAGACAAGAAAACTTGAGAAGAGACAACAGTAAATGAAACAGAGAAACAAAAATTTGAAAGCTATTTGGTAGATGGTTGGAGGGTAATTGATTGTCCAGGTTCATTAGAGATAGCTAAATAGAAGTTTTCAAAAGAGGCAAGCAGTGGGAAACCAACAGAGATGCAGAATTCCAGAAAGTATCAGGAACTGGTGGCAGCAGTTACCGCAGAAGGGTGTGATGAGGAATTGAAAAGAAAATAAGGGTGGTACTGAGTTCTTGGATTCCAAGGATTTCAGCATTTCCTTCTCTACTCTATAACTAGAAGACTTCTCAACCCCATCATGCAGAAGATTGGAAGCTTCTTCTCTAAAAATGCTGAATCAGATAGGCTTGGAAACCTGGATGTGAGAAACTCTCCTTAGTGAAACAGGGTTAGATAAAAGGCTATATATTCACTGGGATACACCTCTCGTGGGTTCCTTCCTCTACTAGGTTTCCAGAACTCTACCTCCCTAGGTATAACATTAAAGGTCTGTCCCTGAAAAATTTACCTGACAAAGAGAAAAGCCTAAAAGATACTAACATCTGGAAGCAAGCCCTCACAGTTTCTCAGGTTGTTTTATATACATGAGGAACATTGGTTGAAAAGGTGAGTTAATGAAATCCAGCTAATTCTCCATTTACAAAGTCCTGAGAAAGGGATACCTTTTCCCAATTAATATGAACTGGTCAACAACTAATATGTCCCAGAGGGATATCTTTTCCTAATTTACAAAAGGGTACTATGTGGATTAACTTCAGCTCTGCTGAGAAGATCTCCCTAATATGGTCAGAACTGTTTAAATATATTCTTTAATAATTTTATACTAATTGCTGCAAATGATAGCAATTCTTTAGCCTTTATATAACTGAAATTAACAATTTTGCCATATGATATGATTTTGTTTCTATTTAAATATAATGTCATGCTCAGAAAATGCTTTCTCTTAGCAAGTATTTCTGAATGGCTGAATAAATGAATAGATTAAACCATAGGAAACAGAGGTAAAGCACCAAGGCAAGATTATCAAAGAAGGCTACTGAGATAACATACTGTTTTCATGTTAATTCATTTTCTAATCATCTTCTTAATGAAAATTTTCTTTAAAAAGAGTTTGATGGGAGGATAAAGAATTTGGATGGCTATTTAACAGTAGTTGAACTGAGCAAATGTTTCTTAATTAATGTTCCTAAAGTCCCAACACCTCACACAAAATATGTGAAATGTGTGTGTATCATATATCATATCATATATATCATATATCAATGCATTACAACTGGAAAGGAAAAGGGAACGGCATCTGATTTTACTTGTCAAGATTACCTGAAGAGATAGAGAAGTACATCATCAGAGGGCAGACTTCCTTTATTGATGACTCTGTAGGTTAACAAGCATTTCTAAGGCAATAAAGAAAAACACAAAAGCAGAAAGAAAGGACAGTATAAGAGAATGGATTTTAAACTTGTCTTTTGGATAACTTGTTTATTTTAGTTGATCTGAACTACATATTAGAATATTTAAAAGTCCAAATTAGATCTGTTACAATTCCACTTAATCTAGATAAAAACTCTATAGAAAGAGAAAAAGTAAAGGAGGCATTTTTTTTCCCTAGTTAGGTGTTATTATGTAGGGGGTCACCACCTCAAGCTACCTCATAGATCTCAATGCTACTTAATCCTAGCTTCATCTTTCCTACCATTCCTGGATTTTTGCCACCTTTATTCATCTAGAGATGTTCATGTAATAGTATTATTAAGTCACAGTATAATATTCTATTAGAAACTCCCTTTAAAATGTCTATTCCAGAGTGCAGCAGTCAGCAGCCCCCCACAGCCTGGCCCACACACATGCCCTCCAGCTTTGCAGACTTGGGCCACCAGCTCCGCCAGTCCCCAGGGAGCCCAAGCGGTGCAGCCCGGGTCTCTCATGCTGGTCTCCAGCCATGGACGTCGGAAAAAAATTACCAATTTTCCTGAGACAAACACCAAGAAACCACTGGCACTTCAGCTGGAGATGGATAAGCTGATGATTAATGGTGGGTGAGGGCGCCCGGTGGGGTTCTCAGCTAGGTTCACAGATTTGGATTTGGGACAGAGTTTGGGAGTTCCAGATGCATAGCAGGGCGGAGGCTAGGGATTTGGGGGCAGGCTGTGGAGTTAAGAGAGGCAGGCCCAGTGGGGCTGAGACACAGAGTCACAGACAGCCGACTTGGAAGAGGGTGAAAGGAGAGCCAGCACAACAGGAGCTGTGCAGGAGCCCACTTGGTGAAATTGTGCTGGGCGAGGCCATAATCGGAAATCTGCCAAAGAATTTCCAAGCTCAAACCCTTCCCACAACCATTTCACTCCAGAACCTGGGGTCCACCTGCGGGAAATCCTGCCTCCAGGATTACAGGTGAGAAGGCAGTACCAAACCTCAATGCTACCTTCTAGTGCCACCTTGTGGGTACAGGTGAAACTGCAGTCTGATTGCCAACCCTGGGCAAGTCAAACCACTAAACGGCGCGGAAACTGAAACCTCAAAATAGAAACGGAATGCGGAATAGAGAAAAGACACAGAGAAATACATGTGGAATGATAGATCCAATAAAAAACCCAGTAAAAATCTGAATACAGCAGATGTATGTAAATTACCTGAAGAGGAATTTAGGGTAATAGTGATTTACATACTCATGGGAATCCAGAAATCAGTAGAGGCAGTAAACAAGAATCTCAGGAAGAAAAGAGAAGAATTAAAACAAGACTTCAAACAGGTAGAAGACACAATGGCTGAATTAAATAACCCAACAATAGGATGGATGAAGCTTCTAATAGAATCAGCGATCTGTAAGATAAGACAGAGGAACTCAATAAAGCAAATCGACAGACAATTGAATACAGTATTCTAGACCTCTGGATAACCTTAAAAGAAACAATATTTGCATCACAGGGGTCCCAGAGGAAGAGAGAGCAAAGGGGGCAGAAACCATATTTGAAGAAATAATAGATGAGAACCTCCCCAATCTGAATAATGAAGCAAGCCTCCAAATCCTGGAAACACAAAGAGTGCCTAATAAAAGAAACCCAAAGAGAAATAAACCTAGACATTCATCATCAAAATGTCAAAAATTCAAGATTAAAAAAAAAAAAGACTATTAAAAGCAGCCAGAAATAAATGTATCACATACAGAGGAGCCCACATAAGATTGTCAGTGGACTTCTCAAATGAAAGTCTACAGGCCAGAAGGGAACAGCATAATATATTCAAAGTGCTAAAAGAAAAGAATTTTCAACCGAGGATACTATATCCAGCAAGATTATCATTCAGAACTGAAGGAATGATAAAAACCTGTTCTGACAAGCAAAAATTAAAGGAATTTTCATCACAAACCATCTTTGCAAGAAATATTAAAGGATGCTCTATAAAGCATAAAGAAATCACATAGAAAAACAATATGACAGCAAATATTAAAAGTGGGGAGGAAGAGAACAAAAATGTGGATAGTTAGAATGAGTGGAAGACTAATATGCTTTCAAATAAAATTAGGTAGTAAACATAGAACTGTGAATGCTAACTTCAGAGTAACCTCAAAATACATCCCCAGGGAAAAAGTGAAGGAGAAAATAAAATGTGAAATCAATCAAAACATAACTGCACCTCTCCTACTTAGCTCTAAATAATCACTCTAAACGTTAATGGACTGAACTCACCAGTCAAACGATGCAGAGTGGCTGAATGGATTAAAAAGCATAACTCAACCTTCTGCTGCATTCAGGAAACCCACCTTCTTCCAAAAGATAACAAAACCTCAAAGTCAATGGCTGGAAGACAATCCTATAGTTGAATGGCAATCACAAAAGAGCAGAAATTGCTATACTCATATCAGAAAAAACAGACTTCCATCTAAAAAGCATAACAAAAGACAAATGGATGCTATAGAATGATTAAAGGATCAATCCAGCAATCCAGCAGGAAGACATAATGCTTATTAACATATATGCACCAAATGAAGGAACATCAAAATATACCAAGCAAGTATTATTAGACCTGAAGAGAGACAATGACAGCAACACAGTAATAGTGGGGAACTTCAACACCTCACTTAAAACAATGGACAGATGAACCAGGAAGAAAATTAACAGGGAAACAGCCACTTTAAATGACCATCTGGAACAGATAGGTCTAATAGACATATACCAATCACTTCACCCAATGACTACAGATTTCACTTTCTCCTCAAGCGCTCATGGAACATTCTCCAGGATAGATAATACGCTAGGACACAAAGTATCTGTCAACAAATTTACAAAGGCTGAAGTCATACCAAGCATCTTCTCTGATGACAACAGCCTAAAACTGGAAATCAACCACAAAAAGAAAGCTGGAAGACCCCAAATCAACTAAAAACTCAACAATATGCTCCTGAAGGACTCTTGGGTAAAAAAGGAAATCAAAGAGCAACTTAAAAAATACTTAGATACAAATGAGAATGAGGACACGAGCTACTAGAATCTATGCATGCAGCAAAAGCAGTAATAAAGGGAAAGTACATCGCAATCCAGGCCTATCTCAAGAAACAAGAAAAATTGGAGAGACACTTTTCTGAAGAAGATATACAGATGACCAAAGTCATATGAAATTATGTTCTTACTCACTGGCTATGAGGTAAATGCAAATTAAAATAACAATAAGATATCAGCTTACACATGAAAGGCGGGCTTTATCCAAAAGTCTAGAAACAACAAATGCTGGCGAGGATGTGGAAAAAAGGGAAAACTCTTGCACTGTTGGTGGGAGTGCAAACTGATAGAGTACAGTTTGGAGATTCCTCAAAAAATTGAAGATGGAAATCCCATGTGATCCCATCATTCCACTTCTGGGCAACTACCCAAAAGATACAAAAGCACCCATCTACCAAAAAGGTACAAAAGATGTATGCATCCCCATGTTTATCGCAGCTCTATTAACAATAATTAAGAACTGGAAATTACCTAAGTGCCCACCATCAGATAAATGGATAAAGAAGATTTGGTACATCTATACAATGGAATACTACACAGTCCTTAGAAGAAATGAAATCCTGTCACTTAAATCACCATGTTGGGAACTAGAGGAAACAAGTCAAAAGAAGAAAGATAGATACCAGATGACTTCAGAGGTGGAATATGAATAGACAAAACAAAGGAACAGCATAACCAACCCTGAAACATTTGCAACAGAACTGAGGTTACCGAAAGGGAATGGGACAGGTGAGGGCAAATGGTGGTGGAGTCCACTGGACAATGGGGAAGAACACTTGGAGATTTGATGGAGGGTATGATGTGTTGAAATATATGTAAGAAATGGGGAACCGATGCCTAGGAAATTATTTTAATGTATAGAATAATTACTAAAATAATAAATTTTTATATGTCCATTCTAACACCTGGTAATCATTTTTATAACTTTCTAAAGATGTATCAACTAGTTTTATGATTAAATATCAAGTAGAATTTAAATACTTTTTGCTGTTGTATAGAATTAATTTGTTCTGAGGTTGAATAGTTTTAAGTAAAAAAAGGAGATGAATGAGAAATATGTAAGATCACTTTTCAGTGGTAGAAATAAAATCAATATCACCTCCCTAAACAACTATTGAGTAACCCCATGTAAAATGAGGCAAATACAAGATCAACAGAATTGTTTCTTCTAAACCCCATCTCTACTTAGGATTAAAGCAAGTTATCGGTTTAAGGCATACTTAAGTGAGGCGTTTAAAAGGAATTCAATTATCAAAATTATTCCAAAGTCTCTTTTGAAAGAAGAGAATTGCTGTCAATTAGAACATTTTTGGGGCATCCCCATACCTCCTCCAGAACCCAGTCATGAATCCAAGTCCTTGGGCTTTGCATAATACCTTACCTGCCTCAGCCGCCTGGGGCACAGTGTGTGTCTATCAATTAGAATCTTAATATTTATGACAGTTCTTATATTTATGTGAAATACATAATCTAATTTGTATCTTTACATTTTATGTTTATAGTGTAATATATACATAATCATTGTACATGATATTTGATAAACATTTTACAAGTCTTATATTTTGTTATAGAATACTTTATTCATTACCTTTTATTTTATGATATATTGGTTATATTTGAAATTGAGTCTTTCATTAGTAATACAACTCAGGGTGATGCTTCTGTGGGAAAAATAAATCATTTTTAGTTTTTTGGTATTGTTTCTAATAATGAAATACAGCAAAAAGCAGTGATTGGTTTCATTGGTTAACCACTAGACAATAGAAGTCAGCAAATATTTATTAAACTCTTACTATGTACAAGTGAGTCTCAGGGTAACAGAAAATGAATAGTAGATTTACATAAAATAAAGAAAAGGTAATCAAATGACAAAAAAAACAGTAAGAAGAAAGAAACTAAAATAGTCAGAAAATAATTAACAGGATGATAATAGTTAAGTCCATATCTATCAATTACTTTAAACACAGGTGGATTAAGTTTTCCTATCAAAAGGGGTAAATGAATTATAAAATAAAGAGACCTAACTATATGCAACCTATAAAAGATCACTTTGAATTTAAGGATACATATATG
Source organism: Solenodon paradoxus (assembly GCA_004363575.1). Lineage (NCBI taxonomy): Eukaryota > Metazoa > Chordata > Mammalia > Eulipotyphla > Solenodontidae > Solenodon > Solenodon paradoxus. The sequence continues at coordinate 1,102,709 of RJWH01000144.1, forward strand.
CTCAAAGTGAAGGGACAGAAAAAGATATTCCATGCAAATAGAGCTAAAAGAGAGCAAGAATAGTTATACAAACTAGATTTTAAGTCAAAAACAGAGAAAAAGAAAGTAATTATAAGATAAAATGGTCCACTCATCAAGAGAATATAATAATTGCAAATATATATATCCAATGTTAACGTAAGGTACCTAAATATATTAAGCCAATACTAAAAAGTCTGAAAAGAGTAAGACACCCAACTAATAATACTATGAAATATTAATACCCCACTTTCAACAATGGCTATATAATCAAGAGAAAATCAATAAGGAAACATTGGACTTGAATATATTTATTTCCAAATAAATTTATCTCTATAGATATATAGAGAAAATTCCATCTAACAGCATCAGAATACACATTCTTCTCAAGTGTACATGGAACAATATCCAGGATAAATCATATATTAAGTTATAAATGTTAAAAAGAATGTAATCATACCAAGTATATTTTCCAACTGCAATGGTATAAAACTAGCTATCATTAACAGGAGAAAAAATGCAAAATCCTCAAATACATGTGAAAATTAATACACTGCTGAACAACCAATATGTCAAAGTTGAAATCAAAATGGATACCAAAAAATATCTTGAAACAAATGAAAATGAAAACAGCATTCCAAAACTTAGGGGATGTAGCAAAAGCAGTGCTAGAGAGGTTTATAATGATAAATGCCCACATTAAAAACAGAAAGAGAGATGTCAAACATCCTGTTTATACTTCAAAGAACCAGGGGAAAAAGAAACTAAACCTAAAATTAGCAGATAACAAAGATCAAAAATGAAATAGAGAACAGAAAAAAATAGGAAAGATAAAACTAGAAATTGGTATTTTGAAAAGATCAACAAACCGTTAGTGAGATTTATCAAAGAGAAAAGAGAAGACTGTAAATAAAATTGTAAGTGAAAAAGGGAGCATTACAACTGATACCATAGAAATACAAAGAACAATGAGAGATTACATGCCATTTAATTGAAAATAGAAAATCTGAACAGACCAACAAGTGAGGAGATTAAGTCAGTAATCACAAACATTCAAGTAAAAAGAGAGTGCAGGACCAGATGACTTACAGATGAATTCTACCAAATATTTAAAGAATAATTAATCCAATTATTCTCAAACTCTTCCAAAAAATCTAAGAGGAAGGAATACTCCCAAGCACATTTTAAGGAAGCCAGTAACATCCTGATACCAAAGCCAGAGAAGGTTACTACAAGAAACGAAAACTACGTACACACAAATATTTCTGATGAGTATAGATACAAAACTTCTCAACAAAATTCAATTAAAATGAGTTCAACAAAACATTAAATGGATTATACAAGTAACCAAATAGGATTTATCCCTGGGATGAAAGGATGATTCAACATACAAAGTCAATATATGTGATATACTATACACATTTGAGTAAAATATATAAATTACATGCTTAACTAAATACGTTGATGATCTACTTTGTATATATCCAAGAGAAAAATATACATATTGCCAACCAAGGGGAAATACATACAAGAATACTCATAGGAGCACTATCTGTAATTGCATCAATTGGAAAACTACCCAAATCCCATCAACAGTGAATTGGATTAAAAAGTTTTATAGTCACACTATGTAGCATGGCATAGCAGCATAAATGAAAAAATTTAAGAGCACATATCAATAAGATAATTCGCACTAAAAACAGAGAAGTTAAACACATAAGAGCACACAACGATTCCATTTAAATGAAACATATTAACAGGCAAAAATAATTAAGCTGTTGAAAGTCAGGGTAATAGTTACCGGGAGGACGGGAGAGTTAGTGACTAGGAATCTAAGAGAAATTTAGGTTACTAGTATCTTCTCTTTCTTAATCAGTTGCTGGTTATTTGGCTGCATGTTCAATTAGTAAAAAAAATCATGGATATGTGTACATAATAAATGCACACATTGTGTATATTTCAAAAAAGTTTAAACAAAGGCAAGGAAAAAGATGCTGATAGCAATAATTTTATAGGTAAACTATTTTCAAATACAGGGACAAAAGAACAATATCATGTGAGTTTTTCAGCAGTGGAAAACTATGATTGATGTATAGAGAAAGTTAATGCAGCACAATTGTGTGGGAATAAAAATTTATATATGAATTCAAAGTAAGTCTCAGATACAGAGAGTCAAATGGGAGCTTCATTTACTCATATGTGATTCCAACTGGAAAAACAATTATCTTTTGAGATTAACCTGTGAGTCCCACAAATAATGAAAGTATCTGGCATGTACTTAGGGGAAGATTGACTCTGGGCCCAGAAGTTTACTGAATATGAAAAGGAATGTGCTAAGAACTTTACTTAGGAGTTGACTTGAAACAGCTGCACTTTGTCATCAGAAAAAAAATCCACAAGTATTCTAAAACTTCAAAAACTATAATTTGTGACCTCATTAACCTTAGAAAAGACATGTCTGCCGTTGTTGCAACCTATCACTATATATCTCTCCTCAAAATCTCCTGAAATGCCTGCCTCCAGAGATGTTTCCAGAAAAGTGTAGAAGCAGCAGAACTTAAAAGCAACAATAAAACACTTCTTCATTCCTCATGAAAAACCATGTCTGTGAAATCTGATTTTTCTTTCTGAATAAGTTTTGAGCATGTTTAGTTTATTCTTAAGAGGGTTTAATAGGCTGAGGCATTTACAATAAGAGCAAAACAAAAGGAAAATTAAGGAAGATTTAGGGCATAGTTTTAGACATTATTCTGTCATTTCCTTTGTTGTAATTTTCCACACAAAGGAAGCTACTTAAGATAAGCATGTGACTGCTGACTTAGATTACTGGGGGAAGTTATAGAATCTGCTTTCTGGAAAATATTGAAGAAAAAGTTAATTGTTCTTTTAAAATTGTTTAGAACAATTTCTCCCCAAAAGGCAGTGGCCAAATGTGGTATCTTCCAGATTTATGGCTTCATTTTGTTCTCTGTTTCCATAAATAACTAGAGTCTCTTGAACACGGTGCCACATTCTAGAAATGTAAGCTAGAAAGTGTGTGCTCTAAACCATAGTGAATATAAACTATAGTTTCAAGGGATTTAGAAATTATTCCTACAAAGACAAGTGAGGTAGAGAGCTGACAAATTAACCAGATAATTCAAGCAAAAATATTTGTTTTTGAGAGGGAGGGAAAAGACCTTCAGACTAGCTATTTTGTATTATCTGTGTAACTATGTGAGTTTACATGGTACTTCACAGAGATAAACTCAAATGCCTTCTTGTTACACCAAAAGATGTTTGAGTTTATAAAATGCTTTCATATTAGTACTCATGTATAATATTAAAGATGGAAGATACTAAGAATCTGGAGGGATATCACTATATCAATTAATACAACAAAAGAGAATTCAGAAAAGCATAACAAATTCTAATCTGAGAGAACTTTAGGGCTCATGGATCTAAATTCATTACACTTCACAATAAAAAACACAAACCAGAAATTTGGAATGAGAGTTTCCTTATACAATAGTCACTATAAAACATTGCAGCTTGGTGTATTGTCTCTGTAGTCATGTAGTTACTACAGAGTAAGCTTTCTCCAGAAAGGATGCTACCTGCTTTTCCACCACATGCCTAGCATCTAGTGCAGTATCTGGAACCATAGTAGTTATAGAGCACATGTGCAGAATTCATCTCTGTAAAGCATTAATTTGCCTTTTAACACTGACACATCTAATACTATCTTTTTTCCCTTTTCTTCATGATTTGAAAAGAATTTTATTGAAGGAATATTGTATCATAATACTATATAGAAGCTTAAGGTATACATCATTGTATGTCAACATCTATATAAAACAAACTAAGCTTACCAGTCCAGTTCCTCCTTCACTGTATAACTGACTTCTTCTATCCAATTTCCTTCAAAACTTGAAACTACTAAATAGATTTTATAAACTAAGAGTCTATTTTTGCTTACTCCATTTGCTTGCTTGGTTTTTCTATGGTCCTGTTACTCTGAATGTGCCCAATCTTGTCTAATACATTCTTGAATCTGATTTCAAGTTCATAACTTTGGAGTTAATGTAAAATACTTAAAAGTTAAATTATTCAAAATAATTCAAGATATATTCAAAATATTCAAGATCACATGTTCCACCAGAAGACAAGACAAGAATATTTTTTATAAAGGGGATTAGAACAACAAGGGCATTTGGGTTGAAGGAAGTGAAAATTTTCTAGAACAAGTCATCCACCACCTCATTTTCAAACATGTGACTATAAAGTGTTATGTTTTTCAAATATCATATAAGTGAGAAGGAAATAAGCCTCCAATGAACAATAAGCCTCAGGAAAAAAGCCTCCACGGAACAATAAGCCTCCATTCACTATCTCACTAGCCCTGCTGAGCCCCAAGCTATAAATAACTTCTGCTTATCACACAATGAACAAAAACCAGTAATGGAAAAATTCCAGAGACCTGCCTCCGCATTACTCTAGCCCATCCCAGAAATCCCTGCCTATAAAATCTGTAACTTACTCCTGTTCAGTACACCAGTCTTTGGAGACCACTCCACTGGTGCCCGCCAGCGTTAAATAAAATCCTTTCAACTTTTCCTGAGTGTGTGAAGACTGTCACTTTCCAGTGGCTGAACCCATTTTGCTGAAAGAATAAATACATCCAGATGATTTCTCTATTTCAAGGTAATGCCAAATTGCTGCTATTATAAACATTTTGAAAAGCACCCTTCTAGCATTGTTTTTAGAGAATGCAGCTCTTTCTTTTCAAAATCTGCAAGAAGAGAAAGTATCTTTCCTTTTAAAGTGGAAAATAGCTTTAGAAGAATAAAACTTACTCAGGGAGGCTCAGAGAGTAGGTGTGTCTCTCAAAGAATGTATGGCTATAAGGGCTATTTGAAGAATTTTTCCAGGGTGTCTCCATATTCCCAAATCCATTCTAATGCAGTTTCCACAAAATACTTTGTTCTGGTTTTATTTTTAAAAGTTGACCAGAACTTTCTTTAAGTTTCCAAAAATTGCAATAAAAATTATTTTGAGAATTGTGAAACAAATGCAAATTTCCAAAGAAACTCTCTTAAGGTGAGTTATTTTTAATTATGTATGAATACTTTAGAAATTAAGTTTCATTACTTAAGTAGGCATGGCACATACAGTTTTTTCACCTGTCAAAACTCAAGTAAGTAATTTGTATGTAATTTTCTAGAAGAGGATAATTTGCTACCATCAGTCAGAAACCAAAATTTGGAAACTCCAGGTTTCTCTCTCACCATATTCAGGAATCACATCTAGATACAGTGTGGTCACTATACGTTTCCCCTTACTGTCAAAAATGTGCATTTCTTAACAAGATTGAAATTAAAATTCTAGAATATGATTTCAATAAAAAATTCAGCTTCCAATTATCTCCCATGATAAGGCTGATGACTATGAAAACTATCCTAAGCATTTCTATCATCTATAGAGAAAATATTTATACTCTATAAGCAGGCTGAGAATAGAATATAAATCATAAGCTAAATTCTCTAAGAGTTTTGCAAATTGCAATAAAATTTCAATATTAAAAAATAAGTCTACTTTGACAACAATTTAAAGGAACAATATGTCTCTGTACATCTTAACTTTCTCAACACAATGAAATTCATTTGCTGCATGTTGACTTTGGCAGATTCTGGCTTTTCTCAATGAAAACAGATACTTGGCCATAACACGAAATTAAATGCTGAAACAGGATGAAACATATCTTCACATTCCCACTTATCCTTTTTAATAATACACAGTATGTCATACAGATGACCCACTGTGTCTGACACGTCAACCCCTTTGGCCTCTGACAAGTAGCAACAAAATGAGCACAAGAACCTTTCTAGGCTGTTCCAAGAATTAGTCTTGAGAACACAGTGTACTATAGTGCACCCAAAACCAGGAAGTTAGAGTGGGAAGATCATGTTTGTAAAAGAAAAAGTTTCTAAATTCCTTTAGCTTGAGAAGATTATTGATCCCAACAATAGCTCCATTTTTATCCTCTCAATTTAAAATCTACATTCTGATCAAAGCTGACTTTGGGTTAAAGTGATCCTTAAGACAAGGGGAAATATCTTTATTGCTCCACTATGCATCAATACAGAGTCCTAACAAGGACTTAGTGTTTTGATAACTTTTTGAGAATTCTTTATAAAGAAGGATCTCTAAGAGACTGAAGTGCTATCTGGTGAGGGTGGGAGGTCTAGGGTATAGGGGTTAGGAAAGATGGGGTTTTAAATGAGTCTTCCACAGCCCACTCATAGGACTTATAACGGTTAAGGGCCAAAGAGGGAAGAGATACCTTTACATTTTGTTTGGGGGTCAGTCATGTGACTCTCACTGTCTCTTTTCATTGAGTTTCTGCTTAATTGCAAGCTGTGTTTAAAGGCAGATACCAGAGGCATAAAAATTCCAGAAATGGAGACCTAGCATATCAGATAGATAACATACAAGCTCCCTTAGTAGTTCCCTCTCTTAGTTCCTTAGGTGCCATCTTGGAATCACATCTGAGAGACTGTATAAGGCTAGATTTTGCTTATGATTATTCTGTGCTGCACGTCTATGAGCACTGATGAGCAAAGAAGAAAGCCCAAGGAACCAAATACATAATTGGGAAAGAGGAACTTGGATCCTTTTCAGTTCTTTAGTGGATGCATTTACATGTACTTGGGGAAAAATACTCTTATTTTCTTTCATTTCTTCATCTGAAAAGACAGCACATCTTCCACAGAGTGACAGTAATACATCTAGCACAAACTTCTTTCTGTCAACGTGGAGTCTTACCTGGTATTGACACTGATGGCCTCAGTGAGAAGGTAAAAAAGAGAAGATAAAATGATTAGCTTGCCAAATTCATTTGCTAGGAAGAGATGGGATAATTCCAGGAAGTATAAATCAGCTATGCATTTAGAAAGTATTATCAGGAGCATAAGGCAGCACTGCATGATTGTCTGCAAAACACAAGTGATGTCAAAAACTGTGAGGATGCTGGACTGCCAGAGACTCAAGTGCAATAATAGATGCCAAAATTATTGCTGAAGAAGCATATTTGATTGCAAAGGGATGACCCAAGAACTATAAAGCCTTTGGAAGGCTTCCCTCTTAGTTTTACAAGAAATGAAGATAAGCAGCATCTCCAACTATAATCACAAAACATAATAAAAATGCTCTGGGCTCTAGTGGGACTTGCAAATATATCACCCTTGAGTGCTATAAAAGCATTCCTTTCCCAATACACAATGATGAGGACAAGATGAGGTGTTGTCTAGCTGGTGACACAGACAATTCCATAAGGAATTCCATAAGACTTTTTTAACTGTGCTTTTAAAAGAGGTGGGCTTATTTAAATTAACTCAATCTGTGCATTCCTACCTCTTTACCTTTCTCTTAGTCCTCATGCCTCAGTTACATAATCTTTTTGCTAAACATTTCCAGCCTATTTTGTCAGGCTATTTGAAGACCTGATGTTGAAGTTTTACCATGCTTCCATCCTGTACACTGCCCTCCATTCTCATTCCCTATCTCTCGTATTCTCACTCCAGGTCTCACCCAAAGTCTCTACTCACTTGTAATGTGGAAAGTTGACAAAATGATAACTGTCAGAAAAAATAAAAACTTACAAGTGAGGAAATTCATTCAATATATATATTTAAAGCTTCTAAAATTAGTTCCTTAGGAATTCCACATTTTTTTCTGAAACTTCGTAAGTACCACTTCATATTTCCTTGCCCTATATTATAAATTTTAGATGGATCTATGGGTTGCCTAGTGATTGTCTGACACAATTCAAATTATCTTTATAAGAAAGTATACCTAAGAAAGACTTAAAGGGAAAAATTCTTAGTGAAATAAGTCATGTAGACAAAGACCAACACTTTGTGATTTCGCTCATACGTGTGTAGCACAGAGAGAAACCAAACGAATGAACCAAATCAAACAAAGGTATATTTTTGGTCTATAAGACAGCATTAGTGGTAACTAGAATGGAAAGGGAAGAAGGGCTGGAAAATTGGGTTAAAGGAGTCAATTATAATGTGAAGGATATAAATGAAGTTAGTAGTGAAATTAATGCAATATATACAGATGTTGGTATACAATGATTCACACTTTAGACTTATATAATGCTAAAATGCGATCTTTCTTTGATAAAATTTTGAAATAAATATTAAAGTTGAAAAAAAGAAAGACACATTGGAGATGAAATTTAGATTTAAAAATTTACAGAAAAGAAACCTAAAATAGAAACGATATCTACTTAACAGAAACAATCCACTGAAGGACATAAAATGCAAATAAAATATTTGATACACTTTATAAAATATTTATATATTACTCAAAATAAAATGCAACGCATGCCAAATACAAAGACATTTAATGCATTAAAATGATAACAAAGTCATCAAAGACCACTGGTTCTAACAAGCTAGTCTACCTGAAAACTGGTTTGTAAAATTTTTCTTAATGTCCAACTAATGAGAAAAAGTACAAAAATAATGTGAACTTTTAAATGAAATATATATCATTTGCTTTATTTGAGAAACCATAGTAGTTTTCCTTCTAATTGGATTAAGTTATGTGATATTAAAAATGTGGTATTGAGACAACATTATATTCAAAATATCTATTTTCTCTCACATGTAAAAATTAAAGGCACAATAGTACAGCATGGTGGGAAGGAATCCTTGCTTAGACTCAGTCATTTGGGTAAGTTAACTTTTATGTACTTCAGTTTCATCATGTAAATTGGGACAATAATGTAAGGATTGATGATAAACTTAAATTAGTTCATATATTTAAAACACTTTGAAGAGTACCTGGTCAATGTTAAGTATGGTTTTAGGGTTAGCTATTCTTCCCCTTTCTTATTTTTATTCACAGAGACATGATTTATTTACATCATTCTGCATGCTTCATTTAAAGGTAACATAACATGTTCATTTATAATAATATACACCTTAAAACTATATGTTATAATGCAATTTTTCTTCAATAAGATGCTTTAATAATATAAATAAAATGTTTAAAGGGACATGTAAGCAAACAAAAAGTACTCAGTGGAATATGGAAAGGCAAATTACTACATGCTTTTTATCCTTTAGATTTGTCTATGGCAGAGACAATTGCACTCCAGTGCTTCTCTCTCACTTCTTTCTATCTCCAATTTCTACCAGTCTTAGAATAATTTGTCAACCCTTCCTTTTAATTAACCCCTGCTCTTCTGCCTCTTCCTCACCTACTCCTCATAATACAGTAGGAAAAGTTTTGTGAAATTTGGGTAAGGATAAACTTTGTGAGGAATATCTAATAATTTGGCTATCAAACTAAAAACATTGACTTCCAATGATCTTTTCCAGGCTTATGCATTCTGGTAATCCGAAGATGATTTTAACTTAAAATGGTAAGTGTGGCATATAGCTAAACAACTCTGAGAACAGACACTCTTCATTGCTTGACTTGAGCAACCACCCATGGGTGCTGAATGATATACCACCACTGTAGGAAAGAGAGTTTCAATTCTTTAAGTGTACTTAGATGAATGGAGACTTTCAGTCTTCCTTCTTGACTTAGATGGGAAATATAGAAATAGAAAGGACATTGCTATATAGAAGACAGAGATTTGCTTTGAGTTTGATTTTTTTTAATCAAAGTTTAAAAGAGGTACATAACTGGACTTTTAGTGGTAAACTTAATGTTGTATACACAGATGTTGATTTATAATGATGCATAACAAAAACATATGAAGTTATAATACAATATCACTTAAACTGAAAAATTTTGTTTGAAAGATGGTATACTGTTTGTGTTACACAGTATAGAATGTAAAATTAACATTCCAATCTGGTGAATCATGCAGCCCAGGGTAATGCCATTTGGCAGTTGTGTGATAAAGACAGTAATATTCCAGGGAATGTTATCCTGGAGAACTTTGCCATTTTAGGGGTCTCTACCACTGAATTTGGAGCAACTTGTCTGATAGTATCCCTCTGTCTAACTGGAGAAACCACCTTCATACCTTTTCAGGCATTTCACAACACAATTTGTATTTTCAACATCATAAATCAAGTTCACTGTATCTTAGTAAAAACTTCTAACTTCAATTTTCTAGAATACTGCCCAAATAAATAAAACAGAGAATAAAATAGAGAAATAAAATAAAACAGAGAAAGACTTTAATAAAAAAGAAGTAACAACATAGAATCAAAATAAATGTAACAGCATAATTTAGTGGTATACTGATATTATGATAAAGAGCTTGCAGTTTATTTCCTAGGAACTTCATTTTGTCAACAGCCATTATTTTCCTTCAGTTTCCACCATGATCTATCTATCTCTATCGAATTAAAAACAGAAGTTGAGACTTGCTATTTCAGGAAGAAATATCCAAATGTATATACTTTGATTAATTGGGAATTTTAAATAAAGCATATTTACTTTATCAAATGCCTTAATGAATAATAACAATTAGTTAAAATGATCATTCTGAAGCATTTCAAGAATTCAAATCAATTATTCATGCATTCAAAAAGTAATTACTAAATTAAAAAAAAATGTGTATGGTCACGTGACATAAACCACCCTACTGAGAAAAAATATATATGGCAAGTATGTATTTTGAAAATTAATTATTTCATTGAGAAGTTATTGGAAAGATGATAGAATATATTCAATATTTACATATTTCAATGCCAGGAAAGTTCTGCAATTACTGTCACATCAAGAATGAAACCTCAAATCCAAAACTTTACATCTCCAAGTATCATATTTGATTGCCTATGGCATAGTCATTGTAATATATAAAGCTCCATAATCACTTTTACATCTATCTTATTGTGAAATCATTTGTGTATTCGAGTGATTATTTTGGCACTGTTGGTTATTCAGAACCTTTTAAAATTAAATTACGATAAAAAGAAAAAGTTCATTTTACCTAGTTAAGCCACAATAGTATAAAATTTAAATACAAATGACAGTGACTTCTGAAGTTAAAGACAGAGTTCACTGATTTATGTTGAGAACAGATAAGAGAATTATATTTTTCCTTTCATACTTATTGTAAACAGATACTGTTTTTTCTTGATTTAATATTGTGGAAGGACTATGGTACACCAACAAGAGGTATCCAATAAATGCTTATTAAAAGAAATATATGGTATGTGTGGTGTGTATTACTGTGTTGGGAATAAAAGATTGTGGTGAGTGAGTATGAACTTTTTCATTTCTTTATTCTGAAACATTGGTCCTAAAGGAAATATCAACTCCTTGAGATAATCTTCAGGGATATTGTGTCCTTAATTCAAGATTGCCTTTTTCTATTTACTTTAAAGTTGTTATCCCTCTTTTATCCTGATTTATAACATCATTAATCTAAAGAACACACTTGTCCATGATCATGCAAGTAGATGTAAAAGTGTTTCCAGTTGCCTGTCTTGGCATGTGAATGTTAATCATGGGACACTATCTTACTTTATGGATTTGAAAAAGCACATTTCACTTCAAATAATTAGTAGGGTTTTACAAAATTTACTAATAGACACATCCTTGCCACATGCTAGGTGAAACTAATTGCAGGTAAAACAGATTTATATCTCAGTTAAAATAAATACGTCTTTGAATATCAGTAATTTGAAACTTCAGAGCAACTTGGGCTTTTCCAATAAAGAGTAGGAGGATATAAGTAATCCTCTACAAAGAGGCAAACTTTTTCACTATAAAATAAAGAGATCATCTCATTAAAGGGTCTATGTCTAAATAAGCTCCTAGTTATTTTCAAGCAAATAGCTTGAGTTCCTTAGAAGTAGTTGGACTATCAGTACTAGACACAGCAAAATTGTAACTGTATATGCTCTCAAAATCTCAGAAAAAGCAGTCAACTGGAATTGTTTGTAAGAGAGAAGAAAGTTAAATTCCTCATAATTACTACATAGAGTATTCATTTAGAAATGGTTATAATGTTCAACATGATTATCATTCTCAGATGAAAACAAGTTATTTTCATTAAAAACATTTGCTAGTGAAAATAATTACAAGGTATATTAGTTTTCTATTGCCACAGTAACAAATTACCATGAACATAACAGTTTAAAATAACACAGAAGTATTATCTTATAGTTCTGGAAGTTGGAAAGCCAAAATAGGTATTATGGGGAAAAATTGATGATATATACAGGGCTGTTTCCTTCTAGAGTTGCCTTTTCCAGCTTCTAAGGGTTGCTCACACTACTTGGTTTATAGCCCCTTTTACACTTCAAAGCCAGCAATCTCATCACTCTGAACTTTGCTCTCACCATGTCATATTCTTCTCTGCTTCAGATTCTTCCCTCCTGTTTTCACTTACAGGGGACTTCCAGGAGGCATTGGTTTCACTGATTAATCCAGAATAATCTTTCCATCTCAATTTCCTTCACTTAATTATATCTGCAAAATCCCTTTTGTGATATAGGGCAATTTATTTCATCTACAGGTTCCTAGGAATAAAGCACAGACACCTTTAAGGATTGTTATTCTACCTACCATATTAGATGCCAAAATGTGGAAAGTGCAAGACTGCTCATCTTGCTTTTCTACCACAGTTCGACTATCAAATCCACAGTTCATTTATTTAGCATGAGATCCAGGATAAATACTCAAAATATTGAGATATAATGGTTCATATCTGGCACCTGGGTTTCAATCCTGTGTCACTCATTAATTGTGTAACCTTGGGTATACGTTTTAATGTCCAATAACCTCATTTTTTAAGTAGAAATAATAACTGAACCTACTTCTTCATGTTGGTGTAAGAACTAAATTATAATATATGAAACACTATCATGTCATAAGCATATACTATCAAAATGACTATGTTATCTTTTTATTATTTTAACAGTCAAATCTTTTTTCAGATTTGCAAATCAGAGGTAATATAGTAATGGTATGGACACTTTGCTCATGGTGAAGCTAGGAAATCCTATGAGGAGATAGAACACTACATTTTTACTAGCAATGGCTTAAAATTTTAGTTCAATTTCCAAAAAGCCATCATATCCTTTGGTAATATCCTGAGAAATCAGGAATTTCAATATTGAATATGATCACAAAATTTAACAGAAAAGTTGAATAAAATAGTGAGTTACTTTCTTTACTTAAATAACTTCATTTTATTCTGTTCCCAAAACTCTTCAGACACATCATGCTGACTTTCCATCTCCTTATACATAAATATGAAAGGGTGCTAGTAAGGTAAGGAAAATTGTGAAGTCTGAAAAATTACGAGGTTGCAGAATTGCTTCTTGTTGCACCTTGCTCATTTGTTTTGTCACTCATCTTTGCTGTTTATAAGGACAGAAACTATAATTTAATTTATGACATATACTATGTGCTGCATGAGATTTTTTTGTTTTTATTTAGTATTTTTTACAATATTTTATTTTACAAATGAAAATAAACTCATGTGCAGTTCCCCAATGTGCAGTTTCCCTATTCCATAGAGATAAATCAACGCACCTTGTCCTCCACCAAATCTCCAAGTGTTCTTTACCAATGTCCAGTGGGATCCACCACCCTTTGACTATGATGTTTGCAGTGGATTTACCATATATGGCCTTTATTATGTTGCAAAATATACCTTCTAGCACCTCTTTACACAGAATCTTTTTTATAAATGGGTGTTGGTTCTTGTCAAAAGCCTTCTCTGCATCTACTGTTATGGTCATGTGGTTCTCCTTGTTCTTGCTGATATGGTATACATTAATAGATTTATGTATGTTGAAACATCCTTGCATCCCTGGGATAAATTCTATTTGGTAATGATGGATGAACCTTTTGATGTATTGCTGGATTCAGCTTGCTAATATTTTGTTGAGAAATTTTGCATCTATGTTCAATAGAGATAATTGGTCTAAATTTTCTTTCCTGGTGATGTTTCTGTCAGCTTTTGGTATCAGTGTGATGTTAGCCTCATATATGAAGTGTTCCCTAGTTTCCAATATTTTGGCAGAGTTTGAGAAGAGCAGTTGTTAGTTCTCTGAATGTTTGGTAAAACTCATTAGACAAGTCCTGGTCCTGAGTTTTTATTTTTATGGAGATTTTTGATTACTTCTTCAATTTCCTTGCTTGTGATTGTTCTGTTCAGGTGTTCTATTTCTTCCAGTTTCAGTCTTGGTAGACAGCATTTTTCTAAAAATTTGTCCATATCCTTGAGGTAGCCCACTGTAATGGCATAGAGTTGTTCAGAGTAGTTTCTTAGGCTGCTCTGCATTTCTGTGATGTCTGTTGTAACTTCTCCCCTTTCATTTCTGATTCTAGCTATGAGAGTTTCTGCCTTATTTCTCTGTGAGTCTAGCCAATGGTGTGTCAATGTTGCTTATTTTTTCAAAGAACCAGCTTTGGTTTCATTGATCTGGATTGTCTTTTAGTTTGCTATTTCATTTAATTTTGCTTGTGCCCTTTCTTCTACTGATTTCTGGCTTTAATTGTTCTTTTGCTAGTTGCTTTAAATGTAGGATTAGATTGTTAATTTGTTTCTTGATGTGGACCTGGATTACAATGAATTTCCCTCTTAGTACACTTTTGCTAATCCCAGATTCTGGTAGCTAGTGTCTTATTCTCATTTGTCTCTAAGCATTTTTAAGTTACTCTTTGATATCCTTTTTTAACTGAGTCATTAAAAAGTATATTTTCTAGTCTCCAATTAATTTGGGGTCATCCAGCTTTCTTTTTGTAACTGATTTCCAGTTTTAAGCTTGTAGTCAAAGAAGAGTCATGGGATGATTTCAATCCCTGTAAATTTGCTGAGATATGTTTTGTGTCTCAAAATATGATCTATCCTTGAAAATGTTCCATGTGCACTTGAGAAGAAAATTAAATCTGTAGCTGTTGGACAAAGTGTTCAGTATATGTTTATTAGATCTAACTGTTCCAAATGGTCATTTGAAACTGTCGTTTCCTATTAATTTTCTGTCTAGTTGATCTTTTACCAGGGCACTCTTTCCCCTTCTGCCCTGCACCAAGAGCCTCTTCCTGGCTCCTTCCATGGCAAGTTGTATGAAAAATAGGTGATTTCTAGTTGTTTTTTAGGGAGGAGATCCAACACACTCCTACTAGGTCAGCATCTTGACTTCTTCCATCTCAACACGTTTTAACATTTAAAGTTTTCTCCCCCAGTAATCCATGCCATGCATTTCATTAGAAGTCTTTAAAACTCTCCATAAATAAGCTAATATGAGTAACATTGTGGAAATGAAATGCACAGCTTCCACAGAAATGTCTCCATAAACCAAGATACATTTCAGTATACTCCTGCATTCCAGCATCCTCTAAATATTTCTGGAATTTCTTGTCTAAACCTCCATTTCAGTTTTTGAGAACTCTATGAAAAATATTCTTATTACTTTCCAATCATCTTTATGACCAAAACCAGTTTTCCCATGTGGTCATCTACTTCATTTAATCATCAGTCAAGTCTCTGAATAGCGGTCTCCAATAATGTCTCAAAGGATGATGACCTATAAGGCAGTTATAAGAGTGGACAAAGCTACAACTATGGAAGAAGTATACCAGATCAAAATGTTTGGGAAACAAAATCCCTAAAACTAACCTTACATTAACTAAAACACAAGTTAAGTAAAAAAATTAAAATTATTTACATATACCTCATGAGACAACTAATTGCATTACATACTTCTACTTAATTAAAAATATATCCCTACATATTTATGAAAGTGTAATTTTTTAATCCATACATGCAATGACCGCAAATTACAGAAGCATTCACTTAATACACCTGCAGCATTAAAACGTGTTCAAAATGAAAATTCCTGGTAAATTTTCCCATGCATATTGTACCGCAGGAAAAAAGCTAGTGTTTTTGTTATGTCATTGTAGCCCTTCATATGTCATCTGTTAAAACTTGGCCCCATATATTTCAAAATAAAATATATTGCCCATATATGTTAAATACACTTGAAAAACATACAGTTTGCTTTTCAGCTTAATCTTTTCATAATATGCAAAGCACAAAATGGGAAAGTAAACAAAAAGTGTTTAGAGAAGATAAGCAGAAAGGACTAGTTGCAGAATAAGAAAGCTGAATTTAAAGGGGTAGAGAAATGCCACTTGCAAGTCAAGATAGAAAGCCAGTATTACATAAAGTCATGAAATCAGCTAACTTATTAAATCCGTGAAAGGTTGGTGCTAAAAGAACCTTAACAATCATTTATCCCAATCCTTTCATGTTAAGGAAATTGAGGTCCAAAAAAAGTGGTTTGATATTTTTGTGCATTAACAAATTGATTTCACATATTTAAACAATCTTCTACTATATTTAATTCAGCATTTTTATTGCATAAATAGAATTGATTATAGAAATAAGTATAATTTATATTCATAAAACTTCAAAAATCTTACATCGAGTCATTAAAAATAGTAGTTTGCTTTTCAGTGAAGGGACAGTATAAAAAGGAAGATCCTCCTTTGGTAACTGATTTTTTTCCTTCAATATAGTTTAAGTAGATAGTAGGTAATGGTATAGTTCAAGCTAAATAAAGTAAAAACTGAAGAAATCTTACTTTATCATTGATGGCTACGTGCATAATTACAGTGGGGATATAATTATTCAATTAGTAATTCATTCATTCATTTAAGAAATACAACTTGTGGTACATAAGGTAGAATAGCTAGAGTAAGACTCAAGGAGCTCACTTAGTGGATGAAAGAGACAAGCAAACTAATACATATTTTTAAGAAAATGGAATGTTGGCTAGAATAAGAGTCTTTTTACCTCCCCTCCTCAAAAATCTAATGTATTCAAGAAAGGTGCAAGCTTATTAACTGAGGTGTTTGTAAACAACAAAATATTTCTCTCTCACCCACATTAACATTTTAGAATTTTCCGACATCTATATACTATGAATTCATGTTCAAACAACTCACATTTCAAGTAGCAATTACACACACATACTGGCTTTTTTTTACAGAATCACTTTAAATAAAGTTGAGATAGAGAAGGGATCTGGAGATTAAGATCTCATTTTACAGAGGAGAAAAATGAATTCCATACAGATTTGCACTTGCACAGGTAGCCATTAGAAGCTGATACAGATAATTCTATATAGAATTATAATTATTCTAGTTTATTTCATAGTTTATTCAGTTTCTCTGCAGAAAATACATAGCCAAAGAATTCCTGTTTCTCACATCAGGAACTCTTGCTACGCTGAACACAGAAGCCAGTGCGGCTCAGCAACTGAGCCACATAGGTTAGCATCCATCATTCATTTCCTTGGTTGTATCATCTCTTTATACCTGGTGTCCTTAGGATACCTATAATAAGAACTACAAAATAAAGACAGAGATCTATGCTACAGAAGCAAGCACAGATATTCAAAGTTGACCACTATGATTAAAGAAAAGTGAAAACATCAAAACAACAATCATTTTATTTAAAATCAAAGTGATAAACTTTCATTAAAATTTTAAAAGTATATTCAATGACCTAAAAAAGGCAAGTGCTTTAATACCCCAAATCCCCTTAAAAAAGAGTTCCACTTTCAGTTGAACCAGAAAAACCAAGTGATGCAGATGATAAGACCTGAGAATTATTTGGGTAATTTTAATCTATTCATGGAACTAATAATATTTATTTATAAAATCTCATATTGCTTTACCTTAGCTTATTAATAGTATCATCAGGCATAAAGAATTTTGAAAATTTTTAGTTTGTGTTCAACTGTAAAATTCTATTCCTTATGATGGTAATATATATACACTCATTTTTCAAAAAAAATGCTAAAGCTTTTAGAATTAAAAAGGACTTTGGAGAGAATATGTGGTGATAAAAAAAAGAAGACAGACTTTGCTGTCAGGATTTTGGTTCTTCTAATAGGTAGCTTCATAGCTTTAGAATGTAATGTTTACTCCCTATGTTCCAATGACTAAATTGTGTTTATGTTTTTCTTAAGGAATGTAGTTCATTCTGATATACCTACTAAAAATACTGTGCCAGATAACCGCCTATTCATTTCCTATATTTTGTTTAGCAAACAAAGCATGACACACAGCAATATAAAAGAAAAATATAATATTGGGATCATTTACAATCATTGCAGGGAAATGTTCTACATTTTCTGAGGCCCATGGCATTGGCTTTCAGAATAGTATTTAAACACTGCCACATGCTGTTCATCTGTGTGTCCTGCAATCCATGACCAGGCCTGACCTCAATAGACAGATGAATTATAGGCCAGATTTATGAAGCTGTTAGCTCTTCAAAAGCACCAACTGATCTTTAAAAAGGGGGAGGTACAACAATCTTGAGAACGTTACTAAATCTTGAGAATTAGTAATTTCTAATTAAGAGTCTATGAAGCACACAATCGTAGACATGACAAAGTAATCTCTAGGAGCACACTGTTTCCTGTTAAAAGAGCAGAGACTTTACCAGGGAGACGTAGTATATAATGTATTGAATCTACTAATATTTTTCAAAATTTTTTACTGTATAAACATCATCAAATTGCCTCTTTGTCAGTGTTAATTCTATGTGGTGACATACAGAAACAATGCTCCCTAAATATATTAGAGTGTATCTTTATAAACTCTAAAGAAAAGTATACACACTTCTTCTAAAAGTAGTGCAACCTCCAGACAACTATAGTGTACTGCAAGGTAGGATTGATGGTATATTATGTTTTGTCCTTTTTATGACTGATAAGCTAAGAGTTGCTGAGAAAATTTTTGTTCAAATGGATGGATGAATGATTCAGCATAATTTACAGTTTTAGAAGTGTGTAGGAATTATTACTGAATTCTCAAAGTAACTACTATTTGCTTTCTACTTTCCTTTTCTATTAAAATGTATTTAGGAAAGAGATTCAAAACTAGTCATTTTTACATCTTCCTCCCATATTCAGCAACATCATCAACTAAAATAAGGCATTAAAAATACTTGTTGATTTAATAAAGTGATCAAAAAGCTAAATTAGGCTATGATATTCAATTCTTAAGTCCTTAATTTTACAAAATTGAGTATAAAATACTCGAATTTGAACCACAGAAGTAGTAGATTTAAAACTCTAGGTGGCATAAAGCATAAATATTAACTTACTTTATTCATTAACTCAAACACTAAAAGCCTTTTTTTTTTTTTTTTTTGGTACTTCCTGAAGATGGTGGATGAAGTTATTACTGATGGGCTGAGAAAACACTTTTTCCAGGTGTGAGGCAGTCAGGGAGTTCTGTGGCATCCCAGCAGTTCGGAGGAAAGTCGTGACTGCATTGCCAGGTAGGTATGTGTGGGAAGGTCTCCATGGAGGAACTGCATACTCCATGGAGCTAGAAAGTGGATCTAACAGGCCTGTGGATTACAGCAGTAGGTGGAGGTTTCTGCAGTTGCAGAAATGGCAGGGGCAGCAGCAGGCAGTCAGCTGAATGACTGACAGCGCAGCAGGTTCAAGTAAATCAAGAACCAGGAAGGAAGGAGTGAAGATTGCTGGTGACACAAAGTCTTGGCTTGAGAGAAACCCAGACAGAAGGGATTTGGCTTGGGACCTCAGCCAGCATATGAGTTGGAAGCACAGCAAGGTGCAGAAGGGAGAGAGAACCCAGGCTCCAGAATAGCTACAACGGCACAGTCTGGACTGCTGGACCCAGTTCTGGAGGCTTGGAGAGAAGGGCTGGCTTGGGTGACACTAGCAGGAATGGACTCCTCTAATCTTAGTCTGATCACAAAAACATCAATCCCTCTCCCCAAGCCCACACACCCATCCCCCATCCAGCTGACAGAACACTACACACTACACACTACACACACTACAGAAGCCTGAAAGTGTCAGACAAATAAAATAAAACCAGAGCACCACTTACCAAGACAAAAAATTAGCCGCTCAGCAAAGAAAGACCCATAATAAGGGGGAGGAAGGACACAATATACTAAGAAATCTCAAAGTATTATGGCATCACTAGAAAATGACAACTCATCAGAAAACAATTTCAAGGATATGGATGATTGGTTATTTTTAATGGATAAAGAATTCAAAATTGCAAGTATAAAGGAATTCAGAGAGATCAAAGAAAATTCATAAAAACAAATCATTGAGTTCAAAAATACAATTAAGGAGCAGAAAGAGAAACTGAAGTTTTACAAAAGAAATAATAGATTCAGGAGGTAAAGAATGTGATAAATGAAATGAAAAATACCAAAGAAAGCTATGGAAAAATAATATATCAAATAGAGGAAAGGATCAGTGATCTGGAGGATTGCAATATAGAAAGGAGCCAGGTGGAAGACGAGAGAGATACTAAATGTGAAAAAATGAAGAAACACTACAAGAACTATCTGATTCCATTAGGAAAGGCAACACAAGAATGAGTATCCCAGAAGGAGAAGAGAAAAAGAATGGCACAGAGAATATATTCAAAGAAATAATTGCTGCAGTCTTCCCAAATCTAGGGAAGGAAATTAACATATACAGCAATGAAGTTAACAGGACTCCCAGTTATTCAAACGCAAAAGACCTACACCAAGACACATAATTGTGAATCTCTTAAAAGTCCAAGAGAAAAGAAGTATTTTAAAAGTGTCCAGGGAAAATAGCAAGTAATATGTAAAGGTACTCCAGCAGGAGATGACCAGATTTCTCAGAAGAAACCCTGTAGGCCAGGAGAGAATGGAATGATGTTTTCAAAATACAAAATAAAAATACTAAGAAGCCAAGATTACTATTTCCAGCAAAATTCTCTATCATTCGAGGGAGAAATAAAGGTTTTCCCTGACAAATAAAAACTGAAGGAATTTTCTGCTGAGACCTCCACCAGGAAACAAGTTAAAAGAAGTTCTCTTGGTGTGTCTTGGTGGCCTAGTGGTCTATTACACTTGGGAGTAGTCCCACATACATCCCAGGGTCCAGAGTTCAAGACCTGAGGCCAGGGTGAACAACAAATGTAAATAACTAAATAAAACATAAATAAAAAGCTCCTCCTTTTCTTCTCTCGTCCTTCCTTTGTTTTGTTTTTAAGAGGCTCTCCTACCTAAATCAAAGAGAATAAACTTTACGAAAAAAATAAATAAATAAACAAAGAATAAACACAGAATCAGAAAACAAATATCAAAATGGCAGTAACAAACCTCTATATTCATCTCAGATAAAATAGGCTTCCAGCAAAATCACATCTTTTGAATCACAATAGCAACCAACTAGAGATTGTCCAAAAGAGGAAAGAAGATGAAAATTGCAAAGGAGTGGAGAATAAATAACATGATAATTGAATAACTATTGGGTCAATAAGGAAATCAAAGGTTAAATTTAAAAATATCTGGAGTCAATTGAAAATGAAGTCATGACTTAGAAGTATCCATGTGATGCAGCAAAAGCAGTATTAAGAGAGAAATTTATAGCAATACAATCCTACCTTAACAGGAAGAATCACAAAAAATACCATAAACTTTTACCTAAAGTAACTAGAAAAAGAAAAAAGTAGCACCACAATCTAACAGAAGAAAAGAAATAATAAAACTTAGAGCAGAAATCAATAATATGGAAATCATGAAAATGAGTAATCCCAACTGATTCAGCAATAATAGAGGATCATATGAGAATATACATGTAGGGTAACAAATCTGATAACCTAGAAGAATAGGCAAATTCTTGGAAACATATACATTCTTAGACTAAACCAAAAAGAAATAGAACTCATGAACAGATTAATCACAATCAAAGATATTAAATCAGTAATTAAAATCTCCTCAAAAGTAAAAGCCCTTGATCAGATGGTTTCACTGATGAATTCTACCAAATGTTCAAAGAAGAATACCAATCTTTCTCAAACTGTTGCAAAAAATTGAAGCTGACAAACTTTCAACCATTTTTGTGATGACCACATTACTCTGATTCCAAAACAAGGTAGTTAGCACCAAAAAATAAAATTATAGATTCATGTTTTTTATGAATATTGATGCAAAAATCTCAACAAAATATTAGCAAACTGAATTCAACAAGTCAATAAACAAATCACATACCAGAATCAACTGAGATTTACTCAGGGATGCAAGGATGGTTGAACATAGGCAAGTCAAATGTGATATGTTACATCAACAAAAAGAACAAAAACCACATGTTCATTTCAATATATGCAGAAAACATCTGACAAGATTCAACATTCTTTTATGTTAAAAATATCCAAAAAATAAATATAGATAGGTACGTAAACATAATAAATTCTGTGTAAGACAAACCCACATAGGACATCATGCTTAATGGAGAGAAACTGAAAGATTTTCCTCTAAGATCAGGACAAGAATGTCCACTCTCACCACTACTATTTAATAGTGTTGGAAGTCCTTGCCAGTGTAATAAGACAAGAGAAAGATAGAAAATGTATATATAAATTAGAAAGAACTGAAACAATCATTATTTGCAGATGATGTGATAGTATATAGAGAAAACCCCAAAGACTCAAAAAGATGCTAGAAATAATAAATACAATAGAGTATCCAGTCACAAAATTAACATTGAAAAGTCTGGTGTCATTCTATATTGCAGAAAGAGAACTCAGGAAAACAATCCCATTTGCAATTGCAATAAGAATGTAATACCTTAGAATATACTTAACCAAAGAAGTGAAAGACTAATACTCAGAAAACTTAGACATTACTATTGTTAAAAGAAATAGAAGATGACACAAATAAATGGAAGGACATTCCATGCTCATAGATTATAAGAATTAACATAATTAAAATGGTCATATTATCGAAAACAATATGCGGATTAAATGCTATCCTCATTAAAATCCCAAAAACATTCTTCACAGAAATAGAACAAAAATTCATGAAATTCATTTGGAACTATAAGAGACCCAGGATAGCAAAAACAATCCTGATGAAAAAGAATAAAAGTGGAAGTGTCATGTTGCCAAATTTTGCACTCTACTACAAAGCAATAGTAATCATGGCATTGGAATAAAAACAAACAAAAAACAGTGGAATAGAACTGTGATCTTGAAAATAAACCCACAGATATATGGACAGTTAATTTATGGCAAAGGAGTCAAAGGCTTACAATGAATCAAGGACAGTCTTTTCAAAAAATAGTGTTAAGGACACTACACTGGACAGCCACATGCAAAAGGTTGAAAGTAGATCAATATCTAGCATCATACACAAAAATTAATTCAAAGTGGATTAAAAACTTAAAATGTAAGGCCAGAAACTATAAAATATATGGAAGAAAACATAGGCAAAACACTAGTGGACATAGTCCTAAGAGATGTCTTTAAGAACAATAGCAAGGGAAATAAAATCCAAAATAAACAATGGGATTTACATCAAACTGAAAGTTTCTGCACAGGGAAACGCTCATCAAAACAAAAAAACATCCTATTGAATGGGAGAAGAAATTTGCCTATCATACACCTAACAAGGAGTTAATATCCCAAATATACAAATAACTTATAGAACACTACAACAAAAAACTAATAATCCTATTTTTAAAAATGGGCAGACAATATGAATAGACACTTCTCTAAAGAATATACACAAATGGTCAACAGGCACATGAAAAGATGTTCTACCTATTTTGGCATTAGGGAAATTCAAATCAAAACAACCATGAGTTATCATTTCACACTGGAGAGAATGGCTATTATGCAAAAGAATGGAAAGTACAAGTGCTGGAGAGGGTATAGAGAAAAGGGGACTCATACACTGTGGTAGGAGTGAAAAATGTTGCAACCATTATGTAAGACAGTATGGAGATTGCTCAAAAAATTGAAAATGGAAATCCCTTATAATCCAGTTATTCCTCTACTAGGTATTTACCCTAAAAACACAACACTTATTTGCAGAGATATATGTATTCCCAAGTTCACTGCAGCATTATTTAAAATATCCAAGATCTGGAAACCCAAATGCCAATTGACAGATAACTGGATAAAGAAGATGTGGTATATATACACAATGAATATTATGCAGTTATCAACAAGTGAAATCCTGCCACTTGCAGCAACATGGATGGACGTGGAGGGAATTGTGCTGAGATAACCCAGAAGAAGAACGACATTGTATGAAGGAAAAAAATGAAATGGTGATGAGTGTATTGCATTATATACAGATGTTGATTTACAGTGATGTATACCTTAGGCCTATTTAATTTTACAATGCAATATTCCTTCAATAAAATCAATTTAAAAAATTATCTTTCTCCTAAATTACATTATTTTTTCTTTTTAAAATTTCATTGAAGGAATATTACATCACAGGATTATGTAAGTTTAAGGTATACATCATTATAAAATATTTGTATGAAATACATCAACTTTACCACCAACCATTCAATTCTATCCTTCACCTCATTATTGAACTCCTTTATCCAATTCACCTATGTCCCCCTTCCCTCTGGTAACACTAATGTGATTCTATAGACTAAAAATCTATTTTGATTGATTTGGTTCATAAATTTGTTTGGTTTCTGTATTAAAAATATTTTGATGTAGTTACAGAAGATTAAATGCTGAAAGGAAAAAATACTAACTGGTCTCATTTTAAACTCATAATTGCTAACTTCTAGTGGATCTTGGTACTAACAAGCAATCCTATTAAATTCTACTCAATTTCTCCCCCCAGATGACTATATAATACATCCACTCTCCTTTTAAACCTTTAAAATCTCCTGCCCTTCCTCAATCTCAGCTGATTATCTTGCTTCGTGTTTCACTGAGAAAACAAATCATTCAGAAGAGAGCTTCCACAGACTCTCACCTCCAACATGCCAGTCTATCTTTACCCACATACCTATGTTCAAGTGCTTTTTTTCCCCTCCAATTATATTGGGAAACTGGCTGCCATCTAAAGATGCATACTTTATCCCTGCTCAGTATCATGACTTCTTTAGTCCAGTCTTGCTCTACAACTCAACTTTTCCAGATAGATTGCTTTCATTAGCATACAGACATATACCCCATCTTAAAAATGTAAAACAATAAAAGCATGATCCAACTTCCTTCTCAAGCTGCCAGTTCAATTCTTTGCCGCGTTTCACATTAAAAAAAAAAACCTTCTAAAGAATTGTCTAAACCATTGCATTCTCAATAGAGGTGAAAGGGCAAATTGTTGACTCTTGCCAAGGTGAAAAATTCTTATTCTTTTTATATATGCATACATGCATATATAAAATACATATATATATACCTGCAATATTTAATAAATATAAAGTATATCTGTAATAAAATTGGGGGGAGGATGAAAAATTAAAAATAGGAAAAAAAAAAAATAAATAGGAAAAATAGCTCTTTAGGAAAACGATAGTGAAAAAAAATATTGAAAACACTGGCGCAAACCCACTATCTCAATGTCCTCTCTTCTCATATTTTTCTTGGGCCTCTTCACATCTATTTTTCATTCTCAGTACCCCATAGACACTACTATTGTCATGTCAACTATACCCTCAGTATTACAATACAGTGACTGACTCTTAAATGAAACAAAGGCAGAATTTGGCATAGTTGATTACTTCCTCTTTCTATAAACACATTATTTGCATAACTAGTGCTTGGTTCCCCTTATCTGAATCACTGAGATCCAATATCACAACAGAATTGATGTAAAAACTAGGGATTCTTGTATATCTAGATTGAAACCACTTTTCAGTATACCACTAATACCGCCCTACTATACCCACCAAGTCACCTTCATTTCTGGCCCATATTTTTATAGTACCAGTCAGTTTGGTCAGCTCAGTCCTCTTACATCCTAATTTCCACACAACAGCATGAAACTCCTCATATCTAAGTCATATCAAGTCATTCCTTCAGTGGTTTCCAGTCTTAAGTGGAGTACAACCCATTATCTTTACCATAGCTCACAAATCCTATATACTTAGGTCTGTTGCTTCCTCTCTGCTCTTATCTCCTATTACTGCTCCACCTTATGCACTGTTTACCAGAAACGTTGTCTTTCTTGTTAAAATTTTCATACCTTGGGGCTTTTCTAGGTGCAGTACCTATAAGATGCAAAAAAAAAAAATCTAACAACTAAGAAATGTAAAGCTAACTGCTTTGAGTATAATGATGTTCTTTGGTTATATGATGGAATAAACTTTAAGAGAAATCAAGATTTAAATAGTTTCTTCAAACCAATAGAGATTCTATAGTGGCAAACATAAAATTTTCTATATCAGTTACTCTATTTTAGGTACTCTCATTCTTTTAAGGAAACAAACATTCAAGTCAGAATGAGAAAACGTCAGACTCTAGAAATATGGCTTCAGAGGAATGATAGAGGGTCAGAATGTCCAGTCAATATTTATCCAAGTTTTATGGATATAAAACTTAAGTGAGATACTTGGTGAGGTGGGGATGAGAAAACTTATTCAGTGTATAATGGTAGTATTTATTTAACCCTCCCTTCTTTTGATCTTAATGTTCAAAATTCTCTACCTAAAACTTAATAGTTGATATTGGTAATACTATCTTACTTGGGTTTCACACATTTTATTTTAATCTTCAAAGATTTCTTCCAAAAAACTAAAAACCTTAGTTCTCAAATTTCTTGTTTAAAATGTCTTTGCCAGCTTAGATGGGAAAAAGTTTAATTCATCTGGTGACTGAGTGATAATGACGCAGTACAATAAATTATAGCTCTCTGCTCTTTTGTCTCACCCTATCTCTAATTTTGACATTTCTTTTTAAAGCCTTTCTGTTATTGAAGAACTCTGAAAAACAGTATTCTAAGTTCTGAGGGAAGTGCATAGTCAGTAATGCAGCATTAGGAAAGGAAATAGAGTAGTAACTTGGTGGCCTAATTTCAAACATCACAGATCTACTGACAGCATTATACAAGAACAAAAAGGTCAAAATATTTACATTATTGATGCATTTCACTCAGGCATTTCTTCACACATTCATTCTGGATACAGGAACAAAAATATGCAATGCCTATATCCTGGAGAAGATATCTGGATTCCATAACTGGCTCTGCCTCTCAATTGCTATGTGATCTCAGACAAGTGAATTTGAGTCTCATTATCCTCTATAACATGGGGGTAATAATATATTCCACAAGGTAGTTTTGAAGAATGAATGATATGATGTGGTAAAAGTGCTTAATATAATAAATATTTAGAAAATGGTGTTTGATATTGGTTATCATCATCTTCCAGTTAATGGCCCACTTTTTTCAAAAACAAGTAATTTTTTTCCCCAAAGGGACACCAAGTAAAGAAACTTCCTTTGTTTTTCTAGGATGTAAAATGGATAATGCACATAAGCAATAGTAGTACCAGATCACTCTAAACTCCAAGGTGATTGGAGTCTCTGCTGTGTCAGCTGACTCTCGAGTTCCTTAGAGAACAGAAAATTAAGGAGAACCAACACTCTTTACGATTTTACAAATAATAGTCACCTTTAAAAGACAAGTAGATGAAGTCAATAGAAACAAAACAAAAAATAATAGGATAAAAATGAAATATCAGTTCACAAGCTTGTAGGCAGCCTAACAGAGAAGCTAATATCTGAAGAAGTTTAAAAATGAATTGCTTCCCAACATATGGAGATAGTCTGCTGAAAAAGGCAATGGTAGTTGACGAATAAAGAACTTTTGATTCCTGTGCTTTTCATCAAAATCTTTTCAGTAAAATGTCAAAAGGACAGGTGAGGAATTAAAACTTGTTTTGTTAAAAAGAATTGGTTCTTATTTTCTACCAAAGATGAATGAAGATTTTAAAAGCTCTAAGCAGGTTGAAGGTGTTCATTAATCAGTGATATTTTTATCATTACATTATCCAGTGCACGCTAAGTTCAGAGATTACATTTTTATAGTATAGGTTACTAAAATTCTAAATGTGTATTTAAAGAGAACACATATATTAAAATTAAAAGGCTTTTGAACAAAATTCTTCCAAGTTCTATAAATGTTTTTTTTCCTTCCAAACTAAATGGATAAAGATACTTGCCATCTCAATGAACCGAGCAAAGTTTTAAAGGGCAGATTTAGTATTTCTGATGAACTAGGATGTCTGCTATTTTCTCAACAGATATTCACATTAAAGGCTCACCACAATCTACACCAAACACAGTTTTATCTCCCCAAATTCCCCACCACAAAGTCTTTGCTCTCCCTAAGCCAGTCTATGTTCAGTCCTCAAAATAGAAAGTGAGTATTTCTATTTCCCCCTTTTTGCTAAGACCTTTTTTTCCTCTCCAATTTCTGGTAAAAAGACATATCACACAATGAATTGAGCCATTAATTTATTACAATTTTTATAAATGTCAAAAATATGAGGCACAGGAAATTAGGATAACATTAATGGAAGAAATGGTCTGGTCTTGGGGCTGAGAAAGACATTCATGAGGAAATACAGTTAACCCTTGTACAATACAGGGGTTGGGGTATCAATCCTACATAGTTGAAAATTCACATATAACTTCTGACTCCCCTAAAACTTTTTAAAAATAATATTATTACTTTGTTTATACTGATATATTCATTTTAGGGTACTGAAATCACAACTTCTATATTTATTTCACACCACACCCACCAACAGAGTTTTAGTGTCCTGTAGCATCACCTTATTCTCCCCCTCCTCTCTGTCTCCTCTCACCTCCCCTCATAACCACAGTCTTGAGTCCTGTGAATTCTGTTGGGGTTTGTCTGATTTTTTTTTAGTATTGTTTCTTTATATTCCACATATGAGTAAGACAATCATGCACTTCTCTTTTTCTTTTTGGCTTATTTTGCTTAACATGATCCACCTCAGTTCCATCCAGGTTGTTGCAAAGGGTACAATTTCATCTTCTATTTTTTCAGATGCATAGAATTCCACTGAATACATAGACCACAGTTACTTTATCCAGTCATCTGTTGATGGGCATTTAGATTGTTTCCATGTCTTGACTATTACAAATTGCGCAGCTATAAACATAGGGGTGCAGATTTTTTTTTAGTGTTTTTTGTATTCTCTGAGTATATGCATTTCTCTGGTGATGAGTGATGTAGAATATGTTTTCATGTGTCTGTAGGCCATCTGTCTTCTCTCCATTCTCTCCACTTTTTGAGTGCATTGTTTGCTTTTCTGTTGAAGTATATGAGTATATGTCCATTTCCCAAAGACATTTTTGAGTTTGATGTTATAGAGCATTTTTCTACATTTTCTTCTATATATTTTACGGTTCTGAGTCTTATGTCCATATCTTTGATTCTTTCTGAGTTGGTTTTTGTATATGGAACTAATAGATAATGCAGTTTTCTTTTGCAAATGTCTGTCCAGTTTTCCCAGTACCACTTGTTTAATAGACTATATTAGTATAACTTTATTTCTTGGCCCTCTATTTAATTTCACTGATCTATATGTATCAACTTTTACTCCAAAACCACACAGTTGTGATGACAATCACTTTATAGTATAGTTTGAAATAAGGGAAGATGATTCCTCCACTGTTACTCTTTTTTTCAGAGGATAACATTGGCTATTTGAGGTCTTTCATGGTTCCATACAAACTTCAGTATAACTTATTCAATTGACTTGGAAAAATGTCCCTGGAATTTTTATGGGAATTTCAAGAAACTTGCATATTGCTTTTGGTAGGATGGCCATTTTAATTTTAAATAAGTTAATTCTTCCATTTCATGAGCACAGAATATTCGTCTGTGTTTTCTATTTATTTTGTTAAAGTCTTGTAGTTTTCATTGTAGAGGTCTTTCAACTCCCTGTTAAATTTATTACAGATATTTTATCATTTTTGATGCTAGTATAAATGGAATTTCATTCTTAATTACTTTTTCCTCTACTTCATTGTTTGCATATAGGAATGCTACTGATTTCTGTATCCTGCCACTTCACTATATTTATTCATTGTTTCTAGCAATTTTGGGTATAATCTGTAGGGTTTTCTAGGAATAATATCATGTCATATGCAAATAATGATACTTTTATTTCTTCTTTTCCTATTTGGATTCATTTAATGTCTTTTCTTGCCTATTGATCTAAGACTTCCAGAATTATGATGAATAATATTGGTGAGAGCAGGCATCCTTATCTTGTTCCCCATTGAGTCTGATGTTGACTGTGGGCTTACCATATATTGCATTTATTATGTTGATGTATGTGCCTTCCATTCCAGTTTTGGCAAGGATTATTTTTATCATGAGTGGGTTTCAATCTTATAAAATGTTTTTTTATGAATCTATTGATATAATCACATAATTTTTTTAATTTTCTCTTTTTTGATGTGCTGTATTACACTGATTGATTTTCATATGTTCAACCATCCTTGCAACACTGGGATAGATACCACTTGATCATGATGGTAAATATTTTTAATGTGCTGTTGAATTCAAATTTCTAAAACTGTGTTCAGGATTTTTATATGTCTATTCATCAGCAATACTGGTCTGTAATTTTCATTTTGGGGGCTTCATCTAGTTCTGGAATTGGTCATATTGCCCTCATAGAATGTATTTGGGAATTTTCCCTCTTCAATTGTGTGAAAGAGTTTAGGAAAATGGGGATTAGTTCTTCTTTGAATGTTTTGTAGAATTTGGTAGTGAAGTCACCTAGTCTGGGGCTCTTGTTTTGGGGAGATGTTTTATTACCACTTCAATTTCTGTGCTTGTGGTTGGTCTACTCAAGTTATTTATGTCTTCCTGGTTCAATTTTGGGAGGTGGTAAGATTCTACAAATCTACTAATGATGGATGAATTTTTTTTGGCATGATTCTTTAATGATTTTTTGAATTTCTGTGATGTCACTGTAATCTTACCTATTTCATTTCTGATTTTTGTTATTAGGGATTTCTCTCTTTTATTCTTCATGATTCTGGCTAAGGTCTATTATTCTATTATAAAGTTCTCAACTTTTTCGAAGAACCAGCTCTTTGTTTCCTTAATCATTTGGGTACTATTTTTGTTTTCCACTTCATCTATTTCTGCTCTACTTTTTATTATTTCCTTCATTCTACTGATTTTTGGTTTTGATTGTTCTTTGTTCTTTTTAGTTCTTTCAGGTGTTTGGTAAGATATTTAATTTGGGCTGTCTTGGTTTTTGATGTGCACTTGAGTAGCTATGAACTTCCTCTGAGAACTGCTTTTGCAGCATTTCACATGTTCTGGCAGCTTATCTCTTCATTTTCATTTGTTTCTTAATGTTGTCTTTTATTTCATGCATCCAGTGTTATTCAGAAGCATGTTGCTTAATCTCCATATTTTTTGTGGTTCTTTCAGTTTTCTTCTTCTGGTTCATTTCTTGTTTTACCACCTTGTGGTCAGAGAAGATGCTTTCTGTAATTTCAATCTTGCTAAATTTAGAGACTTATTTCATGTATCAGAACATGATCAATCCTTGAGAATGTTCCATGCACACTTCAGAAGGATATAATAATCATTTTTGATGGGGTAGAACACTGAATATGACTGTTAGGTCCACATGATCTATTCTTTAATTTAGGGTGATTATTTCTTCATTGAGTTTTCTGCCAGGATGATCTATTCATGTAAGTGGGGATACTGTTTTTTTTTATTGTAAGTGGTACTGACTATGTCTCCCTTAAGTTCTGCCAGTATTTGTTTTATATATTTAGATCGTCCAGCTCTGGGTGTGTAG
Organism: Solenodon paradoxus; assembly: GCA_004363575.1. Taxonomy (NCBI): domain Eukaryota; kingdom Metazoa; phylum Chordata; class Mammalia; order Eulipotyphla; family Solenodontidae; genus Solenodon; species Solenodon paradoxus. The sequence continues at coordinate 1,134,310 of RJWH01000144.1, forward strand.
GTGTGCATATATACACATACACATACATATATGTGTGTATATGTCATATATATGGCAGTTCTGCTTGATGCATTTCCCCCCCTTGATCATAATGTAGTGTCCATCCTTGCTTTTTGTTACCCTTTATTGGTGGAAGTTTATCTTGTCTGATATTAGTATTGCAATTCCTGATTTCCTTTCATCTCCATTGCTTTGATATATTTGATATATATTTTCCATAACCCTTGATTTTCAACCTGTTCTTGTTTGTATCTGATATGAGTTTCATGTAGGCATCATATAAATGGATCTTTATTTTTTGATCCATCCAGTCATCTTGTGACTTTTGATTGGTGAGTTCAGTTTATTCATATTTAGAATGATTATTGACATGTAGGACTTTAATGTTGTCATTTGAGTCTTTGGTTTCTGTCTCTGTTGTTTCTTCTCCTATTTGCTTTTCTTTGCTTTTTCCTCAGAATGTTTTTCAGTTTGAATTCTTTCAGTTTCATCTTCTTTCCAGCTATGTATCTCTTTAGGATTGGGTCTTGTGGCTTCCATGTGAACTGTATCTAATTTTAACACTGTATGATAGCTGTTCTTTTGCTGGGTTTTTTGTTTTGTTTTGTTTTGTTTTTCATTTTAAGGAAAGGTACAGGCAGGAATGGAGATACAAGCTGGTAGGCAGGCAGAAGAGAGAAAAGGAAAAAGCATCTCTCACTTATTTTTATTTAGTTTTTCACACTGGTTTCTTACTCCTGGGCTCAGGTCTTGAACACAGGGGTATGTGGTTTGCTCCTTTGGAGGAAATTGACCTAACTTCTGCTTCACCAGGTCACACCTACATGATAATCTTTTATGAGCAATACAGTATCATACTTACATGTCCTAACAGATTCCATATTTTTCTCCCCCCTTTTGTTGCTTTATTTTTATTCTCTCCTAATGGTCCTGTCTTTGTTTCTGATTTCACTTTACTGCTTATCACTATATTCACAATTAGATGAATCTTTGTTTTTCTTTTTCCTGTTGTAGAGCTCCTTTCAATATTTCTTGAAAGGCAGGCTTTGTGATAGAAAAGTCCATTAGCTTTTGTTTATCATTGAAGACCTTTATTTGCCTTTCAAACTTGAATGATAATTTGGTGACACAGAATATTCTTGACTGGTACTTTTTGTCTTGTAGTATTTTGAATACATCATTCCATACTATCCTGGCCTGCAGAGTTTCTGCTGAGAAGTCTAATAGTAGCCTGATGGGTGTACCTTTGTAAGTTATGTTTCTCTCTCTCTCTCTTTTTTTAAACAATCATGTCATCTGCATTAGGGATGGCTTTATTTCTTCCCCTATCATCTGTATGCCTTATTTTCATTTTTGCCATATGGGGTTACTGGAAATATACACTACCATGAGTAATAGCAGTGGTGGACATGAATACCCTATCCTTGTCCCCAGTTTTGAGGAGAATCTTTCAATGTTTACCAATAAATATAACAAACTGTTTTATTTAATTTTTTGTTTTATTTTGTCAATAGGTTGTTCATTTAAAGGTAGTTATAGCTTTTTTTCTAAAAATCTGTCATGCATTGGGTTGGTCTAATACAGATGCTTCTGTCAGATGAGAAGCAGGGTTTACCTGAGATGTCGGCTTGAAAGTTTTTTGCATCAGTGGTAGTAGAAGTTATATAAAGGGTGTCAGACATATGTTACTGGGGTAAGAGAGTACAGAAAAGACTTGCAAGAGACTCTGGCTTTGAAAAGGAAGTGTAATATATAACCTTCGGGTTAAGAGGAAAAGAGGGAAGGAAGAGTGACATCGTGTTAAAACATTTTTGTTTTCTCCATGATAGGGAGCATGGAATCATTGGAGTGAGGAGGTAACTGGCATTCAGGTGAAGACTGAAAAAATGAGAAAACCGGTGATACTTCAGTAGAGATCTTCAACTGAAAATCAATAATCATGCATTTGTATTGAACCTTGCTACTGTTTGTCCATTAATGAAAGAGGCCAAGTCACCAGAGCCAGCTGGGGAGCGTAGGTGGGCAGTTGTCTGGGAGTGACAGTGTTATGAATGCATCAGGCAATGTGGCAGGAAATACAGTTCAGATTGGGGGTGTGGTGTGCAATTCGGAGTTGTGTTCTTTAGTGTGGGTCGGAGGAGCAAGTAGGATTGTTAGAGCTTTTTTTCCATGGTGTGCATCACAGTGAGAATGGGACAGTCCTTTTGGATAATCAGGTCCAGCCAGAGACTGCATAAGGTCTTACTTGACAAATCAAAGTCTCACTCTTTGCTTTGTAGCCAGGAAGCTTGGCAGGATAACTGGGTGTGGTCCAAATAGCTACTGATTTGATGTCTGTATGCCGATAAATACCTGCTCTCACTACCCTGAGGGACCTGACAGGAAGACCTAGTACTGGGACCTGACACTGTCTCCAGTGAGTCCCACAAAGTTGGAGATACCAAACCAAAGGAATGGGTGCTGACTGTACAGTTTCTGATCACAATGTGAACTTCAAAGGGATGCTGCGTGTTTTGGGAGTGGTATTTACTCATACTTGTCAAACAGTTGTCCAGAACTACTGATTTTTAATATTAGCAGTCTTTTTACAGTGCTCAGTACATTGCTAAATTATTTTTGTTCTTTGACAGACGACAGTATTTTGATTTTACCAAAAGGAACATGAGCTAAATTTTGGGTTTTATTTTTAATATATTCCTTTCTGAATGGAATATCTTGAATATATTTTAGATGCAGATGTTAGCAGAAAAAAATTCCCTGTTTTGGTGGTATTAAACTAGCTCAGCATATATTGGATTTGTATGTGGAGCTCCGTCTTAGTCATTGAGTCCTGTGGGACAGCTGACCCGACCCTCTTACCAGACTATACTCAGTCTGTCTGGCACTCCCTCCTAAATGCTTCCTGCCTTCTCCCTGGTATGTCTCTCTTTTCTCTACCGGCCTTGAGTAATTTTACTTCATCATTGGCTTTTGCTTATTTTACTATGATGTGTCTTGGTAAGTCATTTTACATTTAGAAATGCGGGTCTTCTTCAGCTTTGATGACCTCCATGGTTACTTTTTTGGACAGGTGTGGGAAGTTCTCTGCTATTAATTCTTTAAATACAATTCCTGTTCTTTTCTCCCTCTCCTTTGCTTCCAGGATATCTATTATCCTTATGTTTGTTCTTCTCTTGGGATCTGGTTTCTTCATATTTCTTCAATCGTCTTTCTCTCTTCTCTTCTTCCAGAGTCACCTTTGAGTTCCAGTCTTCAATTTCTGAAACTCATCCCACTGTGAGACAGGTTTATTTATGTAGATTTTCATGTTTATCTTCAATTCATTGACTGTATTTTTTATATCTTTCATTTTTGTTAGGGCCCTTTTTATAACCTCATTCTCTTTGGTAAAGTACTCATTTTGATCTGTCACTTTTTTTCCTGAGGTCTTTCATTTGTCTTTGGATAGCTGAATACACCTCCTGCATCTCATTCAGCTTTCAAAAAAAATATATTTATTGTTTTCTAAAAGGAAAGGTGCATGTAGGAATTAAGGTGAGTAGGCAGGCAGGAAGGCAGAGAGAAGGAAGGAGGTTCCTGTTTAATTTATTTAGTTGTTGATCTTGGTAATTCCCTCCCACGCCCAGATCTTGAATTGGAGGCCTTAGGATGTGTGTGGACCACACGTGGTAGTGTACTAAACCACTAGGCTACCATGGGACATCATTTTTTAAAATAACTATTCTTTTGAGTTCTTTATGCTAGATTGTTCCAATCAATGTCAATGAATTTATTCTCTGGGGACTCATGGGCCTCTTTCTCGGCCATTTGTTACCAGTTGTCAACTACTAGGGAATTTTATTAATAACAAAATGTCAATTAACATAAATTTTTGTGTTATATGTATTATATGCTGTATTCTTAGAATAAAGTAATTTAGAGAAAAGAAAAGGTTATTAAGAAAATCACAAGGAAGAGGGAAACACTTTCACAGTACTGAACTATATGATATTTATCAATACTGTAAGTATGTGGTCCGTTTACAAAAAAAATCCATGTGGAAGTGTGTTGTTCAAGGGTCAGCTGCATTTTGAACTGAGTTTGAAGGATGAGTGGGGGTTAAAGTGTGGAAGAGGAAATTTTACAAGTAACCATGTGGTTATTAAACTGAGGTATATTAATAAAGACATAGTAAGAAAATTCTTGCCTTCCAGACATTAAAATTATGATGGTAATTTTCTCTTTTATACTGTAAAGCTGAGAACAAAAAAAAATGCCATACTACTTTGGAGTTCAAGAAGCCTCCAGGAAAAGGAGAGTTCCGAGAAGTTACTAGTAAGAACTGACTTTATTACTCTGAGCCCCACAGCCTGGTCCATTTAGCAAGAAGACACAAAGAGATGTGAAATCCCAGCTTTACAGGGAGCATCACACTAGTGGCAGAATGTTTGTAAATTTACAGACATAAAGTAACAAATTCTTTGTCCGTGGTAGACAAGTGTTGTTAACTCTAACTCAATGTGACCACATAGTTTTCAGAATACAAATACATCATTGTTTGCACAAGGGTAAAGTAATGTTTCCCACTGTATTTCCCATATCCTAACTATTAATACACAAAATTTTTCTGGCTACCCTTTTTAGGCATAATTTTGACTGATAATTATGACGAGTTGGTAGAGACTACCATACCATTTCCTTATTCATGACCAAGAGCTCAGACCTTATGACTTAGAAGCATAATTTCACATTACTTTCTCCTAATATGTCACTTTTATACTAGTCAGAAGTAAAGTTCATCTGTTATTTGCCTATCCACACAAAGTTTCATGAGAATGCCTGGCAAATGGGCATTGCATCTTCTCTACATGAGTTAGCATTTAGAAATAAGTCAGGGAAGTGAGAATATTTAAAAAATATTCTCACCATGATACTTCCTCAGATATATGGGTGATCCTATAACAGTGTACAAGGATGTCATATGGGTGGGGGTAGACTCTGTGATAAGGTGCTTATTTTTTCCACTATAGCAAATATTTGCAGCTGTGGGGTAAAGAGGGGGCAAGAGAAGAGTGAGATTTTACCTCAAGAGGTATTTTCATAAAAACATCACTATTGATTTGCATAATTAAACTGTTGGTGGTAAGCTTTATAAGCTCAGGTGCTTATATATTATTACCTACACCTACCTTAAACCTATGTAATGTTATAATGAAATGTTCATTAAATAATTCTTTAAATGTAGTTAATGACTAACTCCTCTTGCAAAAGTGATGCTTATTAACTAAAAATTGATGTATAGTTTTCAAGGCCATTACCATAATTTTTCATAATAATGAGTATATATGTAATGTATCCTATTTGTCAAACCCTGAAAGTGAATCTCCTTTGTTTATCCTCAACACCAAGTATGATATCCTTTAAATAGATATCTCTAACATTTTATTTAATTGCAAAGAAGTCACAAATATTAAAAAAGTTACTGGGAGTACCAATAAATGCTATATGCTCCCTGTGAATACTTAGAAGTTTTCTACTCAGATTATTTTATTTAATCCTCACTATCATTCAATGTGTGGAATATAATGTTATTTATCCTCATTTTGGAAATAAGGAAACTGGAGTTCAGTTAAATACCTAACACACCACTCAGACTCCAAGTGGCTGTAAATCCATGCTCTTAATTAGCCTCTACAGAGAAATTGATATGAGGAGCTAAATAAGAAGCACAAAACATAAGCAGTAAAGTCTCTGAGGAGCTTTCTCTAAAGGATTCATAAGCCCAGTGGGAGGTACTTCCTAAATAAGGGAAAGCACAGAGGATGTGTCCAATCATTCCAGGCCTGAAGAGTGTTGAGAAGAATATACAGTCAGAATGTATGATTCATTTAAGAAAGTCAGAATAGAACAGGATTACTGAAGAAGGGAGACCAATTTCATGACTCTACTTGCTTGTCTCAACTCTCCTCTTGGCAATTCCTCTGACCTGTGGGTACTTGCTCTGCAGAGACCTGACTTCTGCTTTCATTCATGTGACCCCTGAAGTAACATTAGATAGCTAGAGGACTTTGAACCAAAATTAGCAGTGTTTTGTGGGGCAAGGTCAGAATAGGACTAGCATACACCCTCTTCCCCAAGCAATACTGATACATTTCTTCCCAGATAAATGTGGTTCTTCCCACAACGGACTCATCTGGTCAAAGGGCCTATGAACATACACAGAGGTAGGAGGATGGCCCTCAAAGGGTGACTCACACCTAGTCTCTTCCTCTCTCCTCCTCCCATGCAGTGGGCAGCATGTTGGAGGAGAAGCAACCTTCCAGGATCCTCATTCTTTATACTCACTCACTATATTCTGCTTGTTATAGTTTATAATCTTTAACTCACCCACATCCTTTCTATTATCTCTGCTGCTTTCCTAGTGGATAATGGAATAACTATAAAAGATAGATTTTAGGTCCAGATATTCCATTATAGATTGAGGAAGAGTGCAACTGAGCTGTAAAGGAAACATGAAATTAAAAAAAATGTGAAATTTGAAAGGTTCTTCCTTTTTCCTTGATCATACTCTCTCTTGCCCAACACCTCATAAAATGTGTGATCTTAAAATTCCATGATCCTTCCAAGGTTCAGCCTTTTCTCCTAGCACCATGAACTAGAGAGCATGCAAAGACCAGTGGACTCTAAGAGTCTTTTGACCTCAAGGAGCTGAAAATTAAGTTAGGAAATAAATCAGAAGCTCATTCAATGTATAGATATTGACTGTGTAGGTCTATTGTGATGCAGTATGTCATGCTGGTGGGGAATAAAGAAGCCATGGGAACACTGTCCTAGTTAATCTTAGGGTTTAGGGGGCAAGACACTTACTGAAAATAAGGATCACAATAAAATCTGATGCGTATTGTTGTAGAGTAGAATTTTCCAGACAGATTTAAAGGGAAGGAAAACAATCCTACTGGGGACTTGTTAAAGATACAGATTCCTCGATTATACTAAAATTCTAGGACTCTAATTTTTTTCAGCAGTGCTCCTTCAAATGTTAACTAGAGATTTTCATTAGGTGAGTCTGGAATACATGGAAATCAAGAATGAGAAGGACACTATAGGAACACATAAAATAAACAATAATAGGAGAGTCCAGGACAAAGTACATACTGGAGAGACATATATAAAATGTGGTTAAGAGACAGGGCTCCGATATCACACTACTAAGAGTCACATCTCAGCATCTCCACCAATAATAATAATAATAATAATAATAATAATAATAATAATAATAATAATGCCTTAGGATTCCTTTGAGGATTAAGTGAAATAATATTTATAATATTAATACAGAGAGAGGTCTAATTACAGAATTAGAAGGTGAATCAGGAAATAGAAGAGGTTCATTATATAGTATGTAAAGCATTCCTTTTCTCCTAGCTAACAGACTATAATAAATGTAATAAAAAAAAGTAGTTTTGTTTCTTTGTAAAAAGCAAAATAATGAGAAGGGTGAGTTGAATAAGGAAAACCTCAGACAGTAATCAAAACAAAAAGGTGGCAGGACCTGGTGGTCTAGTGGGTTAAACCAAGTACAGTTCACATATATCCCAAGTTCCCAGGTTCAAGACCTGGGCCCAGGGAAACAGACAATGATGAACAATTGAATAAAATAAATAAAGCACTTTTTTCTCCTCTTTCCTCCTGCCTACCTGCTTTCATCCGACTGTATGTTTCCTTTAAAAAAACAAAAAAAAGACATTTTATTAGAGATATGTTGTTGATCCCTAAAAAAAAAAAAAAATTGTGTAGGGAATGAGAAGAAAAGCACAAAGCCAAAGATATGAAATTGCTCATAGTTTGTATGAATGAATGTGAAACCTGAAGCATACCCTTGGATCTGTCACTAGTTAGTTTTTTGGGTGTTAGTTACCATAAATATTATGTTATATTATGGGATTTTTAATTATAGTACAGTTATAGTTTTATACTCTAGATTTTAATCTCCTTCATAGTTTCACTCTAAAAATTCTGACAGGAGCCCATAGACAGATGATTGGATAAAGAAGATATAGCTGATACACTATACTTATAGTATATAACAGAATATTACTCAGCTCGAAAAATGATGAAAGCTTTCCATTTGCAATAACATGAATGAAATCAGATGAGATAATTCAAATGAAATAAGCCAGAAGGGGAGACAAATACTGTATGATCTCACTCATGTGTGTAATATAAAGAACAAAGAAAACAAACAGACAAAATAAAACAAAAATTAACCTTGGGACTCTGAGAGCAAAACTGAGGTTGCCAGAGGGGAAGTGGGTAAGGTGGGGAGTGTGATCCAGTGGACAGTGGTGCAGAACTATTAGAAATTTGATGATACGCATGTTATATATTTAATCAAGAGTGAACCTGAACATCTAAAACTTATATTGTAAGTCAATGTTACCTAATTAAAAAAAAAAAAAAAAAAAAAAAAAAAAAAAAAAAAAAAAAAAAAAAAAAAAAAAAAAAAAAAAAAAAATCAGTATCTGAGGTGAACTACAATATACAAAATATCCACTAGATGGCAATATATAACTTGTAAAGGGACGGATGTCTTTCACAGACAAGTATCTAAGAGGCCATCATGGTGATTTATAAAGAGAAAACAGACTTTTTAAATCCCTTTGTTTTAGATCTACAGGTATTTAAAGAAACATGTCCAGACATTCTGGTTTTAACCCTTTACTACCTCTTTCATTGTTCAACAATGAAGTAAACACTGAATGATTTGCTTGGGATCCAATTCTGAATTCAGCCAGTACAACTCTCCAAAGATCCTTGCCCTCTGTTAAATGTCCCAAGTCAATCATTCTTGAATTTAAAAAGCAACTCCACAATGTGAACAGTGGTGGTTTAATCCCTGGGTTCCTAACTCACCAGAGATCTCCACAATACTGTTAGGCTGGCCCAGGGACAAAAGCAGCGGCCATGCCGGGAAAACGGCAGCCAAGCCTGGGAAAAAGGTGGATGACATCAGAATAAGAGATGCAACCCCCACACCTGGATTCACAGGGCCAATCCCCAATCTCGACATAGGAAGCCCGCGAAATTCCTTTGCTTAAAGAGCCCGCTCCCCTTTGTTCAAGCATGACTTCCCAGCCCGCGACTTCCCCAGACCCATTTTGCGGACTTGGGAATTTCGCCCGGGTGTGCAGAATCCAATAAAGCCCTGACTATTCGACTTTTTTGTCTAATTGACTTTTTCTCCTCGCGGAGCCCAGAAAAACCTTACAAATACCTGTCTCAGTTATGTTCTAGAAGATTCTAGACAATGGAATTCTCTAGGAAAATAGTTAACCAAATTCATTGACCAAGGAATTTACTTCATTAAAGGCACTCACAGGTGTCTGTATTGGAATGGAATAGGATGATCTTTCGTGAAAACTGATAGCAAAATCAGGTATATGTAATACTAAAAACTGATATTTGGTGACAAGGTCATTCCATCCTGTTTTTCTAATCCTCGCTTTTCACATATTCCAGATTTCTTTGAGGACAACTGAGCCTCTTTCCTAGGTCCTAGTCCAATGAATAATACTTAGGAAACAATGATCATGTATAAATTAAAAAAAAAAAAAGTTGTCCTAGGGAAAAAACCCTCTTTACGGTATAATAATTTGTCTCCATGAGAAAACTGATTCAATATTATAAAATTATGACATTTTAAATAAATATGATGTTCCTCAAGTCAACAGCCTACCATTATATTCTTTCTGGAAATGCACCTATTATCCTTAGCAAGAAAAATTTTTGCTTTGTCTTTATTATTTCATATGGAAGGATTACCACTAAATTTTAGTTCCTTTTTCATAGTTTTGGCTCCTTTAGCTCTTTTAGCAATATTTTTCACTACCACACCCATTCCATCCCATCCCTTAAGAATTTCTTTCTTTAAGGGAGTAGGCAATTGTTTCAAACTGAAGTAAAAACCTACAGAGAAACCCAGAGAACAAAAATACAGAAAATAAGATAATGCAAACAAATATTTGTATAATTAAACACTACCCTTCTTTTCTATGGCTCCAAAGAGATTACTCTTCTTTCAGAAAGACCAAACTACTACATATCCATTAAAACTGACTTTTTAAAGGTCCAAGCAATAAGAAAAGTGTTCAACTTTTAAATAGCTTAAAAAAAAAATCTAAGACTTTCACTTTGGCCTCAACTAACATCATGAATTGGGTTATAGTATCTGTTTTAAAACAAGCAGATCAATAAAATCCATAATACATCCTTTGCAAGGAAGTTAAAGACTAAATCCATGTGCTTTCATGAAATCTTATTCCCTGAGGTAAACAAACAGCTTAGGCTGAGACTCACAGTTGATGATGTCACCTTGAAGCTGCAGGATCTGAGGAACTGGCATTGTGAGGATAATCAGATCAAACTGCTCAGGGGAGCCTGTTTCCCTGATGACTTCCCACTTATCATGTCTCAGGTTGACATGGGTCACACACTGTCTGAAGTAGATTTCAGCACCTGTTCCAAAAGCAAAATTACATTCACACAATCAGGATTTTCCATCTTAAAGAAAGGCAGAGTCAAACTGGATCTATTCAGGTGAATAGAATGGTGAATTTTGTCTTCTAGAGTCTCAGGGATTCGTTTTCTTTCTTTTCTTCCTATTTAATCGGAATTTCACTCCTCCGACACTCATAGCTCTCCCTATTAATGCTTGCTCTGGGGAATAAAGTAATGTACTGCAATTAATAATAATAATAATAATAATAATAATAATAACCATGATATAATGAAGTCATCTTGCATAAAGCATCTGCTATATACCACTACCAAGTCCATGTCAAGCACTTGATATAAATTGTACCAATTAATTTCACAGGTGAAAAAAAACAGATTCAGAAATGTCATGCCATGATTTAAATCATCCAACTCTAAACTTCATTTTCTTTGTAGATCAAGTATACATTCAGTAAAAGTGTTAACAATTCCCTCTAGCAATAGCAGGAAGTACAATCTTCCCTATTAAAGGAATTCATATTCCCTTTTAAACCTCAAAAAGATCTCTGCAAGATGAATCCAAGTCTTCATCACTGGATCAGTTATCTTTATTGGGAAGAAACAGAATTAAGAAATATAGTCTAGAATATCTTCTTATTACATTTCCTTCTCTCCACTTATCATAATTCTTTTCATATTTATTTGAATAGCTATTTGATTAATATTTTCTCTCCTTTAATCTGCAAGTTTCATGAGCTACAAATTATGCCTGTTTGTTTCTGTGTAAGGTATGTAGTATATATAGTATAGTACTTGTCACATACTAGGTATTTAATCATATTTGTCAAAATTTAATACCTGTCAATATTTTCAAAATTGAAAACATTGATTTTTTCAGAAGAAAAACTGCAATTCAAAAGCAAATTCACTTGTATGCAGCCTCGGGTATCAAAAAAGTAATAAATGAAAAAAGTAAAAGGATACTAAAAGATCCACTTTGTCATTACCTGGGCCACCTCATGTTCCTAGCCACTAAAAATACAGCTTAAGTTCAGTCTCAACCATGAAACTTACTTTTGTAGCTACTCCAGCTCAATATGATCCTTTTCATCTATATACCCTTCAACCATCACTGCCATTACCACTCATTCTGAAATTGATTCAAAATATCTGAATGCTTATCTATCCCAAAATACTCTAGGCTCCTTCATGTCAGCTACCCAGATCTCATATACCTTTCCATCCTTCATTCTCCCTTGAATAATGCTACAACATAGTCAAACATTTAAATTTTTTAATCAGATACAAATACATCAGAAAGAACATGGTGCTAACTATGCCCAACAGTTAATTTCTCTTTGAGACAATTGGCATTATTCTATTCAAAGACTAAAGCAAGAGTTACAAGCAGTGCTCCACAGTGTCTGTGGGTTTCTCTAAGGCTCCTGCTTGGAGAAGGTGCAAATAATTAAGGAATCACACACACACATACACCTTCTCCATAATTCAACTGATACATTACAATTTTACTCTTTTATTTATTTAGGATGACTCAATACTAATTTACTCATCTCATGTCACTGATCTAACTCTTGTCCTGTACATAAACTTACCTCAACTAAGTCAATTGACTTTTTATGTTTTAGTCAGTTGTATTTTCACATAATATTCCCTAAGAAAGAGCATTATGTCATTATTATGAGTAATTAGTCCTTGGGTTTAAGGGGATTGAAATCCATTGATCTCAAAATTTTCCATATCTAACCAAACATCTTGGAAATATCCCAAGATTCCCAAGGTGTTCTGCAAAGTGTACATCTGTAGCTTCTTTAATAAAATGTGAATCCCAGACCAGCAGCACCATTAGCACCTAGGAATTTATAAGAAATGCACATTCTTAGGTCCTAACCCAGACCTACTAAATCAGAATCTCTGAGGCTCAGGCCCCAAGAGTCTATGCTTAACAAATCCCAGAAGATTTGGTATTATGCACAATAAAATGTGAACATCCCAGGGGTAGATGAATAGTTCAGAATCTAGTACTAAAACTGGCATAACCACCTAAAATCGTACTTGCCAAAAGTTAGGGACAATGGTATGCAGCTACTCTTTCTGATCAGAAAGTTTTCCTGTCAAATTGCTAGGAATGAAGTTTCTAGGAAAATTACATTTCCTTGATAAAGTAATAACTTTCAAAAGGGCCACATGTTAAAAATAATTAGGCTCTGAAATCTCTCACTTTAAAACAGAACTATATAAAAAACTTTCAAGAGTCACTTCTGAGCTTAGTAAATTTTATCATGTCTCTCTCTCAGGTGGAATTCTTCAACAGCTTTCTAAAAACGAAAATCTATAACTTTGTTTACAATGACCCTTATGATCTGGCTCCTACTTTATTCTAGAAATTCACCTCTTTACCACTTTCTCCCTCATTCACTAGCCTCTAGTCACAATGACTTTTTAACAACCCAAATGCACCGACATCCCCATGCTTTAGAACAAATGCCATCTGATGTGCCCACTCAACAATTTTCCTAGTTCACTCTTGCTATGAAAGAGTGAAAAGAACCTGAAAACAGCAGTCCTCAACTATGATTTCCCTCACACATCTCCCCCATCATTCCTTGGAAGCCCATGTTAGGTTAGGTCCTCTTATTATATGCACTGTCACAATGCTCTCACTTTCTTCTTCACATGTTTATGTGAATCATTAATACAATGTCTTTCCACACACTACACTCTTCATTAACAAAAGCAGAGACCATGTTTCTTATATATCACTGTTTCACAATACGTAATTTTAAGAAGGTTTAAACACTTACTAAGGCAAATATTTCTCATATATTTATTCTACTTTATCCCGACTGTATTTTGAAAAAGAAAATCCAAATTCACTTTCCTCCTATAATTTCCCACATTTAAGTTTTAGAGAATAGCAGTCCAGAACTACCGAGATGGAGCCTGTAGAGATGTGAACATCTAACTAAATACATTGTGTAAAGTAAGCAGAAGGATGCTCATCCAGGGTTCACAGGCTATCTTTAATTTCTCTCTGAAGGACACAGTTATAGAGATGTGCCATGATCACCACCCAGAAAAAATCCTAAGATGGAAACATCAGTCTTACTTCTCCAAATCAATTTTAGATATAAAATAACACAAAATTAAAAAGGGTTAGAATGATGAAAACAAATATTACCAGAAAGAAGCCACTTATTAGAGTATACATATTAAACCATCTTTTCTAGTAAATCAATCTTGTCACATTTGACAAGTGCCTTTGCACATGTTGACCTTTCAGATTATTATTAGCCATGTCCCTAGCACATGTCTATTTACCCCTGTCCTTTAGTACATGTTCTAGGAAATTGGTCTAATTAAATATTGGCTTGAGAGAACCTATTCTAAAGCACAAATGATTAGACATATCCCCAACAGATAATTTCCATGAAAGTTTGGTCACAATATAAATGACCACTGGTTGATCCATCAGATGGAAAAAAATTCAACCAAAATACATTTTGGGAAAGATTTGGTAATTTTGGTTCTTAGGTCCTGGGGACATACAAATGCCAGTTTCATTTTAGTAAATTATGTTTTATTTTTTAAATTTTATTGAAGTAACATTAGTTTGTAATGTTACTTATGTTTCAGGTGTATAGCATCTGTATATTCTGCATTTTGATCTCCACAAAAAGTATAGTTTCTATTCGCCACCATACAACTTACCTTCATTACCCCTTTAACCAGTCTTCCCCAACCCCTTCCCCTCTGAGTACCACCATTCTGTTGGCAAATTTAAGGACTTGTTTCACTCAAGCACATTATTTTTTAAACTAACATTCCTCAAGAGATTACTATGTACATGACCTATTATTTGCTTGGATTGACCAGGAATATGGTCCTTATTCCTCACAACACTTTGTAGCAGGCATTTTTATTACTCTCACTTTTCCAAAGAAAAAACAATGTTTTCTAATTTTCCTAATATTAGTTAGAAAAATGTGGTAGAATGTTCATTTGAATCCAGGCTATTCTGATTCCAGGGATTTCCTTAACTTACATTGTGGAAACAGTAAAATACTTCTGTGGACCCTTTTATAGGTTAAAAAGTTTTAAAAGGGTTTTAGGATGTTTAAAGGAATATAATTGTAAAATCAATAATTATCTAGATAATATCTACAAAATTTTATAATAATAGGCATGAGCAAAGGAAGTAAAGGTATCCTGAAACATTACAAGATAAGATAAAGAAAAAGCTTATATACACGAAATTACATAAACCTTAAAATTCAATTACATAAAAATTCTTTAAAGAAAAATAGCAGCAAGTTACATCACAAAATGGACTTCTCAATCATAATGACATCTTTCCTTGCTGTTTTTCTGTTTTCCAAATTTACTACTAGTAAAATATAATCTCTTTTTTTTAAAGAAGTTGTTTTTTGAAATAAATAATAGTAAAAATTTACATAGTGACAAGAAAATCTACAGAATCTACTATCCAAAGAGATTATAAAAATTGAAAACATAAGCACATTTTTACCAAGGACTGATTAAATTAGAACTATAGCCATCTAATATATATATAAATACATAGAACAAAATAGAGAAGTCCATATCTATATCACTATATCTCTCCATCATGTGCAGGAGACCACTAGATTCTGTGTAAGCCACAAATAATTAAACATGATTTCTTCTCCTAAGAGCTTAAAAATCGAAATTGGAAGATAAAACAAATATTCCCTCAAACACCTAACAAAATAAGGAAGCAGGTACAACGTATTCACAGACTGTCTCTCTGTCAGAAGATCATCTGGGACAGGGACTTTGATTCTGTATATAATTAAATCTTGTGTAACCTTTTATATGTGACTATAACAGTGTTGGATATATAGTAAGCACTCAATAAATGTTTATTGAATTAATGTATAAGTGGATGTATGCATGCAAGGATGGATAGATATTAAATTAAATTAGTAAAGACTTGAGGATTTCAGTAAGTTTGTCCATTTAACTTAGGTCAAGTGAAATCAGGATGGGAATGAGATTTTAAAAATGATATGGTGGCATTACATGAAACTGATAGCAAGATCCAATGCTGGCACCCTCTGTGATATTTAATTTTATGTGTCAACTTGACTGAGTTTTGAGGTGTCTGGAAATTTGGTCAAACATTGTTTTTGGTATATCTTTGAGGGTGTCTTTGGAGAAAATTAGCATGTTAATTGACTAAGTAAAGCAGATAGCTCTCCTCAATGTAAGTGGGTCTCATTCAAACAAATTCTTGAATAGAATAAAAAGAGTGACTTTGCAACATGTAAAGAATTCTTCCTGCTTGACAGTCTAGGAATTGGAATATTAGCTTTTTTCCCCATCCTTGGACTCAAACTGAAACATTTGCTCTTCCTGGATCACAAGCTTGTCAGCCTTCAGAATATAACTACACAATTGGTTTTGCCTTTTCTCAGTCCTTTGGATTGGAGCTAAACCATCACCTCCTCAGGCTTACTCACCCTGCAAATCTTGGGATTTATCAGCTTCCATAATCATATGATCAAATTCTATATAAGATAAGTAGATAGATAGATGATAGGTAGATAGACAGACAGATAGATAGATCTGTATTTCCTACTCATTCTGTTTCTCTGGAAAATACTGACTAATGCACAATCATAGACTGAATCCTAAATGGAGAAGTGGTCTAGCCCATCTTTCATGTTGTATATTCAGGCTCACTGACCTTTTCTATGACCACTATCAGGAATTCTTGGGATTCACAATAAGTAATATTTGATGGGGGGAAAAAAAGATCAAAACAGTTATGAGTCTAGAAATAGCTCATGAAATACAACCAATTTTCAGTCTGTACCTTTCCTCTGTGATCTTGAATTAGATACATAACTGAACAATTCATTAAGAAGTCTACTTTTATTAAACAAAAAAAAATTATCACCCAAGATTTCATTTTTATAGAATTCTAAAATATTCAAAATATATAAAAATCATCACAATGATGTCATTTATAAAATGTTCACAGAAAAATACAAAGAACTGGTTAAGAAAATAAAGATGCAAAAACTCACTTACAATAAGGAAATGTGAATTAAAAACTATGAGATTCCATTTTTAACATCGCATCAGCAGAAATTAAAAATTTAAATTTCTGCTTTATAAAGATGTAGAGGCTTTCTCATTCACATGATTATGATATTTAAGAGCAATAGGTGATATAACCTAATAAAAATGTGTCAAATATACCGTCAACACAACTATTCTACTGTTAGGAATTGATCTTATAGATATGCTTATAAAAATATGTCAAGGTAGAACAATACAGCAATATTGATATTATTGAAAAACAAAATAATCCCTCATCCACAAGCAGCCCAGTATTTACTAGAAAGTTAATTATCAAATTATGATACACATACCATGTAATACTGGAGCCACTGAAAAAAACGTCATTAAGCTGGCTGATATGAAAACAGATCCAAGATATGAACCAAAAAAACCTTATAGAATGGTTTATTCAAAATAATCCCATGTGTAATATTTTTAAAGAATAAATTTAAATACATATAAATAGGCACATAGATCAACAAATAGATGTATACACATTTTTCTGGAAATATTATCAGTGATTTCTTAATGAAAGAAAGCTAGCTATTAAGAGAACATCTAATTAATTTTAATAACTTTATAATATTAATATTAAATTATGTATATAACTTTTATTTTAAATGTTAATTTTAAAAGAAGACAGAGAAAATCCTATTCCCACCTGATTTTTTCAAGTAATGCTTAATAACTGAAGAAATTCCTTGAGGTGCCACAAAGTTACAGTCTCCTTCTTTCATCACCATTCCTTTAATAGGAGAGGTCAGAGGCTTCAAAACTCCACAAGCTAACAGTTCATCATAAAAACTGAAACAAAGAAATGTATATAAACCATAATTATATACCATACTTAGCTGTATAACACCACATTTTCTGAGAATTCTCAGACTATAATCCTAAATAAAAACTAGAAATCTTCATATGATCAACTCAATACATGTTTTGTGTTAAATTAAGCTTATAATTCAGGTGAATAACAGCTATGTTTTGAGAATCGATAGACTTACTTTAGCCAAAGGTCTATTTACCCATATATTTCCAAAATTAAAGTCACTGAAGATAAATAGAAAGTATTTGAGGTATTAGGTCCCTCAACATAGTAATCCATATTAACTGAGACCTTATATGTTCCATACAAAGTCTCATCTGAATTTCAGAACAACCTTATGAAGTTGGTATTACACATTTCCACTTCAATCAGGTTCACCTACTGCTAAAATTATCAACAATGACAATATAATTTCACTGTTACAAGAAACAGCCTTTAACCCTGTTAAAATGGCTCATTTATATCATTTCATACCACGAAACCAGTAAGACTGATGTCATCCTTTCAACTAACTCACCTTAGGTGCTTTTTAGCATAATAAGAAGTGCAGGTGATATACTGAGCACCCAAATCAACTGTGCACTGTGGATTGTGAGGGCTTTTGGCTGTTGACATTCTTCCTCCTTGAAGTAATGCATAGGAAAAGGGTTAATGATTTAGAATGCGCCTTTTGCAATTAATACTATTCATCCCAGGTTACCCCAAACAGATTACTTTAGAGGTATTACAAAACCTTTTTTTTTTAAGTTGAACTTTGTCAACTAACATTGTCAGGAAGTAGTCAACAATTTGTTCACTGACGTGAGATTTATAAAAAACGACTCATGAATCATGCATATATGCTAATTTGAATGAATGGATAAGTTAAAACAAAACTAGGCCTGAAATGTCAAAATAAATGACTCTACAGCTGTTCTTTCACTCTTGCAGCCAGGTTTCCTGAGAATAACAGGATTCTGTAAACTAGATCTTCCAAAAGTTTGAGTCAATGGGCACTGTGACAGCCTCACAACCTGGAGAAAACTGCAAACGCACAAAACTGCTAAAATAGAATTCCTTCAGCTACAGCAGCTGTCGTCCCTAAGTGCAAGCTGGTCAGGCTCCCTCCAGGCCTACCAGGTTCTTTAGGCCAACCCACGAGCTCCGCCCAGGAGGGCGCGCCACCTGCCCCGCCTCTTAGGCCTTTCCCGACAGCCAAAGCTCTGGTCACGTGATGAGCCCGCCAGGCCGGAAGCCGAGTTGCTGGATTTTCTTCACAGACTTTCTCGCCGGGAGACCTCGGGACCCCGGGCTCACTGGCGGTGGTTGCCCGGGTTTCGGCTGTCAGACCGCCCACCTGAGTCCACCGCCTTGTCCCATACTGCGAGGTGTAGAGGTCCGGACGTCTCATTTCTCAGCAGTGCGGCGCACACGCTTCCTGTCAGCCCGGCGCCCACGATCAGCACCCGTGCCATGACCTAGGGGCTCCGCGTCGAGTCAGCCGGCTCCGCGCTCCAGGCTCCGGGCTCCGGGTTCCCGGCCCCTGAGCAGTCCCACGTCTTGCCTGCAGGGGGCAGAGGGGAGCCGGCTGACGCTGAGAGCTCGGTCATTCTAGAAGCCTCAGAAAATCTGGATTTTCCTCCGGGTTTGAGGGCCTTGAGCCTGCTTCCAAGTCAGGCTGACGCCTTCATATAAGCGGTAAAACCCGGCCTGCCCCTCGCCTAGAAAAACCTGGAAACCATGTTAATAGTAGTGTGGGAAGCCGCCTTGGCAGAGGATCAGTATGGACCACCGCGGAGAACAACCTAACTATTATTAGGGTAACTCCGTGTGAGTTGGGATCATTGCTATCTTACTATTTACAATTTGAAAATGGGTAGGGAAGGGAACGTACCAGCGATGCCAGAGCATCTTCTAATACCCTAATGACCACTGTTTACGTGATAGATAAAGGAGCGATTTTTCCTAAAATAGCCCGCAGACTTGCTGTAAATTGTCAGGCTTCTTGTACCCTAATTTTTCCCATCTTTGGAGTGCAGAGAATAATGTATATATTTATGACGTTAAAGATGATCTCATTCATCATAAAATTTTAGATCACTTATTTTTTTCAATAAGTATTAAATTCTGTGTCCGAACACATTTCAAATGTGTCTAACGTATATACCAAGGGATATAAAAATGGGTAAGACAAGAATTCATGCTATTACCCGCTTTCCCCTTTTTTTCTTAACATTGTTGTGGAAATCCCCAATGAAAGTGTGGACTATTAAAAATAATTAAGTTACACTATAAATTGCAGATAACTTGGTATCTAGGAAATTAGAGAAACTTAAAAGCTATCAGAACTAATAAGAAAGCTGACTATGGTAGCCAATAATAATGAAAACATTTAAAGCAGTTTTACTTTATGTACACGTCATGTGGAAATAACCAGGCATCAGATTGGTGATGGATTAATATTACACAAATCTAATAAAAGATAGAGACCAATTCAAAAGGAAAATGTTCAAAGATTGAATAGAATTCTGGATTTAAAGAAATGGAAAGTTCCAATAAACATAACAATGTTGAACTTGTCTGTATTTAAATAAAAATTAAAATTAGAGGCCATTCTCTTTGTTGGGAATTGCTTTTTAATGTGTTGAAGATCTATATTTGACATAATGCAGCAAAATATATTAATATGTTACTGATGGGGGTTATAAGTTTACTGGAGTAGAATTGGAATCTTTAAAATTAGGACCTTTACACAGAACTTTCCAGGTCTAGACATTTATCTTGAAATTAATGTATGTATAGACGTTAAGATTAATGTGTATGTATGTTTACCTCCATGTTATTAGAAACATTGAACTATATAATCAATAGAGGTTATGACTTCACATATCTATAAAACTAAAGGAAACATGGTTTTGAATACAGGAGACTGATCATTCTATAATGTTGACAAACAGGCTGCAAAACTAGTAAAATCCAGATTTTCATAAATGCACACTCATATATGCAAAAACACATATGTAGCAGTGGAGAAATATGAGAGGAAGCAGATTACTAGTATTTCCTACTAATTTCAAATGTTATATAAAGATTGTATACCCATATTATGTTTGTTACAAACAACCTAACATGCTAGAGTGAGCTAATAAGTACTGTCTTATTTTGCTTTTAGTCTAATGTAAAATAACCCTCTGAAATTAAAAGCTTAAGTAATATGCTTCTAACTGCATTCCAAATCTCAGAATTCTCTAACTGGAAAGGATATTTTTAGGTAATCTATTTCAATAGCCCTCTGCCATTGCTTTATATTTATAGGTATGGACACTAAATTTAAGTGAATATTCCCCAGGTTACACAGTATCAATGATGAGACCAAGGCAGGTCCTCATGATCCTTTCAGTTTATTCTTCTCTTTTCCATCATCTCTTGCTTCCTCATTTCTGTTAGAAATCATCTTACACAGTTCGTCTGACACCTCATAATCATCTTTGTTAAGGGAAAATTTAAAGGGATGTTGTAATTCTATAATTTTCTAACCATTCTTAACAAACTTTCAAACCAGCACTTGAGCAGAAAGGACAAAACAGATTAAACTCTTGAGAAACTGGTAGGTTTACCATATTTCCTTCAGACAAAAACAGCACATTGGGATGGCAAAAACTGGATGGGGTTATGCTCTGGCAACTAAGGAGAGGGGAGGAGACAGAAATCTGAGCAGAAGCAGAGCAGCCAGGCCAGCAACAAGTTAGTACTATGCAATGCCGATCTGTGATGGAATAGTAAGGTTGTGATCCAGTTGAACTTGATACAAATGACCAGGGTCAGTGCAAGGAATTTTAGCACTTTAAGCAAAAACTAAATTTGGTACCCTTATAAGTTCCTGAGGTTCCTGTTTCCTTAAGGGGGCAGAGAACAGCCATAACACCACTGCTGATCTCGGTCAGCTCTGGTAAAGGTCTGTCTTTAATATGGGGTTGGGGGTGGGAGGGGAGGGAGTTGCTTTGGGGCCGGGTCAACAGACTGGGTCTGGGGTTACTCACCTGCCCCTTTTGCTCCCTATCAAAGATGGCAATAGTTTATTTAAAATAGGACAAAATTTGTATATTAAAATGACAGGGCAATCGGAAAATATGAAAAAAATTACTATCTTATTTAAAATGTTTCATATGATCAGTCTAACTAGAAGCCATAAATTCTTTCAAGATAACCAGTGCCTTGGACCAAATGCGCTTATCTCACCTAATGCCCGCTAAGGCAACTATTCTTTTAGTCATTGATCATTAAAGCACTCTGTTCTTATTCTATAATATATCAATTATTTATTGTCTCCCTGAAAAGCCCCTTTCCCAGGCCCAGCCACGTTGTATATCTGGCTGTGTCACAAACTATTAACACAGCAGCTTTCTGCTTGCCCATGGGATCCTATCTCCCATGCTATCTTTCCTTTATCCTTAATAAACTTACTAAATTACACCAATTTAAACATCTAAGAATTTTTTCTTGGTCATTTGCCGCTGGAACCCAGTTCCTACAATAATCCTTATAACTTCTTTTTTCTCACCTGGCCTTTTTGATGTCTCCTCTCATATCCAAACTTATCAAAGTGTACATCAGAAAAGTCCAAATTCCACTTCCACCAGCAGTGTACTGAATTGTTTGTTTTACTGTATTCTTGCCCCCTGTGGACATTTAACATTTTAAAAATAATCGTCAGATTAGATCATTACTTAAAGTCAATCAGTTCTTAATGGAATTATTACAATAGCTTTCTAAGGGCTCCTCCCAGTTTCTGCTCTATACTCAGCTTCTAGATTAGTCAGTATAATCCTCGACGTTTTTTCAATAGCTCTCAATTTTATATAAAATCAAGTTAAAATGCTTGGCAAGAAAAGTATTCAGTGACCTTTCTCCAACTTACTTGTATCTTGGTAATATTATTATCCCCAATTTCACTTTAACTGAATTACTTTATGTTCCCTGAACACTTCCTCAAAAAACACATTCGACTTTTGTGGAAGTGGTAAACTTTTCTTTATGCTGCTCTCTAAATATAGAACATACTTTTTGTCATGTTTCTAGTAATTACGAATTTGCATCAATTCTTCACTTTTGCTTTCTTTCCCCTATGATAAACAATACGCTCTTTAAAAGTTATCCAAAATCATGATATTGAATAAAGGTAGCATGGTGGCTTGTGATTTCCCATTTACCTAAGATCACCTAGAGAAAGTAAGATTTCAAACTACTCCTACTCTTGTGTTCACTCATTGAGTCAATTTGACCTTTTAATTCTTTCCTAAGCCTGACCTTTGCAGTGCTTACATCTGATCATTTAAATCCAGTTTAAAAATAACCTAAAAGAACCCTTCTCTAACACTTCACCACCCAGTGACTCTATCCCATTAACCTGTTTTATCTTCGTAACAATTAATGAATTTAAGAAATGATCTTCCTTCTTTACCTGTTGACTTGTTTATCATTTTAAAATTCTACTAGAATTTAATCATTAAGAGGTTAGAAACAATGTCATATTTAACACAATATCCCTAGAACCCTGAATCAAAGTTTAATTCTTAGGTTGAGAGTTCACTGTTTGCCTAGAAAGTATAATACAAAACTTTCAAGGATAGTACTTAAAGAGGCTGACTGGTAATTCGGTTGGCTGCATTTTTTTTTTTTTGCTGTTGTATTTTTGTTTTACTTTTAACTAATCAAGTCTTGGTTTGGTTTTGTTTCTTATGTAATTTTTCTTATTTCTTCGTTTACATTGCTATATGATTTTCATTGATCTATTAGTTTTCAGATTGCATAAAATCCAGATGAATAACCCCAAAGGGGTTAATTGGGATTCTGGGATTTCAAATGATGTTTACTAAAACAAATTTAACCAAGAGAAAATTGGACAAGGATATTCAAAATCTTATAGTTTTCCTAGAAAGTAATTTTTCAGAATCAGGAAAGAGGGCTTAGAATTTTACTTGTCTCTCAGACCTTTGTGATTCCCCTAGCAACTTGTTTTGTTCGTAGTGTCTCCAAACAGTTGAGGCCATACCAAGACCTGTCAGTGTCCTAAGAGGAGGATCACATTCAGAACCCAGAGGCAAACCAGATCATCAGGCAGCAACTGGGAAAGTATATAGTTAGGCCCTTCCTGGAAGAAACTGGTAGGTAACTATTTTGCCTGCTCCCTCTGCACTGTGCCCAGGTATCTAGTCATGGGAGTAGGGATACTCGTAAACTCATTAAGATCTTTTTTGGGTTGCTTCAGTCCTATGGGACTCTTGAAAACAAGTGTGATTCACTATGAGAGCCAGGTGTTCCAGCTGTCCTTTGAGAAGTAGCCACAAAGACGGGGGTGCCATATGTGTTTATAAACTTCCAAAGAGGCACTGGCAACTTGAACTAGGCAAGAGTAAGGGCAACAAGTTTCTCTAATCTCTGGGAGGTTGATAGTCAGTTTCTAGATGTGCTAAATTGGAAACCAGAACCTCAGGCAACAGCATTGAAAGTATACAAATAGACCCCTTTCATGGAAATACTGGGGATGAATATATTTTGCTTTTATGCTGGAGAAATGTAGTAACCATTAATAACTTTGTTTGATATCTTCTTGTGAAACTCATAGATTCAAGCCTTGTGGTTTTTCAGAATTAGGTATTTTGGATGCCCATCCAGTGAATGACTAAAAAGTTGGTCCAAACACTTTGCTCTCAAGGAGAAGCTGGGAGTTTGAGTATCCCTCCCAATCGTATGATGTTGTACTAGGTGTGAACTTTATGGTGAGCATATAACTCAACCTTTTCTACCCATTTAAAAAATTGTTAGTGTATTATTTGTTTACAGTAATATATATACACATACATTATGTACATACACACACACACACACATACACACCACATCTATACCTTCCTGTAAAGGTTATAAATTCTTCTACAATCTTTCATATATACAAATTTCAGCTATAAGCTTGGCTGTATGAATAGACATGCAAATATTATTAATATGAATATATTTTTTAAATTATATATGAGTGAGTAAGTGAAAGTATGAGTGACTAGTAGTAACTAAAAGTATTTAGTTCCTAAGAGATTTTGAGGGTGGAAAATTTATTTTTTCTTTTTTTAAGAAGAAGAAAGCAGACAGGAATGAAGGCAAGTAGGAGTGCAGGTAGGCAGAAAGAGAGAAGAGGAAGCAGAATTTATTTAATTAATTATTTGGTTGTTTCTGTTACCTACTCCCAGTAGAGAACCCCAGTCTTTGGTCTTTACGTGGACTATGCCACATTCTCAGACTTAACATCTGAACCATGAATTTTTAGTGTATAAGAATGATAGGTATTCTATAAATGTTTGTTATTGAATAGAGCAATTAATTGATAAAAATAAATATACGCCTGAGGTTGAGAGAAAATAAAAGAATCTTTTTTTACATCATAGGGTAGAAATGGCAAGTAATTCAGCTTAACTGGCCAATATTATAAAAGGCTTGTCTTTTCTTTATATAGAGTCAAATTATTTCCTATTGGGGATAACCAGATGAAGAGTATAATATTGTAACCAAAGATGCTTATATTCTTAGCCTTTATATAATTCCTTATGGAAATGCAAACAAAGATACCAGTTCAGATAATATTTCAGATAAATCGGTGATGTTTGGATCTGAATTCTTAGCTTTTTCATTTCTTCTTAATGAGTTTAGGACAAGGAAAGGATCTGAAGATTAAGTTTAGAGTTAACTTCTCTTGTATCTGCCCACAAGCATCAAGAAGATGGTCTGATTCTCTACTAGTGTTGTATTTACAGAGTGGTTTTAAAGTATGGTGGAACACAGCTTGTTCCTCCCAGGTTTTCTTTGTGAATCACTTTGATCATACATGTTGATTCCCTAGCATTTCTTTGTTTAATGGGCTTAGAAATAGTCCAAAATACAGTAACATTATTTTGTAGGTTTGAAGAATAAATAGTAAAAATGATGGCTGTCTCCTCTAGTAAAAGCAAAGAGATTAGATTCTAGGTAGCAACCTCAAGGATTTTTTATTAGAACAGTAGTACAATAATATCAGCAGACTATGGCACAAAATGTACTAGAATTTGTCACTAGGGTTATAATCCTACATCTGCCACTTTCTGGCAACGTAAAACAAATTACTTTTGCTTATCCATCTAACTGTCCAGATAAAAATGTGTTTTCTTTTTCTTTTCTACTGAGATTTTTCTCCCTGAAAATGATTTTTTCTGGTGTTATAGGAAACCCTCTGGATTTATTATCTTGAACATTAAAGAACACTTCATAAAAGATGTTAATTCAAAACAACCTTAGGCAATGTAATTTGGGATTCTTATAAGGCCATATCTACGAGGTAGGAAATGTTAACAGATTTAATATAATTCTAATAATCATTCCTCAGGGTATGATCTAATTTTTTTTAATAATATAATAAGAGAATCTAAGATATTTTAAAAATAAAGTGCTTTAGAATTCTGTTGAAGCAGAGTCCAAGACAATTATTTATTAAGGATTCCTGTCAGGAGAGAATAATGTGGAAATCAAGGTAGAGTAGGGGAAAGAGCTAAGGAAGAATGTGATTCATCTAGTCTGCCTAGTCTACTACTCATAGTAGATTCAATTAGTTTGCCTGTTATAACAAGTTTCATTCCTAAGGACTGCAGTGTCCTAAATCATGTCATAATTGCTACACAAGTACATTTGTATTTAAATAGTACATGGAAATAACAAAAAATGCCCCTGTTAATTGCATGAATCCTAAATACATTTTTCCTGTTCTTATGTATTAGCAATACTACCTCTTCATGAAAATCGGGACGCCGTTCAGTGTAGTAATATCTATCTTTGACTCACAATCTTCTAATTTTAAGAACCAAAGTGAGGAGGCTACAGTCATAGCTTTAAGTTTATTGGATTACTTATTGTGTGCCCTGAAGGAAGTACACAGAAGACTTGGGAGCAATGGCTTCTAGATCTATAGAGCTTAAAATTGTGAGGATATGTCACAAATCCCTAAGTGAGTACTTGGAGTAATAATGAGAGAGGTCACTCCTAATCCTATCCTTTTTTCCCCTTAGACCCTTGAATTCTAGCAATTGGAGAAATCAGCAGTATATTATGGTTGTTTAAGGCATATAATGAATCCTGAAGGAAAGCACCCATGCTTGTAGTATGTCATCTTCCAACTGACGTCTCTATTGATATTGCTTCACCTCTCTATCACGCTGGTAGTCTGTTGATGATAGTTATGTGGCCAGTGGTGCACCTAAAGAATTCAACAGAGGGACTTAAGAATAGGATGAATGAAGCCTCCAACAGAATCAGTGAACTAGAAGATAGGACAGAGGAATGCACTCAAGCAGATTAGCAAAGAGAAAAAAGAATGCAAAGAAATGACAGCATTCAAGACATATGAGGGAACATCAAAAGAAACAACTTTTGCATTACAGGGGTCCCAGAAGGAGAAGAAAGAGAAAAGGGGACAGGCGCTATACTTGAAATAAACTGAAAATATCCCCAACATGAAGAATGAAGCAATCCTCCAAACCCAGGAAGCTCAAAAAGTCCCTAATAAAAGAAACACAAGCAGATCTATACCTAGACATATTGTCATCAAAATGTTGAAAATACAAGATAAAGAATCATAAAAGCATTCCGAAAACAAAACAAAACAAAACAGAAAGAGTCACATACAAAGGAGTCCCCATAAAATTAACTCTACAAGCTAGGAGCGAATTTTATGATATATTCAAAAGACTGAAAGAAAAGGATTTTCATCCCAGGATACTATACCCTGTGATATTATAATTCAGAACTGAAGGAATGACAAAAAGCTTTTCTAAGAAGCAAAAGTTAAAGGAACTTATAACCACAAAACCAGTTCTACACAAAAGATGCTCTATAAAATGTCAAGAAACCCCACTTAAAAACAGATCTATTAGACCTATTCATCTATATTCATTAGAGATATTGGTCTATAATTTTCTATCTTGGTGTTATTTCTGTCAGCTTTAGGTATCAGTGTGATGTTGGCCTCATGGAGAGAGTTTGGAAGAGAGTTCCCTGTTCTTCAGTATTTTGGAAGAGTTTGAATAGAATGAGTGTTGATTCTTCTTTGAAGCTTTGGTTAAATTAATTGGAAAGATCTTTATAGTCCTGGGCTTTTATTTTTAGGAAGACTTGCTAGTACCTCTTCAATTTCTTTGCTTATGATTCTTCTGTGGTACCTATTCAATAACTTGGCATATATTATTTTGTAAGCCTATGGTGTTGATTTTATTATCCCCATTTTATAGGTGAGAAAACTGAAGTTAAGAAATCTGTCTAAGGTTATATAGTATACAAGTGTCAGAGCCAAGGTTCAAATTTATCTTTTATGCCCAAATCCTGTGTGCTTAATATTTTATCCTGCTTAGTTTTATTGTTGTTGATATTGTTTTGTTTGGAAAGATAATGCTATCCAAAATTTTTGAATTTTACCTTTATCATCCTGAGTTTTGTCTTTTTAGCTATCTTATTCTTTTTATAATTCTAATTTTTAATTTTTCTAAATTAAGGAATTGTAACTCAGGCTTACTTTATGAATTTTTATATATTCTACTTTATCAATTTTGACATGTAATTGCTTTGGAAATATCCAATATATTGTAATTTCCTGAGTTTCTTTTGAAAGAAGTACTATGATGAATTATGTTCTTTTCTTGGCCTGAAAAAAAATCAAAGCAAAAATCAAAACCAAAAAAATATGGAATGATAAAGGAAACTAGAACTCCGGTGGTGGGTGTAGTGTGAAATGCACACCAACTGAGGTGTGATTCAAATATCCTAAAAAGCATATGGTAATGTGAAGTAATAATATATATAGTATTTAATATATAAACATATGGACAATGATAATATAATTAATATCCATATATCCATATTGTTCAGTTTTACCTATTTTGAAATGTATGTACATTTCAAGCAAGTATATAAATAATAATTTTGGAGACAAAAGTCTATTGATGACTGTCAGATTTTACTTTTCTAAAAATAACCTTTTCCTTTTTAAGACATTTTCACAATTATACAATTCAAGGTTCATTATCATCTTTCTCCAGTACATGAAAAGATACAATTTTCATTACTATTGGTTTTGTTGTTGATGATGTCAAGTCAACTTCCATCTAAAGAATTTTTTAAATTTTGAGAGTAGTCTATTCTCTTTAACTGTTATAAAGCAGATTTTCTTTCGTTTTTGGTATTCTTTAGTTTCAATTAAATAAGTGAATTTTAAAAAGTTTACCCTTCTTGGTATGTATTGAGATTCTGAAACTGAAAGATGTGATTGATAGATATCTTTTATCTGTCCTTGGACATTATTTTTATTTTTGTATTCTATCCCATTTGACTTCCAGTACTCCAATTTATTTTTCATTTTTTAAATTATTTTCCAACCTATCTGTATTTCCCATTTGATTTTTGTTTACTCCTTTCTGACTCAATTCTTCTGATCTCAGTTGTTTTCTCTTTAGTTGTGTCTTATCTGTGCATTCAATAAATTTAAACACTTTACTTATTATTGGTAGTTTTAATTATTTGTTTCAACATGTTCAATTTGTGTATGTTTTGGGTTTTTTCCTTGGAATACTTTAGCATCTGTCTTTCATGTATTCACAAATAATATTCATAGTATTATTTATCCACTCTAAAAACTGTCTTTAAATAATAATATTTAGTAAATTTATATTATATAATTATTGATAAGATTAAAATCGTTGTATCATGTTTCTGTGTGCTTTTGTTTGTTCCTTGGTGTTCTTTTTGTTTCATATTTCTTGACTCCTGCATTATTTATTTCTTATCTCTTATATTAACTTCTTATTATGACTCACAAATATTCTTTATTACTAGCTTATAAGTTATAAAATTGTGTTATTATTGATTATTACATTAATTGATTAATACATTAGTATTTATCTTAAATAATGTAAGAGCTTTACAATTTAACTTTTAACTTTTAACTCTTTTACCTTCAAGTTTTGCTCCTATTATCATGTTTTTATTCACATATATCATAAATCACATTGTTAATACTAATGAGTCAAATTAAAAAGTCAATATTCTTTTCTATTTAGTTATATGTTTATCTATTAAAGTATTGTTCTCCCAATTTTTGTTATTAGGGTTTTCACTTTCTTTTTCTTAGTGAATTTAGCTAGAGGTGTATCCATTTTATTTATTTTTTTCAGAGAACCAACTCTTGGATTCATGAATCATTTGATGGTCATTTTGTTTTCAATTTCCTTTATTTCTGCTCTGATTTTTATAATTTCCTTCCTCCTTCTGATTTTTGGGTTTAATTGTTCTTTCTAATTCCCTCAGATGTGAGGTGAAGAATTTAATTTGAACTTCCTCTTGTTTTTTCATGTGTGCTTCTATGGCTATAAACTTTCCTCTCAGAACTGCTTGTGCCACACTCTGGAAACTCCTCTCCAAATTTTCATTTGTTTCCAGGTAAGTCTTAATTTCATCTTCAATTTCATCAATGATCTAGGGATTGTTCAAAAGCATGTTGTTCAGTCTACACATCTTTGTGATTCTTCCAGTTTTGTTCTTTTGGCTCATTTCTAATTTCACTCCATGTGATCAGAGAAGATGCTTTCTATAATTTCAATCTTGTTAAATTTTCTGCCACTTGCTTTGTGCCCTAGAATATGATCTATCATTGAGAACATTTCATGTATACTTGAGAAGAGTGTTATTTTTGTGTTGGAGTAGAACACCCTGTATATTTTTATTAGGTCTATGGGATGTCTTTTTTCAATTAGGGTCTTTAATTCTTTGTTGATTTTCTGCCTGGGTGATCCATCTATTGATGTAAGTGGAGTGTTGAAGTTCCTACTATTATTGTGTTATTGTCAGTGTCTGCCTTTAGTTCTTTAAGCATTTATTTTATACATTTAGGTGGTCCTGAATTGGCTGTATATATGTTGATGATAGTTATTTCTTCTTGATGGATTACTCCCTTGACCACAATGTAGTGTCCATCCTTGTCTCATTATACACTTTTTAGTTGGAAATTTGTTCTGTCTGATATTAGTATTGCAGTTCTTCATTTCCTTTAGTTCCTCATTATTGCTTTGATATATTTTTCCATAGACCTTGACTTTCAACCTATGTTTATTTTTGGATCTGATATGTGTTTCTTGTAGACATAATATTGACGGGTCCTGTTTTTAGATGCATGCAGACACTATGTCATTTGATTAATGAGTTCATTCCATTCACATTTAGGGTCATGATTGAAATGTAGAACTTTATCACTGTCTTTTAAGCCTTTGCTCTCTGTTGCTTTTCTCTGCCTGTTGCTTCATTTCCTTTTTATTTAAGTTAATTTTTCTTTTGTGTGGTTTTCAGTGTCCATTTTGTCAGTTTTGTCTACTTCACAGCTATCTCTTTCGAATTCAATTTTGTGACTGATTTGCCTCTAATGGTACTGCTCTGTGATAGACTTTTGTGAGCTGATGCCGTATCATATTTACATATTTGTATAGGTTATCTGTTTTTCTTTCCCCCTTTAGTATTTTTTTTAAAGGCAAGGTGCAGACAGGAATGAAAGTGAGCAGGCAAGTAGAAAGGAAGAGAGGAGGAAGAAACATCTTATTTTACTTTTATTTAGTTGTTCACATTGGTTATTCCTCCCCTCCCCTGGGTCTTAACCCTGAAAACTTGGGATGTATATGGGACTGCTGTCAGGGTGCACCCACCTTTAGTATTTTTGTCCTTTCTCCTGTTTGTCTCATCTTTGTTCCTTTCTTTTGCCTTCCTGTTTATCACCATTCTTGAAGCTTGGTG
This sequence comes from Solenodon paradoxus, assembly GCA_004363575.1. Taxonomy (NCBI): domain Eukaryota; kingdom Metazoa; phylum Chordata; class Mammalia; order Eulipotyphla; family Solenodontidae; genus Solenodon; species Solenodon paradoxus. Next base: position 1,165,558 of record RJWH01000144.1, read on the forward strand.
GATTTTTCTTTTTGTTTTCTCTGTTGTAGGGCCCCTTTCAATATTTCTTGAATGAAGGCTTGGAGATAGAAAAATCTATTAAATTTGTCAATAAAGACCTTTATTTCTCCATCACATCTGAATGACAATTTTGTAGGGCAGAATATTCATGGCTGGTAGTTTTTGTCTTTTAGCATTTTGAATATGTCATTCCTAGCCTGTAGAGTTTATGTTGAGAAGTTTGATGATAGCCTGGGTGTGTCTTTGTATGTTTTTATTTTTCTCTAGTATCCTTGAGTCATTCATTAACTTTTACTGATTTTACTATGATATGCATTAGAGTAGATCTCTTTACATTTAGAAATTTTGGTGTTCTCTCCTTGAATATCTGAGGTTAATTTTTATAACAAAATAGAAAATTGCCTGCTATTATTTCTTCAAATAAGTTTTCTGTTCCTTTCTCTCTCTCCTCTCCTTCTGGGACACCTATTAACTTTATGTTTTTTCTTCTCATATTGTCTGATATTTCTCATAAGGTTTTGCCAGAATGACTCCTGGTGAACAGGGGAAAAGAGGGGCCACTGCAGGAGATTAAGAAACACAGAGAGAGATAGAAAGGTGGAGTCAGGGAGGCAACAGCCTCACAGACTGGGAGCCCTGAATATCCTGCCTTTCACCTGTTTATTGAAGTCATACACGAAATGACTTTGAGCAGCTTACTCCTTTGGCAGCTTATGCTAGCAATTTTATTTTTTACATTGGATTTGTTGATTCAACCTTTTGTTCTTTTGCTACATAACTGTCTCTTCTTGTTCTTGGGAGTAAGCAGTTGCAGGAACACTACACCAATGGTTTTCCAGATGAGGTGTTCCTGATTTTCTACAAACTCCCACTTCCTCCTTGCTCTACTTTCTGCCCCCAACATCATTTCTTCATTGATCCTCAGTCTTGCTTCCCTTTCTTCTACCACAAAGGTCATTTCTGATATCTTGTCTTCAATATTTCCTATTTGTTCCTCTGCATGATTGACTTTGTTTATGGGGTTTTCATGTTTGTCTGCACTTCTTTTACTGTATCTTTCATCTCGAGCATTTCTGCTAGGAATTTTTTTATAGTCTTAATTTCCTTGGTGAAGTAATCCCTTTCATCAGTCCCATCTTTTCTGAGGTCTTCCAGTTGAGTTTGGGTAGTTGCATGTGTCTCATGTATCTCATTCAGTTTTTTTTTTCAACATTTAATTTAATTTTTTTGTAGTAATTATTCTACACATTAAAATAATTTCATATTTATAGTTTCCCCTTTTCTTATGTATATTTCAACACACCATGCCCTCCACCAAATCGCCAAGTGTTTCTCCCCATTGTCCAGTGGGATCCACCACCATTTGCTCCCACCTGCCCCTTTCCCTTTTGATAACCTCAGTTATGTTACAAATGTTTCAGGGTTGGTTATGTTTCATCAGTTCCTTTGTTTTGTCTATTTACATTCCACCTATGAGGTCATCTTGTATCTATCTTTCTTCTTTTGACTTGCTTCACTTAGCATAATCCCCACTAGTTCCATTCATGTTGATTCAAATGACAGGGTTTCATCTCTTCTCAGGACTGTTATTCCATCATATATATGTACCATATCTTCTTGATCAATTCATCTGATGTTGGACACTTAGATAATTTCCAGTTCTTACCCATTGTGAATAGGGCCACAATAAACATGGGGATGCATACATTTCTGCAGATGGGTGCTTTTGTGTCTTTTGGGTAGTTACCCAGAAGTGGAATGATGGGATCATACAGAATTTCCATCTTCAGTATTTTGAGGAATCTCCAAACTCTTGTCCATAGGGGTTGTGCCAACTTTTACTCCTCCCAACAGTGCAAAAGTGTTGCCTTTTCTCCACAACCTCACCAGCATTTGTTTCCAGACTTTTGGATAATGGCCAGTTTTTCAGGTGTAAGATGATGTCATTGTTATTTTAATTTGAATTTCCCTGATAGGCAGTGAGTAGGAACAAAACTTCATGTGTCTGTTGGCCATCTGTATATCATCTTCAAAAAAGTGTCTCTCCAATTTCTTCTTCCATTTTTTTAATTGGATTGCCTTTTCTTCTGTTGTTGACTCTTTTGAGTTATTTGTATGTTTTAGATATTAAGCCTTAGTTGGAAATACTGAATGCAAATATCTTCTCCGAATTAGTAGGCTTTCTTTTGATTTTGGTGATCTTTTCTTTTGCTGTGAAGAAGCTCCTTAGTTTGATGTAGTCCCAGTTGTTTCTTTTTCTTTTTGTTTTGCTTGATGGTGAAGTTGAGTCCCCAAAGCCTTCTCTACCACTGATGTCATGGAAAGTCTTTCCTCTGTTGTTTTCTAAGAGTTTTACGATTTCTGGTCTTATGTCCACTTCCCTAATCCATTTTGAAGTAATTTTTGTGAATGGTGTTAGCAAGTGATTTAGCTTTATTATATGCATGCTCATGTCCAGTTTTTCCAGTACCATTTGTTGAAGAGACTTTCCTTTTTACATTGAAACTTTTTGGCTCCTTTGTCATAGATTAACTGACTGCATGTGAGTGCGTCAGTTTCTGGTGATGCAGTTCTATTTTCTGATCTGGGCCTCTGTTATTATTCCAGTACCATACGGTTTGACCACTATTGCTTATAATATAGTGCAAAGTCTGGAAGTGTAATCCCTCCAGATTCATTCTTTTTTTCTAATGATTTATTTTGGCTATTTGGGGTCTTTTGTTGTTCCATACAAATTTTAAGATTTTTTGTTCTATTTTTTGGAAATAAACCTATGAGATTTTAATGGGGATTACATTAAACCTATATATAGCTTTGGGTAAGATGGCTGTTTTAATGATATTGATTCTTTCTAGCCATGAGGAGGTGATGTCTTTCCATTTCTTTGTATCCTCCTCTACTTCTTTTAAGAAAGACTTGTAGTTTTTGTTGGATAGATCTTTTACTTCCTTTGTTAGTTCTATGCCCAGGTATTTCATTCATTTAACTTCTATTTTCAGTGGTGTAACTTCTGTGATTTCATTTTCTTCTAGGATGTTTTGCATATAAAAATGCAACAGATTTTTGTGCATTGACTTTGTAGCCTGCCACTTTACTGTATTCAATGATGAGTTCTGGAAGTCTTTTGATCGAGTGATTGGGATTTTCAGTATATATAATCATTTCACCTGCAAATACTGAGAGTTTTACTTCCTCTCCAATTTGGATCCTTTCATTTCCTTTTCTTGCCTAATTACTCTGACTAAGACATCCAGTACAATATTAAATAGCAGTGGTGAGAGTGGATAACCTTGCCTTGTTCCTGACCTAAGAGGAAATGCTTTCAATTTTTTGCTGTTGACTGTGATGTTGGTTGTGGGGTTTTCATATATGGCTTTTATTATGCTGAAATATGAACCTTCTATTCCTATTTTATACAGGGTTTTTTATCATAAATGGATGTTGGATCTTGTCATAAGCTTTCCCTGCCTCTATTGATATTATCATTTGGTTTTTCTCTCTGCTCTTGTTGATTTGGTGTATGACATTAATAGATTTATATATGTCAAACCACCCTTGCATCCCTTGTATGAATCCCACTTGGTCATGATGGATGATCTTTTTGATGCATTGTTGAATTAGGTTTGCTAATATTTTGCTAAGAATTTTTGCTAAGATATTGGTCTGTAATTTTCTATTTTGGTGACATCTCTATGAGCTTTTAGTATCAGTGTAATAATAGCCTTATAAAAAGTATTTAGGAGATTTCCCTGTTCTTTAATATTTTGGAAGAGCTTGAGAAGAATTGATATTAATTCTACTCCGAAGGTTTGGTAGAGCTCATTGGAGAAGCCATCTAGCCTTTGGTTTTCATTTTTAGCTAGGGTCTTGATTACTTCTTCAATTTCTTTGCTCATATTTGTTCTGTTCAGATTTTCCAATTCTTCTGGTTTCAATCTTGTTAAACTGTATTTTTCTAGAAATCTGTTCACATCCTCTAGTTTGTCCATTTTGGTGGAGCAGGGCCATTCATATTAGTCCCTTATGATGTTCTGAATGTCTGTGGTATCTGTTATACTTCTCCCCTTTCATTTATGATTCTAGTGATGAGTGTTTTCTCCCTTTTTTTCTTTTTGAGTCTACCCAATGGCTTGCCAATTTTGTTTATTTATTCAAAGAACCAACTTTTGGTTTCATTGATCTTCTGGATTGTCTTTTTGTTTTCTGTTTCATTTATTTCTGTTCGAATCTTGATTATTTCCTTTCTTCTTCTAATATTTGGCTTTAATTGTTCTTCTTTCTCTAGTTGTTTTAAATGTAAAGTTGTTTATTTGCGATTTTTCTTGCTTCTTGAGAGGCCTGGATTGCGATGAACTTTCCCCTTTGTACCACTTTTGCTGCATCCCGTAGATTCTGGTAGCTCGTGTCCTCATTCTCATTTGTCTCTAAGTATTTTTTAAGTTCCTCTTTTACTCAAGAGTCCTTCAGGAGCATATTGTTGAGTTTCCAATTGGTTTGGGGTCTTCCAGCTTTCTTTTGTGGTTGATTTCCATTGTCATCAGGGAAAATGCTTTGTATGACTTCAATCTTTGTAAATTTATTGAGAAATGTTTTGTGTATCAGCATATGATCTATCCTTAAATGTTCCATGAGCACTTAAGAAGAAAGTGAAATCCGTAGTCATTGGATAAAGTGATCATTATATGTCTCTTAGACCTATCTGTTCCAGATGGTCATTTAAAGTGGCTGTTTCTCTATTAATTTTCTGCCTGGTTGATCTGTCCATTATTTTAAGTGGGGTGTTGAAGTCCCCCACTATTATTGTGTTGCTGTCAATGTCTCTTTCAAGTCTAGTAATACTTGTTTCATAAATTTTTATGCGCCTTCATTTGGTGAATATGTTAAAAAAAGCATTATGTCTTCCTGCTGGATTGATCCTTTAATCATTATATAGTGTCCGTCTCTGTCTTTTGTTATCCTTTTTAGATGGAAGTCTGCTTTATCTGATATGAACATAGCTATTCCTGCTCTTTTGTGGTTGCCATTCGATTGCAGGATTGTCTCCCAGCCTTTGACTTTGAGACTTTATCTTTTGGAAGAAAGTGGGTTTCCTGAATGCAGTAGAAGGTTGGGTTATGCCTTTTAATCCATTCAGTCACTCTGCGTTGTTTGACTGGTGAGTTCATTCCATTAACATTTGGCATGATTATTGATGTATGGATGCTTTTTGTCATATTATAACTTGTCTTTTGTATGTTGCTCCAGATGATGCCTTTGTTCTCTTTCTCTTTTTAAGTTAGATGGGTGCACTTATGTTTTGATTGATTTAGCCTTTTATTTTCTTCTTCACTTTCTCCCTGAGGATGTATTTTGAAGTTACCCTGAAGTTAGCATTCATGGTTCTATGTTTACTACCTAATTTTATTTGAAAATATATTAGTTTTCCACTTATTGTATCCACATTTTTGTTCTTTTATCTTCCTCCGCACCTTTGATAGTTGCTGACATGTTG